>VXCM01000279.1:0-226831 GCA_014773175.1 Lucifuga dentata
TCGGCTTATACTTGAGATCGGCTTATAGTCGAGTGTATATGGTAAGTAGAACAACTTAGTACTGTTTGAACAACTTAGTATTACTTACTTTTACAACAGTAAAGGATTTATTTGTTTATTTCCTTCACCACTGATGATAAAACTATGCTGTGCTGAAAAACTCTACTTGGCTCTACTGTCCTCAACAATCACNTTTTTTAACTCAGCAGATTTTGAACACTGCCAGGAAGCACACTGAGAAGTTTGGATTTCTAATGAACAGTCCTCCTCCATTCTCAGCCCCCCTTGTAATATTCCCACAGTGCAATGTTGTTATTTCACATTCCGGAAAGGTACTGTCCCATTTTTGTCAAGCTGTACACCAGAAGTTTCCCAGTAAGTGGTGTAATGAGCAGGGGTTGATAGAGGTTGACAGAGGGGAATTACTGCCTGCAGAGTTCCTCGGGTTGGGGGTAGATGAGGCCCACACTCAACGTCTTTTGTCTCCACCACCAGGTCCTAGTCAGCAGGTCCAAGCACCGGCCTGAGCCTGTCAGCCCAGGGTTTGAGCTGTGTTATCTGGGTTACAGCCCCTGCAGACTTCAAGTTCTCTCAGCTCTTAATCCAGGCTGAACGTCCACACTTCTAGGTCCTGTCTCCAGCCACAGCGCCAGCACCTAACCTGGGTCTGACGGCTTAGACATCTGGACCCTCGTCTAAACTCTGGGCCTCTGATCCAGGTTTGAAGCTGGATTTCTTCACTCAACACATACTTCTGATGCCCAAGGTGGAGTGGGAGCGGAACATTAAGATAAGCTGTGCTACCCTCAACCCTCTGCACAAAAACAAACATTACCGAGTGACAGGGAGATTATTAGAAAGCACACTGTTTTGAACAAGAAATGAGTAATCTTGGAAAATGTCTATGTTATTAATCATGTTGTGAGTTATTGCATTGAATTATTTGTTTTGATTTATGTTGATACTGTAAATGTTTGATTGGTATTCNTTATTGCATTGAATTATTTGTTTTGATTTATGTTGATACTGTAAATGTTTGATTGGTATTCTATGTGTCTGTGTTGCAACTGCGTAATTGTGCTGCCGTCTTGGCCAAATTGCTCTTGGAAAAGAGATTCTGAATCTCAATGAGAGCTGGTTAAATAATAGTTGAATAAAAAATACTAATGAAGAGAGTGGGGTTGCAAAAAGCAAAAACTGAAGAAACAGGAAAAACAGACAAAAAAAAAAAAAAAAAANAAAAAAAAAAAAAAAAAAAACCCTCTCAGCCCAATTTAGACATATTCATGTTATTTAAACAACAGACAACTACATCTTACCTACATGCTCAGATATTTTTTCAGCCACGATCTGAACCTCCACCCACAAAGATGAAAGATAATTCCCCTAAAACAGCTTCTCTCCTATGGTGGGAGGGTAAAAGAGAACCTGGTGGTGTGGCAGAGGACCAGCGGGGCAAATGAAAGACTCAATAATGGACACAGCTATGTAGGCTGGTAAGGAAGCCAGACAGACTGGAGGATGATAACCCTCAAACCCAGCCTGTAATGGTGAATTGGCGTTTTACTGGGTCTGCCTGCGTACCACTGGCTGTGGTAAATGAGTGATAAGAAAAGGCCACCTACAGAGAGGATGAGAAGGATGCAGTGACAGAATCAGAGGAAGGGAGAGAATAGTCCAGTAAAACAATCAGGATGAGCTTAAACCCTCTGGAGTCCAAATTCACCGTTGCAGTTTTGCTCTACAGTGGAATTGTTTTTACCCCCTAAAACTGGTTTTACCTTTGATACATCACATCACAAATTCATCTATAAGTGTCCTTTATCATTATCTTATCAAATGATACAGGACATTACAATTTTTACAATCAGAATATACTCTGATAACTTCTTTTCTTTGTCTTTCTGATACTGCATGGGTGTGTCTAATCAAGTGTGTTACTGTACATGTAAAAATGGAATGGAAGTAAAGGACAAATCAAAAACAAAGCATTCAGGGCAGTTCAGGATTTATGGGTTTGTCTTACTGGATGCATTTAATTTGGGTAAAGTTTTGCAGCTTTGACAATATTCAACATATACTGCTCACTTTAATATCATACAAAACCTAAAAGGGCACTCATTAGCATATACCTCCACCAAGGATGAACAAGCTTTGTCTTGAACTAATAATAATTTTTAAAAATTGATCCCACGCTTCTGTGGTTAAAATCGCCTTCTACATGTGATCCACATTCATAATCCATATTTTCCAGATCAGATCAAATTGAAACAATTGATGGTCAGTTGTGGTATAAACATGTCTAATTTTTTTTCATTTACTTTGGTGTTCTAGTTTTGAAGAAACTGACAAATAATGAAAATCTCCCTCTCACAATGTTAAGATCTGGAGCTGCACCAAAATTTAATGGGTTTCATGCACCACTCTTCCACCAAGTTTCATCAAAATCAGCTCAGAACGCTCCAAGTAATCCTGCTGACAATAAACCAACCAACCAACCAATTGACCAACCAATGGACACAGGCAAAAACATAACTTCTTTGGTGGAAGTAATGAGTGAAAAAAACATGTGTCCACTTTTATAAAATAAGACAATAATCGCTGATTGCATGCAACTTTACTATACCACAAGCATAATATAATATCAACTGCAGATGAGGCCTTAAGAGATAGTTTTACAGTCAGATCTGTCATACTTTCAAAAACCTCTCAGTCCAGTCTCCTTTTCATCATTCCTTCTCATGCCTGATGGCTGACAGCCAAGTGTTCATGATGTACGTTGAAGAAAAAGAGCAAAGAAGAAAAAAGTTGGAACATGCAAGCAGGTGTCATTTTTATGAGTGCAAGAAGAAATGAGAGCATATGTGTGCTCGTCAGAGCAAAAGTAGTCATAGTATAACATGAGTGATACTCTAACAAAATAAAATGATGACACAGCTCACGCAGACACAGAGACAGAAGAATGTACAGCACAGAGGAAAAAGCAGAAAATAGATTCTCCACTGAAATTCACCCGGAGTTCTCACTCTGATCACGTCCCCACCTCTCCCCCGCCTCGCTCTACATCTCTGTCTTCAATCTCACAAGGCTTCAGATCCCCCTGCACACACACACACACACACACACACACACACACACACACACACACACACACACACACACANACACACAAACCTCCCACTCACCCCCTTCGGCTTGTGCTACAGGGCCCATTGTACCAAACCGATAGTGCTAGCATCCAGGGAATGTGTCTTCATCAAAACACGTTCCCATCTAATTAACTGCCTGACAGCCAGATAGAAAGAAGAGAATGCCAAGTTTGGATGATATAAAGTCAAGAAATGGAACAGAAATGAGAGAGATTTCTTGGCAATAAGGTGAACATGAACACAGCCTTGAGAAATCAGAGGAAACATTCAGCAGAAAAACTGATTAATGAATAATGAGATGGTTCTGGGGCTGCTAATGGAGGGAGAATTGAAGATACGAGTGGGGAATCAGCTCTGAAGATGGTTGGTTTATTAATTTTCATGCCCTGCCATGTGTGCAGGGCATTGGTAAATTTAATCTAAGTTTTATAATGGCAGATCTACTGTGAGAAAGTTAGTGAAGTTAGCCAGAAAAACTAAAAACACAAAAATCGTTACACAAATAAAAAATATGTTTCCTTTTGATTACTTACAATAAACCATTAGAATGTATTGTGATGCAGACATCAACCACAGAGATGATTTTAGTACCAATAAGAAATTGGAAATACAGGTATAGTATCGATCTGTTTTATGGATCAGAGTTTTTTCATCTAATGCTGAAAAACATGGTGGTGATCAGACATTTGCTGGAATTTACAGACAAAGTAAAACTCCAGGAGAATCTGAGTGAAACCATCAGCACTTAGACTCACACTGCTCCCACACAGCCACTAAGTAACAAACTCTTCAAGGCTCGTCACGCTGTTCGTGTGTGTTCAACCTGATTCTCCTCTTGCAGTAAAAATGTTCTTTTTTTTTTTGCATCAAGTGAAATTTTGCTTAAAAGCTTTTATTTAAATAATGGCATCCTATACTTCAAAGACCCAACTCAACAAAACCTGATGACCCTGTGAAGCTTAAACCATCCAAAACCACCAAACACTCAACCCCCCATAAGCTTTCTACAAGTTTACCATCAGCCTGAACAGATGTTAACAGCTTAAACATCTGAGAGCCCCTGGAAAACATCCTTTATGAAACAGACGACTTACATCTGACAGGGCTTCTCATTGGATTTGCAGACCGTGAAGGTCAAAGGTCATCTGACTAAGCTCTGCAGATCACAGGGTGGCATTGCCTAAAGGCTCACCACACACATACAGACATCTGAGTTTAAATGCAGAGACGCACGGAGCTTTGTTTGGGCTTGAGGGCGACTTTGTTCCTTATGTGTGTGTGTGTGTGAAGTGTTGTGCTGAGTCAGCGTGGAGTGGCTGGGATGTTATTGTGGAGAACTCAAGGCCAAAAATGCTCAGATAGCAGGTCCTGATAACCCTGTGACCTCCGTGACCAGCATCATCAGTGCCAGACATGGGTCAGACAGAGGCTGAGCAGGGGGGACACAGGGGCGACTGACCCTAATACACACAGGGAAGAGGTATGTGTGTACTCGGGTGTGTGTTACGTGTGTTTGTACACTTGTATGGCTCAGTTAGTGCATTCAGTGTAGTGACAGAGTATCACTGCAGGTTTCTGGGATAGAAAGTGACCTCAGACAGAAGATAATATGAAAATACAGTACAAAGATGCAGTGACATCACACTGATGCTGTTCCTGTGTCTGCTTTCCTCAAAACCCCGTAACAACGGCAATAATCAGAGCGTACTCATAAACTCCCGAATCCTGCAGACGTCACTGCACTTGAGTGGCAAGGAGCATTCGCAGGCTTGTTACGTCAGCGGGGTGAAGTATGGGCGGGAAAATCTCCGCAGACTCAGGCTTGCGCAACAACAACAACCCTTAAAGAACAGAGGATCCAGTTGGTGAGTCTGGGAAGTGTCACTGTAAGTTTATGGTGCTCTTTGTACAGAACAGACTGTATGCTAGGTGAATACACACACACACACACACACACACAGAGAGAAAGAAAAGTAGAGATACTGAGACAGAGACAGAAACAGGGACAGAATAGAGAGAGAGAGAGAGAGAGAAAGAGAGAGAGAGAGAGAGAGAGAGAGAGGGAGAGAGAGAGAGATGCAAACAGAGATGTGAAAGATGGAGACAAAGGAAAAGAGAGAGAGAGGCATATAGAAATACAGAGAGAGAAAATGACTGAAAGACAGACAGCAAGAGAGAGGGAGAGAGAAAGAGAGAGAGAGAGAGAGAGAGAGAGAAGGAGAGAGAGAGATGCAAACAGAGATGTGAAAGATGGAGACAAAGGAAAAGAGAGAGAGAGGCATATAGAAATACAGAGAGAGAAAATGACTGAAAGACAGACAGCAAGAGAGAGGGAGAGAGAAAGAGAGAGAGAGAGAGAGAGAGAGAGAGAAGGAAGGGGTAATGAGAGTATCTGTGTGACATTCTACATATTCTATTTTCTCTGCACAGCAAGCAAAGGAGTAGAGTGTCCTTAGATCACTCCCTGGAGATGTCCCCACTAGCCCGTGGACAGCCTGGTCTGCAGGTCACGGAGCATGCTCAGTGCTGTTTTCCCACAGAACTGGGGTGGCCTGGGTCCCTGTCCTGCTGTGTGACCCCTCTCCCTCTTTCTACTGTACATACTGTGTCATGCTGCCCAGAGAGCCGTCACTTCCTTGAGGTTGCCGGACAGTCCCTCCCTTCAGTCTCAGCCATTATTTAACACAATAAAAAAAAAATTCAGGTCTGAACCCTACCGTATATACTCTAGTATAAGCCGAGTTTTATTATCAAATTTCACAACGCAAATCGGTGGTTGGCTTATACACAAGTAATTCAAATCAGACCCCAGAGAACAAAATTTCCAGGGGTGGAAATTCTACCCATTACCACTACCCATGGAAAACAGATTAAATCATACCTTAGAATGATGTATTTCCTGATTAAACATCTTATTCAGCACATTTTCTGGCAGCCAGTAAAGCCGTGATCCGACAGTTACGGTAATCAGCTGCTGAAATAAATATCATGTTTACCGGTACGTGGTTTATTTTCAGAAAATTAGAAGAATACTATGACAATACCCAGAAAAACAGGTAATTTGCTAAACAAATAAATTGATATAACAACATCACGGGGTCGGCTGATGGAATTCCAAAACTCCGTACAGAGGAATGTCCAGCACATAGACAGACCCGCATTGACTCAGGTACAGGATAATTACTGAAAACATGTAATGGGTGAGATTCTTAACAAAAAAAAAAAACAAAATCACTATAATTACACAGCTAAATAAGCGTCGTGATAATTATAGCTCATTTGTAAAGCTTTCTTACCTTCATCAATGCGATTCAGACAAGGAAGAGGAGTCCGGAAAACTTAATGTTAGCTAATGTCATTTATGGTAATCAGCTGTTTACCGGTACTGGATTATTTTCAGAAAATCACAGGAATACTATGACAATTCACAGAAAAAAAAACCCCAGGTAATTTGCTAAACAAATAAATGGATGGAACAACATCAGGGGGTCAGCTTATATGCAGGTTTCTTTAAAAATCTAAATTTGCAGGTCAAANAACAACATCAGGGGGTCAGCTTATATGCAGGTTTCTTTAAAAATCTAAATTTGCAGGTCAAAATCAGGGGTCGGCTTATACTCAAGATCGGCTTATAGTCGAGTACGGTAGTTGACCTGATATGATTTAATTTCACTATGTGAAACTGAGAAAACAATTCATAATGAATTCTTAATGAAAATTGGTTGTGTCATTCTGGTTTGGAGGCAGGATTTGTGAAATACTCTACTTTGTTTACTCCCCACCCCGGGATACGGCTCCTGGTGTCCCTCCAGGATGTAGATCTCCGTCAGACTTCATGGGAAAGTGCACGTCTAAGCCATTATGGGCTTTACACAATCCATCTGCCTGCTCCAGGTATGAGACAGCCCATCCCCGGACAGCCACAGCCCTGAACTGTTAATCACCAGCCCACCCTTACATTGTCAGAGACGAGGGCGATAATGCTTCCCTTCCTCTCCCAAAGCAGGCCACACACACACACACACACACCCTTTACACCTACTTCATTCATCTCAACCCACACGTGGTTACTCACACTTCCACACAGAGGATGCACTACGGATCAGAGAAGAATTCATGGAAGGAACACCAGTTCACACGCACCTGCCCAAAGTTGAGCAACATTCAACGAACACACTCACTTCCACCCAGCTCTGTCATCATTTATGAAATTCTACAACCCAAGCAAACATCCTATGAATCAAGATTTTTGGCTCAAGATATGATCCAAATAAACCAGTAACCAGAAGCAGGAAACACTCGTGTTTTATCTTCCTGTCTTTGTACATGTGCTTTCTAATGTTTCCTGTCATTTTCCAGTTATCTTCCACCCTTTTATGCATCATCTCTCATCATCTTGTCATGATGGCTATATTAACATACCGGTACAGAAACAGAGCAGGGCATCTGTGTCTTTATGGCTATCCATGCAGAAGGGCCAAATGTTAATTTTATTCCATCCTTTCACCTATAACTTTGCCATAAATGAATTAGAACCACAATTTCCACTCTTCAACCTCAATGCTTTTCCTCTCAGAGAAACTGTTCTGGTGGAGTCTCACGAAACAGGCTTTTAATAATGTTAAAGTATACAAGAGAAAATGAAAAACACTGTGGTTTCCTGGATGGTGACTTGTCTTCTTTTTTTTTTTTAGGAAATTTGGGCCACTGAGCTTTGTTAATTGTTTTACTTATAATTCTACTTCCCCAGTAGGAAAAAAGAAAAACCCAGCCAGCTATAAGCCCCTTCCTCACGTTTTCCAGAACAAAGCAGGACTACCTGGTGTGGGAATGTTCCTTGATTACTCCTTTCACAACTGTGTTCTCGCTTAAACCTGAAATTCCTGGTCAGGGCATGCGTAAGATCCTTCCGCCAAACCAGCAGGTGGAGGCAAGGCATCCAAAAGCTGCTTTGCCAACTGCCAACGTGTAGAAAATGACAAGATGTGATGCAAAATGTACTGAGCTCTGAATCAGTCCAATTTCCACTCTTCAAATAACGTGTACCATATATACTCAAGTATAAGTCGAGTTTTTTTCAACAAATTTCACAACGTATTGGGGGTCGGCCTTATACATGAGTAATTCAAATCGGATCCCAGAGAATGAAATTTCCAGGGGTAGAAATACTACCCATTACCACTACCCATGGAAAATAGTTTAAATCATACCTTAGAATGATGTATTTCCTGACTAAACATCTTATTCAGCACATTTTGCGGCAGCCAGTAAGCTGTGATCTGTCAGTTACGGTAATCAGCTGCTGAAATAAATATCATGTTTACCGGTACGTGGATTATTTTCAGAAAATCAGAGGAATACTATGACAATACCCAGAAAAACAGGTAATTTGCTAAATAAATAAATTGATGGAACCACATCAGGGGGTCGGCTTATATGGGGGTTTCTTTAAAAATCTAAATTTGCAGGTCAAAATCGGGGGGTCGGCTTATACTCGAGATCGGCTTNTCTTTAAAAATCTAAATTTGCAGGTCAAAATCGGGGGTCGGCTTATACTCGAGATCGGCTTATAGTTGAGTATATACGGTAGTTCTTCTAGAAAGTAATGTTTGTCGCCAACACTTGTCACGAGCAAGTCGCAGGATAAATACACAATCATTGCACTCACTTGTTTGTCCTGAAATGACCTGGCCCCCTATTTGCACCCCTGACTAGAGTGCATGTTTTAAAGGGACTATTGATTGTATTTGTGCTCTTCTGCTCCTCACAGGTGCAAGACCTCTAAAAATTTATTTGTTGCATTTAAGAACACTCTGATACAAGCGTGTTCTAGCATTGTTTACAATATCAGTCTCAGAAATCACATTGATCACAGATGTTCTCTGTGGCTGAAAGGATGAGGGAAAATGTGAGGAACTGTCTCGCTTTTTAGGATCTTTTATTTACCACGTTGTTGTGGACTTAAAATGCTGTTTCTGGATCACGGCTTGCTGCATCTTCCTCAGTTGTTACATATTTTTTTCTTTATTTGTAATTTACATGCTTCCCCACCTCCTATATCACATCGATCTGGAGAGGGAATCTCTCTCTCTCTCTCTCTCTCTCTTTCTCTCTCTCTCTCTCTCTCTGNCACATCGATCTGGAGAGGGAATCTCTCTCTCTCTCTCTCTCTCTTTCTCTCTCTCTCTCTCTCTGATCTGCCTCTCCTGAGGTTTCTTCCCTTTCTCATTGGGCTACGCAAATAAATGTGACATAAAAGGAAGAAAAGCTATAGGCACAGATGAGGAAAGTCAACTAGTGCCCTATCTCTATATCTTCTTTCTTTGATTCTAAAATGTTTTCAGTCCATGCATACCACCATACAAGAATATATTAAGGTATACAACAAAACTATTATAAAAAACAAATCAATCCAAAGTTCAAAGACTAAAAGGTGTAGGCGGAAGCCAAAGCTGCCTCCTCTTCCTACAATAAAAAACACACTTTGGCATCAGCAGATCAGAAGTTTTCCCAAGCTGCAGCAGTCTGCCTACTGGTCAAAAAGGAGCCTACGATACTGTAATGACCGCCTTCACTTGCCCACTCCAAAGTGGCCCATTTTCTATGGTCAGCCATTCCACACCAGAGCTCCGCAACCAACAGGAAGTTTAAGTCACCACAGTCACCCGAAAGCGAGTCTGACTTTGGTCAAAAGGCTGAAACGTCTTTATTCCACAGTAACAAGAAGAAAACTTAAAGCAGAACACAAAGAGAAAGACGTAGGGTTCTTTGGAGCCACTGTGGAGTGCAGTGTGGAGAGCAAAAACCTTACAGACTCTTCTTTCTCTGCAGCTCAAGTATGCCAGCAATAATGAGGCCACACAAAAAGCTATTGTTTGTGGAAATGTGTAATCCAAATGTACCTTCATTATTCCTATTTTGTTTTCTGCTTCGAGCCAATGAAGGGGGGTTAAAAAGCAGATGTATATCAGATTTGTGTGTTTTTCTTGGCGGACCGGAGGCTTATTAACATGCTGTGGATCTCCCTGAAAATCCCTCAGTGGTACAGATATGGAGTGTGTGTGTAGTGTGTGTGGTGTGTGTGTGTGTGTGTGTGTGTGTGTGTGTGTGTGTATGTGCCCTACCCTGCAAAAGCAATTCAGTTTGTGTACATTTGATAATGTCTTGGTTCAGCTGGAGTGGTATATACACCAAAGCTACATATTAAAGGACCATACCAATGATTTTGCAGTTTGAGCTCAATAAAACTGCATATATTACATTACTGATAACTATTTTCAAAACAAAATCGCTTTTTAGTTTTCCTTTTATTTTGCCAAATCTCGTAAGCTTTCAAACTCAAATATTCAGATGATACACCATCTTAAAATTTAATATTTGTCTCCTAACATGTACATCCCATTGTAGAAGGGACAGTTGTTTTTTTTAGTTCTCTGTAAAAGCCGACTTCTCTTGGAACTATATTTCCTGGTGGTGGCATATATTTTCTTTTATGCAACTCCATGTTCAATAGGATTTTAATAGTGCACTGGAATGCAATCAGTGGCAGTCTGGAAGGTAGGAAAAACAATTTGAATATTTACTGCTCCAGTTGTATGTTTTGGGAAACAGTTGCCAGTAATGTAAGTGTATGAGGGTTGCAGATATTGGGCTCAAACATGCAAAACCACCTGTATGGTCCTTTAAGACTGAACTAAATCACTTAATTCCAGCATTGGCTTAATGCTTTCTGGATAAGAACTATATAGACTTTTTTTGCACAGTGCCTTCGGTCAACACAAATCTTGATTAAGTATTCGAGCCTGTGCAGCCTCTACAGTGTAATTATTACAAAGAAGCTGCTATTAAACAAGAAAAAAAAGAAAAGGCCATGAGGAAACATTTAATTGTGTTGGCTCAGCATATTTGTAATTCAGAGTTGGCTGATGACTCTGTGTGCAACCTGTCGTTATCGCAGCCATGTTATAGATGGATTGGTACTTTGATGTAGTGATGCATAAAGGACTCAGGAAAACACACCAAGCCATGGTCAGGCAATAACTCCACTTCAAAGCAAAGCATGTGTTATTTGTATATGTATGTGTGTGTGTGTGTGTGTGTGTGTGTGTGTGTGTGTGTGTGTGTTTGAGTTGGTTGAGCAGACATACAGCATATAGAGAGGGGTATGACTCACTCTTTTTCATGTAATAAACACTAAAATGTCCCGCATGGCGCCTCCGCCTTTCCTCTGTCTTTGCCATAATGCTTTAATACAACTCAACAGAATGTTTATCAGCCGAAAATGCATGAAAACCCTGTAAAGTGGTGAATATGTGTGGCAGCATATGCTTCAAAAAGGGAAACTCGGCTAATAAGAGTCTGCTGCAATGAGATAAACTGAGTTTTGCTCTTTTGTCAACTTCAGAAACACACATGTTGTGCTTATCCAGTATCTCAAAGTAGATCACACTCTTTGAAATATCAAATAAGCATGAATAATACAATAGAAAGATGCAAGGGCTACAAAATCATCAGGGAATGAGAATATATTTGGATTCAGACTTCTTTCTGTTCAATGTTAGATTATTAAATAGCAAATTTTAATTTGCATTCATCAAAGAAAGGATTTCTTACCTAAACCTCCTTTGCCTCAAGGCTGTTTCATTCAAGCAACAGTAGAGGGATGTGTTTTCACATCTCTGACCCTGAGCCGGTGTGTGTTAGTGTGTGACATCAGCCCACTCTCTGTAAGACTGGATCAAAGCTACAAACAAAGAAGTTTCACCGTCATCTCCTTTTAGAGGCCTTGACTGTGACAAACACACACACACACACACTCCTGTGGTAACATATTGATCTGTCTGAGTGGAAAGCAGCTGTCCTTGGCCTGAGATACTAAATGTGACACCATGACCCTCAGTGCTTTATAATCGGATAACACAGATTTTTTCTCATTGTAGAGCATCACTCAGTGTTCATCTTGTGAGCTATAGCTCAGGAGGTGACAGTATATCTGCCATAGAAAGTGATCTGTTGACTCTGTCCTTACAGCTTCAAGGCACTCAGGATATTCTATTGTCAACAGCATCAATGGGAAGGTGTGATGTCAGAAACTGACCACAAGAGGTCACTGTGGGAAACACATCATCTTCTTGTGCACCAAAACTGCTGCTGACACACATCCATGCACAGTACTGAGACGATGGTTTTAGTTTTCCTCAAATATCTAACATCTATCTTTATTTAGAGCTAAAAGTAGTTTATTTTTTTCTACAATGCCATGGGGGTGCACAAGTGAGAAATAGTCTTATTAACTATAGATCTCCAGCAAAACATTTATTTCTCAAAACCAAATGGGGCTAAAATAGCCTTATTTGAATTCCAAGCACATAGTAAATATTAAATACATCAGGTACGGATCAGCATTATGCATCTATTTGAGCTTTAAGCTTTATTTTCCTGCATTTATTGTCTTTAGTTTACAGTCTGTATATCCTGCAACAACCACATGCCAATTCCTAATATCCTCTTTTAAACACATTTTCTTCTCATTTCATGCAATATTAATTTTTTTTCATATGGATGTTGTGATGCCACAAGTGAGGAGGAAAATCACAACATAAGTCTCTTTCACACAGGAATGTTGCCATGGGGATATTCCTCCCCTCCCATCTCATTCCTTCCTTTAAAAAAAAAAAAAAAAAAAAAAATAGATTGAACTAGTGCTGCAATGATGAGCCAATGACTGACAGATCAATGTACAGAAAACTAATCTGTTACTATTTTGACAATTAATTTATCATTTTAATTTACAAATGGCCCAATAATTAAAATAATTGTTACAGTCACCCATCAGCATAATAATTAACTATTGAAACTCTATTCAGGACTCCTGCTCACCTTGCAGATAATCCTTTCCTCCACATCGGACAGTCGACGGCCTGCTGGTTCAGACTCCAGTTTGCAGAAAGGATTCAGCACAAAGGAAACCTGGCCGAAGGATTTCCTCCACTCCACAAAGTAGGCCGTCAGTAACGCTGTGTCATCCTGGTACCTCAATACCTGCTTATCTAGGGTAGAACAGAATTAATGAATACACACAACCCCATTAACATCTGCACAGTGTAATGCAATCATCTAACAACCCATCATAATGGCCACGTAATGGCTGAATGGAAGAACATAGTATGCAAACCTGGAAAAGTTGGTCTATTTTCAATTTTTAAAAATCTAACTCTTAATTAAAATACAGTATAATTAAGCCATTTCATAATGAAATCCTTTTTATTTGTGAATAATTTGCCACAATTATATAATTTCAGCAGATATCAATTGTTTGTCTTCTCTGCAGAAAATTCCAGTCGACAAGGGTACCACCAGGGAGCGCTTAAAATACCTCCAGTGATACACAGACCACACAGTTTGAGAACCACTACCTTAAAGAATTTCATCAGTCTGCTTTAAGTGGAGAGTTTAAGGCTGCGATCACGCCTATGGCTTGTCTCCTTTTGTCTCATTCACCACTGAAAATTTGAGTTTGTCTCGATATTCCGCCTTATACTCACACCACTTATTCATCTGTTTCTCTCCATCTTTATCATACTACAGCACCTGGTGGACCCAGCAGGATTGAACTCCGGTTCAATCCTGCCCTGCTGCTCATCTCTTGCTTTCATTCTCTGTCTGTCTGGGAACTAGGAGTCCTGCTCTACAAGTTTCTATGCAAACATGCAAGATTCAAAAGGTTTCTCCACATGGAAGTCAGGATCAAGGCTATATTGCTGCTAGCCATTAAAATAATACAAACGTAAATGGAGAAAGTCTGGTATATTGGTGTCACTGAAGGTTCATCTGTTGGGTGACTAATTTCACGTGCTATTTTTACACCCAAAATGTTAACAAATATACTGATAACTGAGGCTATCATGTTAACCATTAAAATTTTATTTCTTGCATGCTTCCAAGTTCCAAAGAAAGCATTTAGGAAGCATACCTGAGCAGCATCCTGTTAGTATTACACCTTTATTTTGTAGCTGAAACATCAACAGCTGGGGTTTCAGTTATATAAACTGCAATTTCCCACATTGCTTTTCCAAGTAGAAACATTTATGAATCAATGTTTTGGATATTGTGCTGCTGACTATGAGTTCAGAAATATGTCGGGGGGTTATGAATGTTTTATGGAGAGGCCCTTTAAATTCACACCATGCTCTGTCTAATAATTTCCATGTATTCATAGACACCCTGGTATTGATTTTTTTTTTTAGAAAATATGTGCGATTCCCATTTGGTTCTATCTGACTAATAATACAGTGCAGGTGTTTGTGAGAATGTGCATGCATAAAGTACTTTTGCCTTGAGATGTAACCTCATAAAGTGATTTTATGAGATGTCCATGTACTAGCAGTTGGAATCTATAACCGACTGTCTCTATGAATTTATATCACGCTCAGGCCAAGTGAATTCAATTTGGAAGCATCATTCAGCTACAACTTATTTATTCATCTAGACAAATAAAGTGTCCAGCTATGATCTGGCTCACGCATTTGTTTCCTTACTTACTATATTTTCTTTATTTGTTTCAGAAACTTCTTCACTATGCCATCAGAGTAGGAAAGCAACCCTGTCCAATGATAAATAATCTCCCACTGTGATACTTAATTGATGAGACGTACATGTATCAAAGGAATTAATGTGCATTTTTCTTTTCCCAATCTCTTGCCCAGTTAATTAAATCTCAATATTCCTATTGTGTAGTGCCAAAGTAACATCACTTGCCTTCCTTTGAAGCACTTCAAGGCATCAATATTTCACCTGACATTGTCAAGGAAACAAGAAATGATGGTGAAAGGAAGGAAGAGCTTTGAAGCATGTTTGCTTGCAGAGGATATGAAAGATTTCCCCACTGAACTTGACAATATCTGCACCGCGCTGTGGATTCTCAGTCACAACAATCTTGTTAAACTCATTACTTATTATACTCCTGATTATGATGATGGGGCAGCGAGCTGATGAAGAGCTGCAGCACAGTAGAGGAGTGCTCCGTGCCACAGGTGACAGATTACTTGTCTGCTTGTTTAATTTTCTGCTGATAGGGCAGGACATGACATCTCATGCAATCTTTCATAATGTTTCGGTGAGGCATCTTGGGTACAAGAAGCTGTCTTATCCATCCTCTGTAGGGTCAAATATGACCAGTCTTTGTAGAGCAGTTCAAAGTCCAGCAGCCCTGAATGGAAACGGAGGACTTTACTGATGTGGTGCCCCTATTAGAATCCACACTAATTAGCTTAGTTTTCTCCATTTTGTCTGAATACATCATCTTCCTCATCATTGATTTGCTCATTTCTTCACCTCTGCATCATTGTTGAGCAACAAAGCTCTCGAGTTCACTCAGTTACATTTTGCTGAATGAGGCCATTGCTGATCTCTTGGTATTTAATAAAGGATTCACCATGAAAATGGAGCAATGC
The DNA here is from genome assembly GCA_014773175.1 of Lucifuga dentata. Taxonomy (NCBI): domain Eukaryota; kingdom Metazoa; phylum Chordata; class Actinopteri; order Ophidiiformes; family Bythitidae; genus Lucifuga; species Lucifuga dentata. The sequence continues at coordinate 15,602 of VXCM01000279.1, forward strand.
AGATTTTTTTTGTCATAGGAGGTATTAGGGTTAATGTGAAGTTCTTTTGCACCCCATGGAGGTGAGATTTCTGTTCTCTCCCGTCCCTGGTGATACTGGCCATTGAAAATTAGGTGGTCATGTGCAACCCCATGAGCAACTTTTATTTTGACCTTTATGGCATTTCAAGGGTACTCCACATGGATTATGTTATCGACCTGCTGCCTCTGCTTGGCTAGTCCTGTGGTGTTGACTAGTTCACCATGACAACAAGCATCAGCCCTGAGTCCTTTAACCATTGCTCTTCTGCTATCACCATCTGTGCAAAGACTCTGCAGTTGCCAGATAGGAGTTGGAGAACATCCAGAACATTACGGTTGTGGCTTTTCTAATTTGCTGGGTGTCATATGCTACTGTTGAATGGTACATCGTTACTCACCGGGGTTGCACCTTTGCCCCTGTCTTAATTAATGACTGTACCGTCATTCTTTGCTGAGAGCTCAGACTACTGTCCTCTGATCAACATCTACACTAAGAATGAATTTTGCCACTGCATGATCTGTATAGTGTGTGGCAACTTGAGGAGGAGGGAGCTCCCACAAGTGCTTCCAAAGTTGAGGCCTTTTCTGTTTTTCAAGGTTTGGTATCTCCTGAAGGGAGGGTTTTCAAAAAACATTCCAAACAAGGACAATGCAATGAGTTTTTATATTGCTGATTTTCAATTTCCAAAGTGGTATTTGAATTAAAATCGTCATCAAAACATCCGGATGTCAAACTGCCACATACCAAGTTTTAAATTAATTAAACAGAGAAACAAACAAAGCCAACATTTCATCATGCATTTCCTACGACAGCATCACGATTTCATTGAGTTAGACAACATTCAAAAAGCTATTCCTTATCTAACGGGGGTAAGAGTCGCTCTTAAAACTGTATTATTCTTATCATAAAGTCTAGAGCTTTTCTTTGACCAAGAAAAACTTATGCATGAAAGGACATGAGGGATTTACTTCTGAGACAGAGACCTGGTGATAAAAATAATACTACAATCACTATATCACAAGTGTGGCTTTGCTTCGTTGCCCACACACACACACACAGGCACACATTTCACCAGTAGAGAAAGCCAGGAGCATTGCCTTTGGGCCAGGCAAAAGCTGACATTTCCGTAAGAGTGGTTCTATTGGTCCTTGTGGAGAATTAAACTCTTGACCTGTTTAAGCAGCCGACTGTAGCTACTATGTCAAGTCACAAACACACTAATGAGAGCAATAGGCTAAACATTATGTAATTTCTTTGATCAAAGGGACTCTGATTCAAGATTAAACATAAAAAAGGTGAATTTATAAGCACATCATTTAAATCACACCCATTCACTCAATAAGGTTTTTACTGCTACAGTCTGACTTGATCTATTATGACCAGTGGCTAATGCTCGCTGATTTTCTGAGTCTTCTGTAACTTTGTTTCACATTTTGGCCATTTTAGCATATGAAATAAACAAGAAGTAAACAAACTGTACCTTCTTAGACAGCAAGTTTGTGTTTCTTTCTTCTGATCCTGTCAATTGGGTCACCTATTTATGACATCATCAAAGAGCATCTTGGGAAATTACCACTATTCAGTCAACATGGGCTTGATTTAAAGGCACATATGATTCAAGTTCATCTGGGACTATTAAGAAGTTTGTAAAATATTTATCAGCACTGGGATGAAATAAAAATTGCGATGAAGCCACTATTTAATTAAAAAGGCTGATTGTAAAGCTGGAGGTTGGGGGTTGGAGGTTGTCCATTGGGGCGGTTAGCAGCTGAGTGAAAATCAGGTTATGATGAGTGTCAGCACCTCCAAATCTGAGGCCTCTCAAAAACAGTAGATTGTCCTTCCAGGTGGGAAGTGAGCTGTTGTGTCAAGTGAAGGATTCAAGGATCTTAGCACGGGTGAGGAATCAGATGATAAACCGACTGGTGCAGCATCAGCAGTGATGCAAAAGCTGTACCAGGCTTTTGTTAAAGACAGAACTGAACCTGAAGGTGAAAGTCTCAATTTACTATTTGACCTATATTCCAAACCTAACCTGTGGTCAAGAGCTCTGGAATGAGATCAATGATACAAGCAGCTGAATTGGTGAATTAGGAATCTATGGGTGTTGTGATAGGGAGAGGAGCTCAGACTTCAGGAGGGAGCTGCTCCTTCATGTTGAAACAGAACCAGCTGAGGTTTGGGCATCTAATCAGGATGCTTCCTGGATGGCTCCAGGGTGAGGTATTCCAGACACGTCCATCTGGAAGGAGACCACAGGACATCCACAATATGTTGGAGGGAGTATGTATCCCATCTGACCTGGGAGAATCTTGGGAACAGGAAGAGCTGAAAGGCATGGCTAGAGAGAGGGATATCTGGGATTCTTTGCCAATCCTGCTGCCTCTGCAACCTTTTCTTCTTAACAAAACCATCCACCACAATAGCCTAGAATACAGCAAACATTTTATAACAATACAACAAACCCAACAGAAAACATGAACCCTGATAAGAAGAACACACGTGTTTTGTGTGAGATGCCCTTTAGCAACCACAACACAACTCCTTCCTGAATGCTGATTTCAATGCAGAGCTAAGAAACAGTCAGGCAGCAGTCACTATCAGGCAGCAACAGGAATGATAACAGGTTTGTTATAAGATGTTTGCCTCTAGCAGACCTTTCTCTGAGGAAAGTAACTTCAAATTTGGAAACTTTCTCTAAACACAGTTAAAAATAACCCCGCACTCTTGTTTTTTCCATTTACTTTTCTCCCTCAGTCTTGTTTATGTGTCTACAACTCTTGTCTGCTCCAGTCAGCTTTAGTAAAGAACCCACTGCATTGGTGTTTCCATGGCAACGAGGAGCAGTGGGACTCCGAGGTCGGAGCGTGAGCACCTGAAGCTGAGCTGATGAGAAAAGAGGAGAGGCTTGACCCGGCGGGCTGTCGTTGCAATCGGCTCTAGCTGTGTTGTTACTGGACATTTCATTACCCTCTCCTCCTCCTTCCTGGTGCTGATGTGATAAATTGTCACCAGACAGAGGCTGTTAATCATTTCTGGGGCCGTATAGGCAATAAAAAACGGAGCTCTGGTTCTACATTTGATGATGAGAAGGAGTGGAGTGTGTCCTGATAAAGAGAGAGATGTTTAAGGGGAGAGGAGGAGGGTGTTTCACTGCTGGAAAGTGGATTACATCCATTATTTAGGAGCTCCTCTTCACTGTGGAAGCATATGCAGGATACAAACATCTCCTCCATGTCTCCCACATAGTGCAGGTTTATCCTGCCTAAAAACACATTCTTATGTTGGAAATAAACAGCCTACATGATAGTAGAATAATGCAAAATGAAAATTATATATAACTACAGACAATTACATTTTCTCTCAGCTATCATAAAACAAAAGAATTATAATATACCTTTCTCATACTTGAGGCCACATCCAAATATGAAGCCATTTGTATGTAACACAACGCGTAGCTTTTTGCATCAAAAAGAGTAAAGCACTGAGATGCTGTTGAATCGCAGAGAAACTAGGCCAAAAGCTCTGATATGTTCCTGTTTGATCATGATACTTCATCTCTTTTTTCATTTCCTCTCACAGATTGCATCCACAGGGTAATACTGAATGCACGCTTTTGAACATAAGTTATTAAAGGACCATACCAGCTATTTTGCATGTTTGAGCCTAATATAATCAATTTTCATACATGTAATGTTACTAACAATCATTTCCCAAAGCATACTACTGGAATAGTGAATTATTTTTTGTCCCTACCTTCCAGGCCGCCATTGGTTTCATTCATTCATTCATTAACATTGACATGTGCTGGAAATATGAAGATATGTGAGCTCATAATCATTTCAAACATTCCTATGCATTAATGTTTATGCACCTTTTATATAGTACAACCAATGTCTAACAAAGGTGAATGTAACATACATACATACACACATACCTGCATACATATATTCATACATACATATACATTGATATACTGTACGTTTCAAGACTCACATGCCACCTTTAATATAAATGTGCTAGTACCTTAAAATTACACTTTAGCAGTAAAGTAAATGTACCAGAGGTGTGCACTTTGACTCTTGTATTAATGACTTGTGAATTCATTTGGAATTAATTGTTTTGACTTGGAAAGACTTGATGCCATTCCCAAACCCCAGTTAAAAGTGTGCAGTGAATCAGCTCTTCATTTCCCACGTTCAGCCAATCAGTTAAGTCAATGCAGCAGTTAATGAGCAAAGCCATTCTTGATACTGGGCTTCCTCAGTTTTCCTCAGAAAACTGAGGAAGCCCAGTTTTCTCTCTTTTAATGCTTTATAACTTCTCATCTATTCATTACAGAACCATGAAAATTGAAGAAACTGAAGAAAGGCTTGTACCATTAAATTTAACACATTGATTCACTAAAATTAATATTCTCCATAACAATACAGGTCAGAAAACACATTTTAAAAAGCAAATTTTTTTTTTTTTAACTTTTACATTTTCTGGTTCCTACACTTCTTGTCCACAGGTTTACAAAATTTTGAGGGCAGATATCTGCAAGTATTGAGATTTTATGGGGAAATGAGTAAACACCATCCCATTATGTGACAAATCTAAACTTGTCCAAAATGGCTAAAATATTTCAAAAAATTATCAATTTTCTTCAAAATGATCAACTAAATAATTTTTTTCATGATGAAAGAAGTGCGTGCAGTGCAAATGGGAGGCTGTGTTTGATACAGCATTTGCATAGAAATTTCTAATTTTGCATGTTTGTAGCTTGAGGGATGCCGATAAATTTGAGACCTGCATCTGGACATTTGAATCATTCGTTTCATTTACTGATCACGGTTTCTCATACATAAACACACGGTAAACGTGGGTGTCTATGAACAGGCTACGCTATTTTAACTCCGTGCCAACAGGATAATTCTTATGTAAGAGTAGATCAGCAGAGAGAATGAAATAGAAAAAAAAAAAACTTTGACATTAAATTTGGCATAGAGTGCATCTACTTGTTTAGATTCGGAACTCAAAGTTTAGGACTTTTGACTTCACTGGAACCTGTCAATCTTGGCTCACCTGTCTTAACTTGGCACCTGACTTGACTATAAAGGCCTGAGACTTACCTGTGATTCGGAAACCAATGATTTCACTGGTCCCACTTCTGAAATCTACTAATTTTTCTCACATTTGCTGTTTAAATGCAGCAACTTTGTGCCAATGTTTGATGCTGTCCCTCATTCCACACATCAGTATCAATGCCAGACTCTGTCCAAACCTGGAGTTCTTCCTTCACACATCACTGGCTGGTATTCACACAGATGGTGAGCTCTGATGTTTTTCTTTTTGTCCCCACACAACACAAACCTTCCTGGCATCGTCATCATTTCCACACTCCTGTCATTTTGCTGAAATAGGGAAGCAGCTTTCCACATGCTGTTCTCTATCAAATGAAAAATTCTTTGAGCAGGGAGTGTGGAAACAGAGGAGGAGGACAGAGAGGGAGTGTGGAGGACACCGAGGACAGAGAGGGCACAGGGAACAACGAACGCACAAATCAAAGTAAGTGCCAGATAGCTGAGGATACAAGGATAAGGCTTTCTTATTCAGGCTTTGATTTTGTAAAAGAAAAGTGGCTTTTTGCTTCTCTTCTTCAAAGTCTTTATTTTCACACACTTGTAGAAAGCCTCAGAGAACAATGTCATTCTCCTCAAGCTTTCATTGGCCTAAATAATAAAAGCTTAGTACTCTACTAGCTGTTAAACACTGTCTACCTGACACCCAGGTCCTGCCTTGTTACAACACATTTTTATTACTTAAGATGTTAAAAATTTCACTTCCATTCAATTTAATTTGATGCCCAGAAGGGCACTCATTAGAGCACATACGTCCTCCACTATGAGTGAAGAAGCCTAGACAAATTTTTTCTTGTTCTGGTAGTTTTTTTTTTCTTTTTTTTTTTTTGTGTAATGGCAGCTTTTTAAATGTATCCAGATCCAAACTAAATTGCACCTATTGACAGTCTATAATGGAACAACTACTGTATATTTGATGTTTTTCATTGAGATTAGTGTATTACTTTTGAAAAAAATTGACAAATATATAAATACCCACCCCCTCCCCCATCCCCCATATGATAAAGTTACAAAATCATTAAAAAAAAAATCAAAAAAAAAAAAAAAAAAAAAAAAAAANTTTTTTTTTTTTTTTTTTTTTTTCCATCTGTCTGCATATATAGTAGTGGTATATGCCAAGATTGGCATAACCATTTTTTATATATATGCAATTTGTTCTAGCAACAGATAGATAACATATAGTGCATCCCACTCTTCAGTCAAGTTCATCAGAACCAATAACAGGCCAAATGAAAACAATCAACCACTGATTTTAATTTGCTGAATATATTATTTTTATTTTAACATCATCATCATAGTTTAACTTTTAAATTTTCCCTTCATTCATTTAAAATGATCACTTCTGAATGTACACATACTGCAAACTGTCAAAAATATACAAACAAATGCAGGCTTGTGCTATAGTCTGGTCAAATGTCTAAAAAACAGTGGCACTGGGAGAGAGAGTGAGTGAGTAAAAGAAAGAGAGAGAGAGAGAGAGAGAGAGAGAGAGAGAGAGAGAGGACATTGAAACAGGTAAAGACATGCACAGCATCATTGTGAGCACCAGTTACTATTATCCAGGTGCACGTTACTTCCGTGGGATCCATGTGGAAAAGTACATACATTTCATCATCGGACAGTGCGGCACAAAATGCCCGTCACGTCACATGAAAATCCAAATGGAACTGTTAGGCACATCATTGTTTTTTATGGTTTTACATTTTCTGTAAAAGTCTGAGTTACTGTAAATGTAGAATGGTTAACCAAAAAAAAAAAAAAAAAAAAAAAAAAACAACCTACGATTAAAAAAAAGAAAAAAGACAAAAAAATAAAAAATAAAAATAAAAATAAAATAACCTTCAGCTTTTAAAAGTCATTTTGGAATCACTGTCTGGTTAGTAACTCAACATTGTTACACAATGATAATTTAGACTTTTTTTCCAGGGGTGTGTCTGTGTGTGTGCATGTGTGCGCGCGTGTGTGTAATTGGGTGCATTTCTGTATGTGAAGAACCAAGTGGTAATGTGAGTGCATGCTTGTGGTGCATTGTGGATGGTAAAGACATCCGTCCAATCAGATGCTCAGGTCTTTGGGGTTGTGCTTGTAGGTCTTCTTGGGCTCAGGCAGCTTGGACGAGGGTGCGGGCCTGGACGAGGGAGCGGGCCTGGACTTGAGCATGCTGTAGTGTTCTCTCACTCTAGCTGCTACAAAATTGTCATCATCCTCTTCATCCTCCTCCTCACTCCTTCTGTAGCTCCTTAATAGGGAGAGGTCTCGTCCCAGGCTGCGCGTTCGGTAATTCGGCTCAGGGGAACCACCTCTGCTGGCGTTGCGCCCCTCCCTCTCCACTCTGTCAGGTGAGCGCCCCCTCAGCAGTGAGCTGTACCTCCTGTAGGCTGAATCGGAGTCAGGGGTGCGCACCCTGGGCAGTGTGATCAGTCTGTAGGGGTATCTCTGGTCACATGGTGCCACATCCCTCAGCAGGCTGTCCCCCCCGGAAGCTCTCTCCGTGGAGGAGACTCTCAATAGCAAGTTGTCCTCCCCAGACAGGCGTTCCTCTCTGGGCGGTCTTGGAAGCGTGGCGTCCCTGTTCACTGTTATCGGCAGGGTTGGGGGTTCTGGGAGGACGGTGTCCTCAGGAAGGAAGCTCGGCTCAGGAGAGTTGATGGGTTCCTCATTCACAGCCTCAACCCCATTGGGCTTTTCATTGTTTGCGCCCCTTTGCCTCTCTGGGGAGGCGAACCGGCGGAATGGGTTCGAGGAGTGGCCGTGGCGCCGCGTGGGGGAGTGGTGACGAGAGCGGTGCGGGGACCTGTGGCGGTGAGGTGAGCGGTGAGGTGAGCGGTAGGGAGAATGATGGCGGTGGTGAGAGGAGTGGTGGCCATGGCGTGTGTCGGGAGATCTGCCATGGCGGTGCCCCCCATGATGACTATCAAGGTTGTTTTCTGCGCTGTGTGACCGGTGGTGCCTCCTCTCGGGTGAATAGTGGTGGTGTCTGCTACGGTGGTGCCCTTTGGAATGGTGGCGGTGGCCATCGTTAGAGCTGCTTTTTTCCGTGTTATCCTTTTTCTTGAACAGCTTCAACTTGTCTTTCCCAGTGTAGGTTTTGTCTCTGTGTCTGCCTGTGCTGGTTTTCTTGTTGGGGGAGCGGTGGCGGTGCTTGGAATGGTGGTGCTTGCCGGTGCCAGTAGAGTGGCGGCTCGGCTCCTTCTTGCTCTGGGATGACTGGTTGGTTTCTGGTGGGTAGCTTGACTCTGATGGTGTGTTGGTTGGGGGTAGGGCGCTCACTTCCGCAGCGTTTTGTAACCCTGCGGCTGGGTTGGCTGCGCTGTTGTCGTTTGCCCCGTCTGCAACACAGTGTGACATACAGANCCCTGCGGCTGGGTTGGCTGCGCTGTTGTCGTTTGCCCCGTCTGCAACACAGTGTGACATACAGACGAGGGCGAGGGGATCAAACATGCATCTAGATTCTAAAAGCTTCTGTGGTTTTTTTCTTTTTTCTTTTTTCCACCAACCATGCTCTATCAATCATGAAACTGAGAACATTACCAATGGAAGCCATTCTGATGTTAATGTCAGCAAAGGTGGCTCACCTCTTAGGTGTCACAGCAACAGCCAATGGTGGGACTCGCGCGTAATTTATACATGAGAAAAAAATAGCACAGATGCAGCCAAGCTCCAAGACACTCGATACACAACAAACCTTTTCCCAGGTGTACCTGTTCGCCTGACTGAAGCTGAATGGACCGGGTTGGTTGGACGCTGGACAGGTAGCTGGGTTACCATGCCAACGTGCTGCATGTTGATGCTGTTGGTTACACTGATTAGCCATGCTCCTTCATGCACTTTAACGATGCCTGAGACACTTTAACGCAAATTAAATGCTCAGGATGAGAGCTGTAAACTAACCTGAAGGCTCACTGAAAGCCTTACGAAGACTGGAAGTTACGTTTCACATTAGTGGTTCTCAATCTTGGTCCTCGAGCATCACAGCACTGCATAGTTCCCATCTCTCCAGACATCCATATTTCCCATTTCCCAGATCTTGATTGGTTAAACATATGCAGTGCTGTGTTAGTTGAGGACCAGGATTGAGAACCGCTGATCTGCAATATCAATTAATATTTCATACTTTACCAGTGTACATTAATAAAGGACCATACTGGTGGTTTTGCATGCTTGAGCCCAGTAAATACTACATGCATACATATACTGTATAAAAACTGAGTCAAATCAACTGGATTCAAGTTTATTTATTTATTTATTTTTTAACTTGAATCCAGTTGACCTGACTCAGTTTTCATACAGTATATCTACCCGCCTGGATGGCTGAGAATCTTCATCAATACCCACATACATGTTCCATTATTGCAACCATTTTCCAAAATATGCTACTGGAGCAGTAAATTTTTGAATTGTTTGGTTTCAGTACGCTATAAAAATTAACTTGTCACTTGTCAGTCTCACGCCATTATTATTTTTTGTTGATATTACTTATTATTATTATTATTATTATTATTATTTTAGCAATTAATGCAGTTAAAAGCATGTTGTGATGAATAATGAAAAATGTATGTGGGTAGTATTTATTGGGCTCAAACATGCAAAAATCGGTATGATCCTTTAAGAAATCATCTCCATAAAGCAACTGATGTATTGCATCATTATTTAAGATTAAACTAGTAACACTTTATTTGAATTCCTTTTCCTACTGTATTCAGTTACTTCTAAGCATTAAACACTAAATTATTTATAACACTATAATTGTTAATGCAACAACACTTAAATAAGTAAGTCCTTTTACACACTGTTCATAAAGTAAATTAATGTTCTTTAGAAATGTATAAAAACAAAATGAGGTTCCTGATTTGTAGCATTCTTATGAATCATTTAAACGTTTTATGCAATTTATAAATGCTTCATGAAGTGTTAAATTGCTTCTGTTACAATTTTATACTATTGCACACAAACTTCACAATTACAGCTATTATCAAGCATTCAATGTCTGTTTGTACACCAGTTATAAAGGCTTCACAGGAGGCGTCATGGTTTCTATGCATGATCGGTATTTAAATAATATTTTTTATATGTTTTAAATAACTACAGTATAGTGTGTTAGGTGTATAAAGTTTATAAAAGCTACACAGGAGGAGTTAAATTAAGTGTTACCGTTAAATCTCACGTTTGACTTTTAAATACATCTACAGTAAGAAGCTCAGCAGTATGAAATGGTTGTTCTCTGATGGACGTTAATGCTTAAAGCAACGAGGCTCTCTAAATTAATTAAGAACAATCTAACGCTCTCTGCATTTAAATACTGGACTTGGAGGCCAGAAGCAGAAAACTGGTGGAGACGTATGCATGAATCCATTCCTAATGGTCAGCATGACAACAGCAGCGATGGTGGCATCAGCAATGCATTCTGGGTGAATGGATTTGTACGCATGGAGTAAAGCGCGGGCATGGGTGAGTTGAGGCAACACCACACTGAGTTAAAGATGGAGAGAGAGAAAGTGGGAGAGAGAGAGAGAGAGAGAGAGAGAGAGAGAGAGAGAGAGAGAGAGAGACAGACAGACAACAGGCGAGGGGAGTGCACGACAATTACAAACCATAATCTGATTGGCCTCCCCCATCTTGTCATTTCTCATACATGCAGTGAGATGGGGAGCGACCATCCCTGAAGGAAGACAAGAGCCCAGCGCAAAACAGGAGGAAGGAAAGATAAACAAAAAAGAGAAGAGTACAGGGTTTAGACCTTTTGACACCAGCTTGAAGAAAAGGAGAATTATTGTCTGTGCTGATTTTTCAATGAAAAAATGTGTTTATTTGATCATTGAGTCATTCAGAATAAGGAGACAGTCCAGGAAATAGCCCAAACCCTTCAGTGGAAATCATCAGTTACAGAGAAAAGTCCTGGAACTAAGTGCACACACACACACACACACACTGAGGCACATTAACCCACACACACACACACCTACACATATGGACACAGAAGCAGCAGAAAATCCAAACCCAAAAGAGACAGTGAGAGTCACGCACCCACAACAGCGTATGAAGCAGTTTTACAGAAATCAAAAGTAATACTGGCGGGACTGTCAATGGTTGTGCCAATGAAAAAATACAAAAAANAAAAAAAAAAAAAAGATCAAAAATATACAAGTTCACATGATGTCGTATTGGTGCAGGTTAAGACAGCACATTCTTAGCGCAAATAAAATTACATTAATGAACTCTTCAAGACAGGCAAATATATCTCCACTCAAAAAAAAACAAAACAAAAATAAACAAAAATCAAGAATACATTTATGATGACTCATGACTATCAATCAAAACTGGTCAGTACGATTTCAAAAAAAAGAAATGTTCCATAAATATTATGGAAAATAGACAATAGAAGGAAAAAAAAAATCCAATTTACACTTTTGACAAGTTCATGCAGCAATAGACTTTTATCCATTAATATGTGGCTTCACTTCATGGCTCTGTACACAGAACAAAAATACTGTAAAAATGCCTCTGTTTGTTTCATCACTGTACAAAATGTCTATATAAGTGGAGTGATGAATGTCTTTTTGATGGGGGATGGGTGGAGTTCCTATCATCACAGCTTTTCAATGACATTAAGAGTGGGTGCAAATAAATCCACAGATTAGTGAGTAATGTCAAGCACAGTACAGTGAGATTTTCTCGTTGAAACAGCAAAGAGGACGAGTCTGCCTTAAGAGTTCAGTAGCTTACGTTCACCTTCAATAAATATCATAAATATGTTTGTGTCACGTCCTAACCAAAGATGCGAGATGCTTTCATTTCAAAGCGCATTCCCCACTCTTTTGTGGAATTCAATGGATCAAGTTTTCTCTTCCTCTAAAGCCTAAATTACTATTTAATGAGGACTTCAAAAACCATCAATATTACTTCTTTCCCTCAAGAAACATTGCTTTTTTTCCTGCTGTGGGTCATTCAACCCCTGTAAACAGTTTCTATTTTCACGCCGCATTGAAATCAGAGCCGCCGCCTTTCTGTAAAGTCCCAGCAGAGGGCCTTGCTCAATGGCCAGAAGGTGAAAAGTGAGAGTAGGGGTGACATGGAAACTGAGAGCGTGTGACAGAAGCAGGGCGACATCACCCGCAGGAGCACCCTCCAACCCTGCTCCCCAATCCCAAAGCCCAGGAATCAACTCCACCAGAAAGAAACCCAAGACCACCACCAAACCTCACCCCCTCCCTGCTGGGATTCTCCCTGGGAGGGGGTAAGGTCCTGGGAGGGTAAATTAGTTCTCACCCCTCTTCTCCTTGACCCACCACCGTCCAAGCGCTCAGGGTGTGAAGAGGGGGGAGAAGGGAATGTTTTCGTAGATTGACCCACCATATTCAGGCACCGAGCCGTCGCCCCTCTTGAGCAGCAGATGGGTGTGGCGGCCTCCGCTCTTGATGAGCTCGATGGCTCGTGCGTGCTTCATGCCTTTGGTGCTCTCGCCATTGATCTTCAAGATCTCATCGCCGACCTGGGGAGAGGCAGAAGATGAGGAGAAAGGGAGAGGAAGGAGAAGGAGGGGGGCAAAGCGTGGGAGGCACATAAGAAGGATGAGTAGGGAGAGAGATGGCGGCAGAGAGGGAGAAAAAGAGAGAGGAAAATCAGAGGAGGACGAGAAAAAAACGTACATAGGAAGAAAGAAGGTTCAAGGGGACGTAGTGACAGAGGAAAGGAAGGTGGAGCAGAAAAGGAGGACAAAATGGAAAGATGTTAAATATCAAATTTCTCTTGACGACGAACCTCACGACAGCAGCACGTTTTTGCTTTTAAATCAACAGTTTCCGCAGAGGGCAAATTGCAGCGAGACGCAGCAGCTGTGACGCAGGATGAAAAAATGAGAGCGAGGGGAAGGAAAAAGCCTGAAGAAATACTTTTCCTTCTCAGTTCTTCACCTCCACTCCTCAAGTTATCTGTCAGCGCTGCGTGTGCCGAGGGAATTCCTCTGGCAGAATATGGATCTCTCGCTGACACCTCTCACTGCCTCACACAACTGCTGCTATTAATATCTACACTAATAAGACACACACACACACACACACACACACACACACACATCCGCAAATGTGCAGATACATGCATTCACACACTTGTTGCAGTAACGTATTACCATATGTCAAAAACTCCCAGCTATATCTCACACATAGATTCTGTCAACAGGCATGTGTGTCATATGCATATACAGTACGTAAGGGAAATCAGTTAACCCTGCAGTGTGTGTATTCAGCGAATACACACACTGCCAGGGGAAATGCAAATGTTTTGACGTAATTAATCAAAATAAAGGTTAAATTAAATTGAATTAAATTAAATTGCGTTCAAAATGTCTCAGAGAAAGCTTGATTAAATATTAATGTAAATAATCTGCGGGAATGCTCTTTGACTATATTGTGTGTGTGCGTGTGTGCGTTGTGGTTGACATTACACCAACACATGCATCCTCTTACGTGGCCGAGCCTGGAGTTGACCATTTTTATATTCAGTCAAGCGTGGCTTGTTATAATTGGGGTTTACATTATGTAACAGCAGTTAACTGATAGAGGTGATTCTTAAAGGCTTAAAAAAATCAATGAGGTTCTGTGTTCAAACACTTGTTAATCAGTATAACTGAACGGCTAAATCTGCAAACAGGTAATCAACATGCCAACGCAGTACATAACAACAATCAGCACTAATGGTCTCATATTAAAAACGTTTTCCAGACAGTGTACTATGTGCAATATATTACAATTTGTGTAGTAGATTTGAACAGTGCAGATCTATTTTTAATATTTTCTTTGTAATCTAAACACTCATGCTTGTCTCCAAATGTCTGGAAGACAGGTGAAGACATGTCTTGATACCCAATTTGGGGTTTTTTTTTGGTCTATATCTGATTTTACGTGATTTTACATCTTCTTTTTTAAGCCTGTATCTAGTACCCGTGTTTACCCGGGTTTGACCTGAAACCCCCTGGATACAGAATCTCGGGTTTGGACATGTGCACAATTATGGGACGGATGTAAAGAAAATGCTGCACTGGATGAAATAAGACAAATATTTACACAAATGTTCCTTTCCAAATCATGCTTTATGATGGAGAAGAAGGATTAGAAGAAGGATTGTTGGGTGTGTGCGGCTATGATCGCTGCTACCTCAGTTCACAGGAAGTCTGGATGCAAGCAAAGACTCAGGATTGGTGGGATTCAGTAATCAGTGGGTTAGTGACTTTTGAATACAGAGAGAAACATTCGAGTGTTTTTATTTTGCGAGCATTTATGCCAAGACTCCATCAGGATACGCCCTTACAGAATCGGGTAAGAGTTGGACTGGCGGCTGGTAACAGGAGCCTGTTATCGCACACTAACACATCTGGGTGGAGGTGTCTCGGCAGTGTGCTGTGTTCATACCCTCATCTTTCCGTTGCGTACGGCCGCTCCATCCTCAGCGAGCCTCAGCACGTACAGGTCCATGTTGTACTCTCTGCCTCCTCTCAGGCTGAAACCAAAGCCTTTGTTGTCTCGCTCCAAGTCCACAGAGTAGAACTCTGCATCCTGCTGGAGACAGACCACACACACACACACACACACACACAGAGAGGTAGAGAGACAGATTTGCACCAAGGTCACGTNAGACCACACACACACACACACACACACACAGAGAGGTAGAGAGACAGATTTGCACCAAGGTCACGTTTGTGAGTCAGCAGTTGGATGTGTGTGTAAGAGACAGAAACATTGTGCATATGTGTGTGTGTCCTTTGAAGTGGGCTTCTATTTCAAGAGCAGGGGACAAAAGCCACCTTCAGGAAAGTCACAGCTATTTAATAGTTGTGCCAGATTCTGTGCATGTGTGCACATGCGCATCTGTGAATGCATGCATATGCTCAGGTGTAAGGATGCTGAATTATTGATGGTTTGGGTCTGGCTGGACAAAGCGGGCACAGACAGAGGGAGGGAGGGAGGGAGTGAGAGAGANGAGAGAGAGAGAGAGAGAGAGAGAGAGAGAGAGAGAGAGAGAGAGAGCCAGGCACCACAAGGGCTGTCTTCATGTCCTCCTAATCTCCTCTGCTGAGGATCAATGCTATCTGTGAGAGCCATCTCCACGCCAGCAGATTAATTCAGCCTGCACAGCGGACTGAGGGGTTACTTTGAAAGCAAACAGGCTGCCTGGAATGCACGGATTCCGATAAAGCCGGCAGGTAGACGTGAAAAATAAATAAATGAAAATACACTTGGTGTGCCCTTGGGTAGGTGGCTGGATTGGCTGAAGTATGGAGGATAAATGTGTGTGAAACGAGTTGGATGGATGGATGAAAAGACAAATGATGTGGGCAGGAAGCTGACCAGGTGTGTGTGTAGCCGGGCTGCTTGATGGAGACATGAAATGGATTTACTGTGTGGATGAATGAATGAACAGACAGGTGAATAGACGGCTGGACTGTCCTTCCTTACCTGGGCTGGGACTGGCTGTGTCGGGGGCTGGGGAGGAGGAGCCTGCGGGGCTTTGAATTCAAATGATTCCTGTTTTGGTTTGGTGTTGTTTCTGAGACAGAAAATTAAACAGTTAAAAGATGAATTATTAAAGTCTACATATCATAAACAAACATGCCTTCAGTTCTGCCCAGAGTTCAATTTCCCAGATTGCCCCCTCACCTGGACTCAAGTGCAGCCTGTTGCTGGGCTGTGTGGGTGGTGGTGATGGTGGCGATCTTCTCTGCGTTGGTCAACAAGGAGGCATTTGAAGACTCTGGAGGTGAGAGAGTGAAAGTTCTGCCATAATGTTTCCATCCAACAGTCAAACAAAATTTGAACTATGAGTCGCCAAATAAAATAACATTAAACCCGTTTCTAAAAATAGACCGGTGGAGTGTAAGGCTTCAGAAACAGACACATCAATAGAAAAATGGGAAGTAGTTCAGATTTCCATGTTCTTATTTTACATTTAGAATTCTATTTTAAAACTTTTGCAATTCTTTAATGTGCGAAAAACACACAATAATCCACATTTACTGTCCCTTGCAGCAGTGCCTCTGTGCACAGTGAGTGAAAAAGGTTCTTTAAACTCCCCTCCCAAAAAGCAGACTCTATTCTGATTGGCCAGCTGCGTTCAGGCCTGAACTGGCAACACCAACAGACTATAAAACACAGATGCTCTCGTTAGTCTTGTACTTTGTGTGCGTGTCACATGTTGAAATCATCATGTTACAAAAGTTGAAGACCAATCAAAAACTACCCTTTATACTGCTTCATCTGCTGTAAACCAAACTGACTTAAATCAGCCAGAAAACCTACATTCTCTGCTTTAGAGCTCTGCATATTAAGATAGTAAATAGTACTGAGTAAATTTCAATAACATTTCTATTTCCAAATAGCTCTAATTCAATACAATAATGTGCTTAAAGTACATGGATGTATCTTTTAGTATCCTCCATGATGGTGTGATGGTGTTAAAACCATATTTCCACATTTGAATTTTTCAATGGGCACACCTGTAGAGGGCTCAGGAGCTGTCACCTGACTGAAGAACCACCACCACCATCAGCCCGTAGGCTTCCTTCAACATTTAGCAACATGCAGGATACGAGAATAATACCGCTTTTTTTTTTTTTTTTTTNTTTTTTTTTTTTTTTTACCCTTATGCTATCAATCATTTTTGTCAGGGGACCTGTCAAACAGTGCCTTCAGAATGAAAATCTGCCTGTGAATTATCAATCAGGATACATTCACATATTCTGCAGGCTCTCTGGACGTGAAAGCCAGTGGTTATTCTGTCTTTTATCCCAGAACTCATTTAAGCAAAGATCGTTTTGTGCTCTCACGCAGTCGTGTTGGGTCTTAACCATAAAAACAGGACATTATTACAGCATCTTGCCGCATCAAAAGAAACATTTCTTCCTCTTAAAAACCTCATCTTGCTTCAGTTTCTGCTATCCTGTTTCTATATCTCACAGATGTTATTTGATTATGGACTCTCCCCCGTCCCCTGCTCACCATTCCTCTCACACTCCACCCAGCCATGGTCAATTCCCCTCTCATCTATTCATCTCCTCCACCTCCACTAGTCCCCTTAGAGCCTGTTGGCTTAACTCTTTGATCACCTGGGGCCCACAAGGTATGGGCTCATCCAATCAAACTGAAGCCTTGGTACAGCAAGCTTGATATCGGACTGGGGAGGAGAATGCCCTGGTTCAGTGTGTGTGTGTGTGTGTGTGTGTGTGTGTGTATGTGTGTGATGAATGTTTCAGGTCAGCCCTCAGCATGAGGTCCTGAGATTTTCAGGCAGAAAGCATTAACTGTTATATCTTCACATATTTTCTGTTGCTCATTTCTCACTTTCAAGGCCTTACTTGTCCTTATAAACTCTATTCACCCCTCCATCTGTTCATTTGCATAACACACTCCTTCAGTTCTGCTGGTGCTCTCCGTTTATCTATCCTCCAACCATTTTCTGTAAAAACGTTGGTCTGCTTTTTTCCTGCTCTCTCGCTTTAAAACATTCAGTGCACACAGAGAAGCACTGGGCTGTTTCCGTAATCTCTCTCTCTTGCCCTGGAAACATGCCCGCTCGCTCTGAACGGTCCAAGCTGCGAAGGACAACAGGTATGAGCAAAATGAGGAATTCAGGTGAGAGAAAAAGGAGCAAAGAGGAAAAGAAAGAGAGAGAAAAGATAAGAGGACTGGGAGGGCTGTACTACATAAAATCCCACTGGGTGTGCTACAAAAAAATGACTACATCATATCACTCCAGGCACCTTTATCTTCCTTTTCTCACACAATGGGAAGCAGCAGAAGTCTATGTCCTACAGCAAACAGCAGACTCCAGTCCAGATCTGGACCAAAATACAATTTAATCTAAATCCAGGCCAAATGAAATACAATTTAAAGTAGATACAGACGTAATGAAATACAATTTAATCTGGACTGGGAGTAAAAATTTTACTGCAACCTGACCCAAACCAACGAGTGACACATCCTTTTCATGTCCGATTATTTCGTCTCATTTCGAAAGGATTGCAGTCTGCAGTAATTATCAGATTTTGATGAGAAAGGGAAAGCAGAAGATGGTGAGTTGATTAAGGTTATTTTAAGGTGATGGGCAGTAGAAGTAACAAAGCGTGTTTATTTGACTGAGAAACCAGAACCAGAATTAACCTTAACCTTTTAACCTTTCAGTCTAGCAGCCAAGTATTATGTCGGTCATTTAGTGCTGCAGGGATTCATGCCTTGTCACAAGCTAATGTCTTGCAGCTTGTTTGACTTTACGAGTTACATAGTTCCCACTATTCTGAGGCTTGACTGATTGCTTTAATTCATATTTACAACATTTATTATATTACAATTTGTTACAAATCAGTCAAAAGCAGAATCTCTATCCATCCTCCAGCTAGAATACCCAATATTTTAACAGTATGTGTTACCATACAATTATCAAATGTTAGTATTTGGTTAAATGTTCAGAAATCCCTTGATTCTCCTTATCGCTGGCTGTAGGTGTCCCACATAGATTCATTATGCCTTGAATGTTTTCCTAAGCTATTGACTTGTTTGCTTGTAACAGGCTAGATAGCACAAAGCATCTTTTCAATAACTTTTAGGAATGTTTCCCTTAGTATGGTGTCACAGAGGTTGTTTAAAATGTTATCCAAATGGATTTTCAAGTTTCTTTCTCTTGTGGAGTTTTTGAAAGAATTTTTGGATTCATTTCCTAAATTGGTAAAGCTTGGATCGAGGGCTGACTTTCAATAGATCGCAGCGAGCACCTCCCTCGCTGCGATCAGACTAGACCGGACTAGAACTAGAACCGGACTCAGAAATATGCATTCATTCTACCTGAGGGAAAACAAAAATCAAAACAGTTACAACTGTTTTAAAGCATCCGTTGGATTTGCTAATCAAAGATGTATGATTACTGTAGATATATGATTACTATGCGCAATTAGCATCTCTATTTCTACATCAATCAATAACAGATTGCAATGTGCTTAGTTTGGAAGTAATGCAGATTATGCTCAGACCACAAACTAACCGCTCCAGAGCTCAACTGGAACCGAATCAAGACTCTCCTCAAAATAGTCTGTCTTGCTGTGTTCAGACACCTGCTCAAACGAACTGTAGGATGGAAATGAACCCGAGTCTGATTGAACTGGACCAACCATGTAAGTATGAAACCGGCCTAATTAGGCTTTGGTGAAGGTGTTAGCTGTTTGTGGATGTATTAGGAGCAGCAGGAAGTGTGCGATACGATGCCTGTTCTCCTGCCGTACCATGAAATGTCTTGGAGGAGGCGAGCTCGGTAGAGAGGAGTTGGACCTGCCTTAACCTTCCGATGGTNAAATGTCTTGGAGGAGGCGAGCTCGGTAGAGAGGAGTTGGACCTGCCTTAACCTTCCGATGGTATTTATTCATGTCATAAGGTTTAGACAGGACTGATTCATATAAAAATAGACATGCTCAGCCAAGTGTATACAGCTGCAGAGAGAACAGTCGCTCAGAGATAGAACTTAAAAAAAAAAAAGTCACAATCTTCTCCTGTCGCTCTCTCCGTCTGTGTCAGGCTACCTCTTGCTTTGACACATGCACACAAACACAAAAGCAGAACTTTCTTGTGGAGCATATCCAGTTATTTCTCACTGATGTCGTCTTGGCAGAGCAATTTTGGCTCACTGTTCACATCAACTGCTCCCACAAAAAGCTCTTCATCTGAGCGGGAAGCAGCGCGTGGAGGACAAATAGCTCTAATTTCTACCAGTGTGCAGGTTGACAGTGAGGATCGCTTCCCCTCACACACAAACACACACTTAATTAAACAGTATTCATGAAGCATGCCGCGGTGATCTGTCAACATAAAGTAGTCAGAGCTGCTACAAACAGCACACACACTGTCTAAAACCACCCATCTGCATGGACGCAGGCCCGCATCTTTCTCTTTCTACAGTATCTCTTTCTTTTTTTTCTTCAAATTTCCACCTCGGTGGAAACAATAAAGTTATTATATTATTCTATTCTATTCTGTTCTATTCTTTCTCAGGCTGGCTAAGTTAGGGTCTTCTTTTAAAACATTGCTGATTTTTTTTTTTTTTACCATAAGGCCTTCTTTTAACTGTTGCAGTGTTTTATTGTGGTTATTTAATTCTGTTAATTTAATATAATTGTTATTTTTGTCTCCTTGGATTTTATCTTTTGTGTTTTAATGCCTGCTCTGTGCAGCACCTTGTTACTTTGTTTTAATAAGGTACTACATAGTCCTGCTTTTTGGCTACTACACACTGTATTGTCTGACTTCCGCTGATGTGCCTCCGAGCAAAAGTGCTTGACCCCAAATGCTGTTATTTATGTTTATTCTAAAATTTATAGCTCACACTAAACCAGAAAAAACACAATTATATGGCTAAATGCTCCAAAATGAATGGGATATTGGCAAAAATTAGCAATATGCTGTGCTATTACGAAGACCCATGAAGACTTTTTGAGGACCCCTTAGATCTGATGCATGCTTAGTGCAGACGCAACACAGACATGGACGCAACGTGGATGCCTCTGAAATGACCTTCCACAGTAGCGCATGTTGACCACCCACTTCAACGCTAGAAAAGGACAAAAGTTTGTGTCTGTTTCTCCATGCTTCATGAACTGTGAGAGCCAGAACCACTGCAGTAAAGCTCTTTAGCTCCGCCAGGATCTCCACTTCTTAGTTTGGTCTTTAGTCAAGCCTTCATACATCGGTCATGTAGATTTTTCCACTTCATGTGACAGGAATGATCCTCAGACCTCAGAGTACGGGCCATCTGCTGCAGGAAGTGGCAGCCATGTGGCAATCTTTCTAATCCCTCATGAAGGAATCATATAGGTGCCCGTACTCCCTCACCTCCTCTGCCAGTCGCTCACCAAANAAGGAATCATATAGATGCCCGTACTCCCTCACCTCCTCTGCCAGTCGCTCACCAAAGTTATTCGCCATTGTTCATTTTTCTGTCCCTCTCCCTCCACAGTCTCTACCATGTTCAATCAATCATCATTGACAGCACATTAAATCAGACTCCGCCTACATGGTTTCAAATTTCGAATGGATGAAAGCAGCCAGAGTGCTGCGTCACCATTCTTCCAAAAACCAAACAGATACAAATAAAAGCCATGTCACATTCCCTCATTCCCTACTCACCGTCTCCAGGAATGATGCACAGTGTGACGGTGTTCCCAGCCTCCTTGATGAGGTTGACGATGTCCGAGTGAGACTTGTTGGTGATGGAGCATCCGTTAACGGCCAGGATCCGGTCACCGACTTTCAGCTTCCCACAGCGGTCTGCCGGGCTCCCCTCAATGATTCGCCCTATTTTGTGAGGCATGGCCACACATGCATTGCTAGCTATGGTCACCATGTTTGTATGATTCAATGTGTATGTGTGTGCGTGTATTTGTGTGTTGTTGTTGGCATTTGGAGTGGGAAAGAAGAAAAGAGGAAAAGGAATAGATTGGAGAGAGGATCAGAAAGTTAAGGGTTATTTTACCAACAGCCACCCAAGCCAAAGTCAAAGAGATCTGAAATACAGCAGAATGACATGTAAGCATTAGCAAAAAAAAAAGGAGAAATTTGCTCTTTCCTAAAATTAAACTGTCAAATTTAATTTCTTATCCAATTTATATTTTCTTCCTCAATATGGCCTTCCTTCACTTTCTGCCCCATCCCCTCTTTTACTTAATGGTGCTTTAGTGTCCACTTTCTAAAATAGGTTGCTTTATTATATTTGCATGAGAAGGTATGCAGCAAAAATCTAATAATGAGAAAACTGAGTTGTGTCGTACTCCAAGTACTTGAACCTGCAGAAACTTGAAAACAACCAACATGCATCAGAACTGACATCTCACCAACTACCCTGAGGTTCAGTTTTCTTTCTCTCCTCCTTCCTCTTCCTCGCATCCTGCAGTCTGACATCAGTCAGCGGAGAGAGAGAGCGAAAATGCCTCGTCTTTCTTCATCTCCCTCTTCATTATTATTCATTTATTTCTCCAACTGCATTCCTCTTTCATCCCACTGCAAAGTTATCTACCCCTGACTCCTTCCTGTTTCTCTTATTTAATCTCGCCCTATTGGGCATGAACCAGTGAATGAAAAGTGGATGTGAGAGAGGAAGAGGAAAAACAGAAGCCAAGGTGCTGCTCTGACTACGAGCAGAACGGAGAGGATGGATCACTCACATCACGATGTGCTTCAACGGAAGGATTTCCATTTGATTCTTACATCATTAATTGAATAAAGCTTATCTGCTTGCCAATGCTTTCTACTGTGGCCTGTGAAAAAAAGAGCTTTGCCTGTTTTTTAGGCACTAAGTAAAGGTGAACATTTTAAGTCCACCCACACTGAGAGCAAAGAGAACAGCTGTAGGCAGAAGCCACGGCAGCAGGGTAGAGTGATAGCATAGAAAAGTCAGTGCTAGCATGAAAAAGAAGAGATTATTTAACCTGTTAAAGGACTAGTGTATCGCTGACACGAAAAAGGGACAATGTCTTTAAAAATAACTGTCAAAACAACTTTCGACTTTCCCGAAATGTATCTCATTGGCCACTGAGTGCCACTGTGGGACAGGAGAAAGGCCACGGAGATGAGGAAGTGTCTCTGTTCTGGCAGCAGCCCATCAGAACCGTGCAGGACAGATGGGTTCTTCTTGGTTTTAGTTTGAACAAGGATGCTATAAATGGCTATAACTTTTATTAAAAATGGTTTGATTTGCACAAAAATTGACATGGAGGCTCAAACTGCCTAAAAGGAACTTTTTGCGGTCGAGTCTAAATTTACAGTACAAAAAGCTGACTACCAGAAGGAGCGCAATATAAACAGAAATTTCACTTGTTTCAGCCTTAGACTTTCAAGGGTTAAAGGACCATACCACCCATTTTGCATATTTGAGCCTAATATATTCAATTTTCATACATGTAATGNAAAAAAAAAAAAAAAAATTGTACCTTCCAGATTGCTATTGGTTTCAGTTCATTCTGGTACATTATTAAAATCGACTTGTTGATACTTGAAATGTTCTTGGGATAAGTAATCCATCATCGCGAACAACACGTATATTCAGGGTTTTTTTTAGAAGGTATGTAATTTTAGCGTTTAAGCGCAATAAAAAGCATGGAGTGAATGTATATCTCCACCGGGGAAAATAGTCCCAAAAGAAGACCTGCATTTGTCGACAAATTTAATTGACTGTGACTTCATAAGGCTGCGTAACTATTAGAAGATGAAACATCGATTTTTACGGTGGGTGTATCAACTTGAATGTTTGATTCTGAAACATTAAGAGATTTTGCAAAATATCAGGAAAGCTGAAATACGGTTTTATCCTTTGGGAGATAATTTTCAGTAACCTTACATATATGAAAATTGAATATATTAGGCTCCAACATGCAAAATGGTGGTATGGTCCTTTAAACAAAAGTTTAAACATGAGAGTATGCATATGGACAAACTTTGTGTCGTTAATGGCATTCGGATATTTATCATCCAAGTGTTGCAAAACAACCAAAACTAAATTCAGAAATTAATCATGCATCTTTCTGGTTCCATATTGTTGCATTAATTATTATTCTGAAATAATTTTCCCCATTAATCTTGCTTGCTAGACTGATGCTCATTAAGCTGCCATTAGGCTTTTAGTTTCAGAAGCCATTTAAGTGCAGCTGAATAATACAAGTGTCTTATGTAAGAGCCAGTTCACTGTGATCAATTATGAAAGGCTTGTGTGAGTGCAGCAGCAGCAGCAGTTGCGGGTGAAGAAAGGGTTTCAGCGTCTCGGTCTGACAGGCTAAGACAAAAATGAGCAAGAAGAACCACTTCTTTGAAGAGCGATGGTATTGATCTGGTGGAACTGTAAATAGAATCCATGCTGGTTGTCAGGATATGGCATGTTCAGTGGTTTTATGGAAGATATGGAAGGCAGCTCATAAAGGAGATAGAAGATAAAAGACCCCAGCGATGAGCAAAAGCTTTGGTGTGTTTCATGTTTTTTCTGGTGGAACTAAATGCTGCAGTGTGTGCATCTTACAATAAATATCAATACCGGAACAACATCTCACAAGTTTCAGAACACATCAAAGTTTGTGCCGAAAATAAAAGTGTCACATCTCTCACCGAAAGTGGTGCCCACTTCAGGCCGTGACACTGACGAGACGATAACAAAACCGAATCCTTCGTTCTCACCGCGCTGGATCTCCACGTCGTAGGGCTGTAAGGTGGAGGAGACGGAAGCGGAGGAGGCATTGGGGGGTTGAGAGGAGGTGTTGGCAGCTGCTGTGGCAACCGCCACCGTGTTACCGCTGCCTCCTGCTCCTCCTCCCCCGCTGCCAATGCCAGAGGTAGAGCCGCTTCCAGAGCTGACGGTGTTGAGGGAGTTCTGGCTGCCCTGTGGGGTGCGCTTCCCTATCTCCTCTGTCAGGCTGGGTGCCTGGGTGCTGCTGTGGTGGGAGGACGCCGGCGATGGGGGCACATCTCCCTCCGCTTTAACTAGAGATGATAGCGAAGGATAAGGTGAGGGGAGAGGGAGGCGGAAGAAAGATGGAGGGGGTGGAAAGGAAACAGTGGGGGAGCGATGCAAGAGGAGCAAGATTTATGGATGGAACAGAAGGAACAGATGAGGACAGGGAGGTGAGGCATGGGAGGTGACACAAGAAGATCAAGAGAGAATGAAGACAAACAGACAAAGCATCAGACAAATTAGGCCAGGCAGTGTTATATAAGAACAGGAGATAATGAAGGAGTAGAAGAGAGTTAGAGATCAGAACATAAAAAGACAAGAGAACAAGAGGACTCAGTGAACTGTTACATTATTAGTTCAATCTGTACAATTACTTCAAGACATGTACTGTAAATCAACCTATGCCTCTTTGCTCCTAACTCAGGAAGTTTAAGTAGATACGGTAAAAGCTTCTCCAACGATCTGTTTTGAACAAAAGATGAGTGACTGTGCGGCTCGCCTGTTGTGTCCAGACATTTCATTCCACATTTCATTTCCTGTACAGCTGCTCAAGGAAGGCGCCTCATATTCTCGATGCTCTGAGGCAGACGGAGAGCAGCAGCAGCGCACTAACGTCTGGCCGCTGTCAACGGGCTGAAGGTTGACCGCCCTCTCCATCACGTTTATGGGCCTTTCTTTATCGCCTGCTGAACAGCAGAGCAGAGCTGGCTGAGCTGAACAATGCAAAGACTCCGACAGGGCGGGGACGTTTGCTCTCTGTAGCAGCCAGCACTTCCTGTCGTTACACACCCAGATTATTAAAAAACTACGAGAGGGGGCCACCCGTACCGGATCCCCAGGCTCCTGATGGAACTGCAATGAAAATCGCATACAGGCTCCTCAGTGCCGGAATACTGATGGACTGTAACAGCAGCAACAAGAACAGGATGTAAGGACAATGTGGAATCAGATACTGTACAAATGGAGAAATCAGATAGTGTTTTGTCTGCAACATCCAGCCATCTATTCTCTATACCGGCTTACAAGAGTTCAATAAATACCACCTTACACTGGATATATATAGAGCACATTTACTGATAAGCTCAAATCTGTAAACAGAATGAATGTGCAGGGGAATTAAACCTGTCAGTGAGGCAGCCTGGAACGGCACGCTTTAGCTGTGCCGTACTGTACCTAGTACAGTTGAGTATTGTTTTGATCCTTTTAAAATGGTACATATATGGTTAATTATCCATCCATCCATTATCCTCTGCTCATCTGGGTCCGGGTCGCGGTGGCAGCAGACTAAGCAGACCGGCCCACACTTCCCTGTCCCCAGCCAGGCCCCCTAACTCCTTATGGGGGACTCTGAGGTGTTCCCAGGCCAGCCAGGAGATGTAATCCCTCCAGCGTGTCCTGGGTCTTCCCCGGGGCCTCTTTCCAGTTGGACGTACCTGGAAGACCTCCCTAGGGAGTCGACCAGGGGGCATCCTTATTAGGTGCCCAAACCACCTCAACTGACTCCTTTCGATGCGGAGGAGCAGCGGCTATATATGGTTATGGTATATGGTTAATTAATTGTATGGAAACCAGTGTGAATGTGGTATCAAGTTATCAAGTTCAGGTATCCAAACTTTGTACCAAGCCATGTATTTTCACGGCTGCCTAACATCAGGACGTAACCCTGCAGACCCATAATTTAAAACTGTTCATGCTGCATGCTGTCTTATTATCATTGTATTCTTATCATTACTTTTAAATCTTTATTTTTTTAAACTTTTTGTGTTGCTGTTAATTTCTTTGTACAGCACTTTGAATCTACCTCTGTGCATGAAACGTGCTTTATAAATAAAACTGCCTTGCAAACTTTCTCACTGATAAAATCGCTCTTGCAACATCAAGATGTGGACTTTTTTTTTTTCCTTTTCTTATTGGTGAATCTGTTTTAAATATCACAACTGAGGACTGTGAAAAAAAGAAGTTGCAGGTGTAAAGAGTTGATTAGCTCACGAGCTGCAGGCGACAGGATGTTAATGCAAGTTGGATGAACCTTCCAGGTATAAAAACACCTTTTATCATGCCATTGTTTTTTAATGGAACCACACTCCAGCTGTGCTTGAATCATGCACTCTGATCACAGCTGTACAGACAAAAAAATGGCATTAAAATTCTGTTAAGATTTTAAGGATTCGCCTTAAGTCACTTATAACTCTATAATCCATAATCCCATTTTATACTCTTGCTTTGGGTCTCTCATTTATCTGCCGAACCCTGGATAAGAAACGTATTAAACTGGTGTAAAAGTGGCTGCTGACCCTGACTTTCTGGGCCTGTCAGCAGATCAGTAATAGACTAGGCTCTTCCTCATCGTGACCTCCTCCTTCTTACCGCCGTAGCTGGTTTTGCGCCGCACAGTCAGGTTGACATGGCCTTGCTTGGCAGCCTGCTGCATCAGCTGCACAACCAGCTGGTGAGACTTCCCCACCACCGCCGTGCCGTCCACAGATATCAGCTCATCACCAGACCGCAGGCGCCCGTCCTCATCTGCTGCACCGTACTTCACTATGTGGCCAATGTAGATCTACGAAACACGCAAGCATATATGGATGAGATTTGTGAGTGCAATCGGTTCATGTTCAAAGTCAGAGTAAAAACATAAACTTTATGTTGTACATGATAGCAGCACAGGGCTGGTACACTCTTGCCACACCATATATATATATTTTTTTCCTGCCAGACTACATAGTAAATCACTTTTCCTTCATAAGGAGCAGTGCAGGCCAGCAAGCAAAAACAGACACCTTGGCCTCTTTAAAAAAAGAACAAAAGAGAGAGAGAGAGAGAGAGAGAGAGAGAGAGAGAGAGGAGAGATATGGACTCACTGGCTCTCCTGGCTCATTGCCTCCAAGGATCCTGAAACCGAATCCCGTGTCCTTCCTCCACAGGAAAATATCCTGCTCCTGGAAGTCTGGAACTGTAAAACCAAACAATCACCGTTAAATTTACTGCAATATCACTAAAGTCAATGGACTTCCTGTGCCATTATAATACAAATGCAGCATCAGCATGCCAAACAACATTTAGTTTATCTCCTTCCATATCACCTGAGCCAATACAACCATCATATTCTACCCAGTTTGACTCTGTGGGGACAGCAGGAAGTCATAAGCGTGGGTGCAGATAGTGGGCTGGCACTTGCTGCTCTCAGGGAATCAAAGAACTGGCCTGTTTATGTCAACATACAAATAATCTTCCAAATATTCTACACAAACAGTCTGTTTGGAGGCTTTGGGATAAGAACAATATCCATCAAAGACTAACAAAAAGTTCAATTTTGAGTACAAGGTACAGAGCTTAAATTAACTTAAATGAAAAGCCTGACATACTGCAAAAAGCAGCATCACACGCTGGCTCCATAAATAGAAATGATCTGATGTCTGAAAGTGCTATGTGTTTTTTCTTTTATTTCTCTCTCTCTCTCTCTCTCTCTCTCTCTCTCTCTCTCTCTCTCAATTTTCTGAAAACATCCATTTGCAGTGATGTTTCTTCAGACTGGACATTTCTAAATCGGTGAACGACGCTGTTTCTTTTAAGAAGTGACGGGTGACATGCGGCTTGCATTTCCACATGCATGAGAACACTTCCCACCTGACGGAGGTAGTAATAGATGCTGAAAAAGGCCATATAACATTGAGCAGAGGGCCTCAGTTGCAGACAGTTCACAGCCCATTCCCAACATCAGAAATGAAGGAATGTGTGTGTGTGTGTGTGTGTGTGTGTGTGTGTGTGTGTGTGTGCTAGTCACTAGAAAGGTGAAAAAGCACAGCAGCGACTGACAGCTTGGTTTAAGTAGCAGGAGACGAGGCGCTGAGAGTCACAGGAGAAAGGGAGTGGATTATGTGTGCTGTATATGTGTACTTTCACCCCAGTGTACCATCGAGTTCATTTGCTTAATGCATGTGCATGTATTTGCATATGTATGTGCATGTATCTGTATAGTCACAGTTACATATTCCATGCAGAGAAACATGCAACTCCCTGGGTAGTTTCCTTCGCGTAGCACAAATGGCTGCTGCCAAGGCCGCTAAAGCCACTAAGCGCCGGCAGGATGGCAGAAAGTGTAACCAGCCTGCTTCCAATCTGCTCCTTCTGACAACAGTTAAAATCCCTGTGGAGAGCAGCTATCTCTCTCAATCCATCACGATAGAACTATGGAGGAACTGGTAGAGGCAGTCAAAGGCTAACTGTCGCAATCTGCACCCACACTTGGGGGGGTTGACTGGGCAGTGGCACCCTGCTTGTCTCGATTAACAGATCTATAAATGATCCCCACAGTGAGGCAACTGGGCATGAATCGATCAATACCGCACAGAGATGGAAGGACCTGTGCGGCGCTGCCCTGCTACGGGTGACAATAGCGTGAGAACAAGCCCTGATTAATCCAGACAGTAAGGAAATGAAACTGGGAATGCATTAGAATCCAACAATCGTCAAAATGGAGGACAATCACGTCCAATCTGAGTTTTCAGGGCAGGTTAACGCTGTGCGGAGTTTTTTGGGTAGCTCATTCTCCACATGGCCTGTTTACAACCTTGATTTCAAAGCTCTCGGCTGAACTTTTCATTACAAAGGATCTTGCGTCGAGAAATCTCTTTGCTGTAGCCAAGATTTTAGCCCTGTGGGATGTGTACTACAGGATTTTAGGATGAGTGCTCAATGCAGCATGAGGAAGAGTGGGATTTGCACCTGATGTTATGGGTCAGCGGTCCTCCTTGTCTTTTTCAGCATGTTCTTCTCTACTCTGCACAATCCCTTGATCTACCAATGCAATGTCCTTTCTCTTAACGTAACATTTCTCTTTAACATCCAATTTTCGTTTTTCTAAACCATTTCCTTCTTTCATTATCTTTTGTACTGCCTTTGCATTCTCTCTCTCTCTCTCTCTGTCTCTCTCTCTCTCTCTCCCCCTCTGCCTCTCTCTCGATCTCTCTCGAACTGGCCAGGCAATTCAGAAAACCTGCATTGAGACTCCATCACCTTAGCACAGTTATGTCGACAAAATTTCCCCCTTAGTACTCCATTGTCCTCTCTCCCTTCATGGCAGCTTGCTTACAAGCATCTGTTCTACTACTTTACTCTTCTTCTTCACAAATGTCTAAGTAATGAAAAGTCTTGACAAGTAAAGTGGCACTTGAAAATCTGATTAGATCTTGAAGTCTTTGCAGAACGTTTTCTCCTCAGGCCACAAAGCAGCGGCTTAACAGCAGCTCTAAGGGTTAATAGTATTTAATTGGAGGCTATCCACTTGTTTTAGCATGGATACACGAGGTGGGAATATGGAATCTACTGATATCCACTCCACTATTGCTGCTAATTACATGACCACTTGTCAGGAGATGTTTCTGTTAAGCAAAGGGCCAGTGTTAAAAGTGTGTAAGTGCTGCCAATGCTGATGACTGGACCAGAACGCCATCCATTATCTTTGGAAAAGGCTGGACCTGCAATGTGTGGAAGAATTCTGTTTCTCGTTCTGGTTGCAGTGACGACTTCTGTCCATGTGACTTGGTTTAGACCATTTTAATATATGTGCAGATGCATGTTAGATGAGAACAGTGGTTCTCAATCCTGTTCCTTGGGATCCACAATCAATCAAGCTGGGAGACACCAACTTTTGATCAAGTTAATACATCCGAATTTGATAATCAGGTGATGGTAGAACAGGGAGAGATGGAAAATATGTGCCGATGTGGGTTGCCAGGAGCAAAAGATTGAGAACCATTGGGTCCCTGCAACCATTTCCAGAGATTAAACACAAGCACGTGGAAAGGTCAGATAAACCAGTACTTACATGCAAAAGGCTTGTGTGTTATCTTGTATCCTACTCCTGAATGTGTAGACACACCAAGGGTCTCCACCGAGTCTACCCATGCAGCCCTCAACCAACTGCCACCAAAAATTATATACTTACGCCTACTTTCATACATGCTCCTGGACTGGGCCCAAATCTTGAAGGGGTCCGGTTTTCTCTGGATGGTCCCGTCTGCTGGGGAGTCCTGGGGTGGCAGGCCCGGCAGAGGCTGAGTGGGAGGCGGGGGAGCAGCACTCTGAATGAGAGGGGGTCCCAGGGATTGGTGCACGGGCGAGTCTGTGTGGGCGCTTCGGTGACTGGAAACACTATGCTGGGAGCTGTTTTGACTGTCCTTTCTTGACAACTGCTGTCAGAGAAGCAGATGACAATAATTCAACTATTTAGAGACAGTTCTGTTAGAACGAAGACTGAGGTGGGTGGTGGAGGCTGAACTAAAAGCTGACATGATGGTTTTTGAAAGGAGGAAAAAGGGGATGAAGACATGAAGGCAGTGGAAGTGAGATAAAGGATTGCTGCTCCTCAGGGTAAAGGGAAGCAGATTTTAAGAGAGCTTCTAATGTCAACTGTTGTTGTCAAGCATAAACCCATTTTCTTATGCAACACAAAGATAATTGAGCAGCTTTAGTCACAGATTTCTTTGAGCAAACAAAGGCAGAAAAAAAGACCTCAATAGTTTCTCGTGATTAAGTCAGTGAGCCACAGGAGAAAAAAAAAATCGGCTCAACTAATGAGACTACATTGCCAATTCCTTTTGTTTAACAGACTGGAATATATTAAGGAACTGCATTCGCCAATGCATATGGAGTGATGTTCACAGTACATATAGTACTGTTACAGTTTGAAACGAAGAGAGCATTTTACTTGTAAAGTCAGAAATGTAAAACCCCCCATAAACTGCTACTGGTCCCTCAATAACATGGACACTTAAGCACATTTTAAAGGATTGAGGGTGTGCTTGAACAGGGTTAAGATCAAGTATCTACTGACTACAACGCAAGCTAATATCGTTTCCTTCAGCCTTATAATAGTATCTTCTTTTACAATCACATCTTCGCTGTCACTTTGCACAATGAGCACTATTTGAAATATTTCATAGAGAAATCAGCAAAAGACATAAGGGAATAAAACAAAAAAAAAAAAATGATATTATGAGACAATAACCGAAAGTGACAGCGGTCATGTAACATTCCAGTTCTTTGGATGTTGTAGCTAAAAATACACCGGGAAGGGTTGGAGGCAAGCAGCTCTTCTGTTCTCAAATATCAAAGTGTTTGGCTTTCAAAGTGCAGCCATGTCTTCAATAAACTCAGACTCATTACTCCCTGATTCAGCCTCCTACACCTCTGCAATTCATGTTTATATTCATCCTCCTCATTAAACATAAAGACCCTTGATGCTTTAGCAAACATTAAGACAGAACTGCAGATCCAGTTGAAGTGCATACTGTATCAGAGTTCCGTGTATAATCAATCCAGTTGGGTTCTGTGGTTAAGTAAAATCAATAGTCATGCAATTAGTCACAACTGAATGTCATATATGAAGCTAATGTCCGACTTCATGATTCTCCTCACCTCATGGTTCCCTTGACCGCATTTTCACTCTCATTACAATCAAAAGTAATGAGGCAGCATTCTTCTTATTTCTCTCAGTTTGATAGCACAGATGAATACGGAATCCAAGCCTATCAGCCCCTTTGAAGAGTTCATTTAATTTCAAAACTCACTTTTAAAACATTTTTTAATCATATTTTTTAAATTCTGCATCTACATCTGCTACTAGTAGAACATCAACGCTGATTAATGCAGATTTCAATCTCATTATGGTGTTTACATGACGTTTGAACAAAATTGATTTTATGCCTTAATTGTTGCATAATGGAAGCTTTAACACACATGTAAAATTAAGGTCTGAAGGTCTTTCACAAGATTTGGCAAGATGGCATCTAAATATGCATTGGACTTTGTAATTGCAATTAATGTATTTGGCAAAAAGTCTTTCTGAATCCCAGGGTGTCACATGACCTGCAGTTTCACCTGTGACCGCTAACCTGCAGCTCTGACTGTTGCTGCTGAGCAGAAATCACCACACAGCCCACAGCGCTCCATGGGAGATTGTATAATACACACTAAATCCAAATCCCATTCCCTGTTCAAATGAATACAAATCTCTTGTACTTGATGGATCTATTAGATTTGACCTTCTGCAGTCTTTGAGCTGTGGACTGGCTCTGATACATTTATTTCTCCTGCTCCAATACCTTATTTAGGAGACAGATGATAAGAAGGAGGAGGGCTGGGGGGAATCAAAACAAATTCTTGTCATTTTCTGAGCCTCAGATCGAGCTCAGTCAAGTTTCTAAGTTCACCGCTTCATTGCTTTACAGCATTAAAGGTCAAATCTACCTCATCGACCAATCAGTCAGTGCTGGTATTAAATAAACCAATACCATACCTTCAAAAGTCATGAGCACATCACATACCCGCCACCATTCAACACCACTAAAACCCATTCCCAAAAACTTTCACCCAATCTAAATGACATCACATACCCTCCTAGTATAAGCTTTGTATGGAGGAGCCATCTCAACATCATCCTGCAAAACAGAATTTATGATTACATTCAGCCACACACAGTCAGCGTCTTCCTATTAATGCAGCAGCTATAACAGTCTTTTCTCAGCTCTGATCAGGCATTCAACTCTCACACTGCAAGCTTAGCACCCAGCGCGATGCCATCATCTGTGTGTTAGCAACCCAGCTCACGGCAGTGCTTCAAAGCCCCTCGCTCCAACCCCCGCAAACGTGGGGAGGGGTGTGTATGTGTGTGTGTGCGTGTGTGTAAAGCTAGAGGGATCCACCCCCACACAGCACAGCATCTCATGACTTCAGACGTACAACATCAGCCCAAGTTAGAACATACAGAAGAGAGTCCGAGACAGGATACAGGAGTAGAAGCATTTGAAATATCGCTCAGCTACACATGTAGAATGAGGAGAGAGGAATGACGTATGCAATGTCTTTCTACTTACCAATTTTGGGCTCTTCTTTGCAGGTGCCACCCCTGTGAAGCCGGACAGACACAGGAAGAAAAAAAAAAAAAAAAAAAAAAGAGAAGGTTACTAATACGTATACAGTCTACATTCAGAGAAAGGAAAAATGGAGGAAAAAACTATACACAGACTCCAAAACAATGTCAGAGCGATGCTCATCTAGCCCTCGCCTCCCTGCACTCCTCCTCCTCCTCCTCCCTTCCTCTCTTTCCCTGCTTAGTTCCTTTACTCGCCCATCCGCGGCTGGCGTTTGAGGAGAGGGAGCAGTGTGATCTATCTGCATCACTGCCGCGGCGGCCAGCGCTTGACTTGACTGGTGCAGCGGAAGAGTGGGGCCAGCCCCATGGGCTAACCCAGCGCCCGCTAGACTCTGACTACCCGACTGCTTGCGCTTGTGTGTGTGTGTGTGTGTGTGTGTGTGCGTGTGCGAGAGTTTAGAGGAAAGGACAGAAACCCGAAGAGCAACTAAGCCAGTAAATAAAGGAGAGTGGAAGGACAGGAGAGTGAAGAGAGGGGAGAGAGAAAGCAAGCTGTGCTCTGAAGCTCCTGGCCGTAGCATTACCCATGGAGAAGGAATCCAAGATACTGAACATTAAATTATAGGCAACCGTCAGTTCCCCTCTTACTGAGACCATCTTCCTGTGTCCACTGAGCGCCGCGCTCCGCTGTCGAAGGCTCCAGCATCTACAGGCAGTTGGCGCGTCCTCCCCGTCTCTCTCTCTTTCCTGCTCTTTTCCTTTTTCTCTCTCACCTCACTGCACACTGTCCCTCCTCCCTTTTCTTCCCTCAGCATCATCACCTTCCCTCCCTCCCTTTTCTCCTCTCTGCCCCCATCTTAGATTGCCTCCCACCCCCACACGCTGGTAAACATCCATGCATCCGCGCAGACACCGTGAACCGTTAGACGCCTTCTCACTCTCCTTCCGTCATAAATCAAAGTGCGCTCTAGGTTTGACGGACAGCTCCCTGCGTGACCCGTGCGTGTAAAAATATCATTAAGAGCTGCAACGTGAGTGTGCACACACAAAGGGCTGACGGGTGTCTAAAATGCTACATAACCTCAATCTGGCCAGGACATTTGCCACTCCGAGTATATTTCCCTCTCCGCTTTCTCCTCCAGCACTACATGAAATAAACACACTGTGCACTGAATGTACCGCACACCTCTGACACACACTATGTAACACACATAAAGCATCAGTAAGAACAGGCAGTGTCTAAGAAACTGGAACATTATTGAGTGTCATTCCTCAAGAGAAACTGCAGAAGATAAAATTTTACACACACACACACACACACACACACACATACACACACGATTTTGTTCCTTATCTTTCAGACATCTGGGTTCATTCAAAGGTGACAGCTTCTTCCTTCTCCTAATCTCTCTCCTCTCTCCTTTTCAGCTGAAAAGAATAATTCATTGAAGAGCACCGCACCTTCTACCTAAATCACAACTATACGGGACATAAATGCACGTCGCAGTTCTCTCTGAGGTAAGCACGCTGTCAGTCAAAGTGTAGGTCAGTGGTTAATTAGCCTGTCCGATGTAACTAGGCTGCTGCTGGTGTCCATCAGTGTCTCTCATCATGCTCCCTCCTCGTACATGTGCAGGTGATCAGACGTTGATGGGTATTCAAACGTGAAATATCACCCTGATATTTATGTTTCATCTCAAAGCAATACTGAATGAAAAACAAAACAGTGAAATTACTAAAACTGAGAGGCCATGATGACCTGTGCTCCACACCTAACAGGAAAAACACATGCTTAAGGCTGTAATATACGTGAAGGTGTAAGAGGAAACAATGAAAAACAGCCTGGTAAACACATTCTACAATATCACAGGCATATAGTCTTAAGACATGCCAGTAGGGGGCGTAGCATGGTCATAAGTTGCCTGTTACCAGTGAAAGAGGCTTGTAATTGATGGAGAGAGGAATTGGCCGTGGCAATAGTTCATTTATTGTTAAAAAAGAAGACAAAAAGAGGGAGAAAGAGAGGCACTTTTGAATCGCCCACAGTCAGGATACGTTCGCATGTTAAGAGGTGAATGAACAGCGAGCTGAGCTGGACAGTCCATAATTGTGTTTTGTGAGCTTGGCGATGCAACCTTGACTTAGTGCACAGCTTGGTTTCTCCCCTCTGCTGCTGCTGTGCCCAAAGTTCAAACAAATTAAACTTTGACCAATCTGCTGATGACCTTTCCAAAGCGAGAATCGATAATACAACAATGAAGGAGAAGCTCATAACCTGCGTAGAGCAATTTTCCAAACTGTACAACACAACTTTAAAATTGCGCCATGATCTGGGCAGTAAGGCGACTGCGTTGTGAGATGTCAGCAGTCAGACAGGGCTGCCAGGTTTATAAACTAGCATACAGTATAATGTGCCATCGTATTTGAAATATCCAGCTTGGGTGCTTCTTGATGACAAGTGTTGCTACTCCGTTCCATGCATTGACCATCGAGAGTATCAGCAGCACGAATCATTGTGTGAAAGCAACCTTAGACATGTTGCTCCAACTGCACAACAAAAACACAAGCGGAGCTTTGCCTGCTGCCCTCACCAGTGATGCAACCAGCCATGCAATATTTGGACTAGCACCGTCCAGGCAGGTATATCACAAGCAGAAAACACAAAAGACAAAGTTCAACTTGCAGGCAGTGCACAAAGAACACAGAAAGAGCCTCAATCATTGTGTCTCAAGGCTTCCGAAACATCTTCTTTTTTGCTGAAAGTTCACGTAGGTGAACTCTACGGTGTCAGACAGAGGCAGATGGCGTGTGTTTAAGCGTATGAACAAGTGTACATCAAAATGTAAGTTGCAAACTGAGAGTCTGTTTGAAGCTCCCGGATCAAAAGGTAGTGCAGATGGTTGAGCCAACCTCCACTTTTAATTACACACAATGGGAGGAAAAAGTAAGTTTGGACAGGTGGGTCATCTAGTCTGGCCTGCACGCTGACAGACTAAGAAAGCTTACTCAATCCTCTCTGCCACCAGCTGTCAAATAATGGACCACGGCCACTGTTGGGCCTCCTCCAGCTCATTTTATGCTGCTTACTAAATCTTACTTTTTGGGGCAGGAAATGCATTCTTAACAGTGAATAATAAAACACAATTCAGCCTTGAGCTACAGAAATTGTACAGTATGTAGTTTTTCTGATTAATGAGACATCAAAAGTAAAATGGATTAATATGAATTCCAAATGAAGGCAAATAATGAAGTATCCAGTGTATTTGAGGATTGTGGTAAATGTTTGACTGAGTAGCTGTCGTCTTGTTTCGCTGCCTGAGGAAAACTTCTGCGAATTTTCAGCAAGCCTGATTTGTTTTTCTGTGTGACAGCCCCACAGCTGCTTCAGCTCCAACCCTTGGGTATGAAGAAGACAATACTGGGAGGATTCTTTTTGTGAACACAAGGAATAAGGTGGATCTGGAGAATTGCACACACACATATATACACAGCATGTAAAGTATCAACACATCCTCTAAAGATCTGTGCACTATAAGGTATAAACCACTGGAAATATAAATATTGGTGTCAAAGGATTTATTGCTGGGATTCATTGTTTTTTGCTGAAATGGTACAAGTTGACAAGTAGTAATGTATCCTTAGCTGAACGTGGTGTACAGGCTACCTGGCGGCACAGCAGCCACTAAATGGAAGCCATTACTAAGCAGATTACGCTATCTGTCTACTGCGTGTATGTGTGCATGTACGTGTTGCTAGATCTCAGCTAGGAGTGATGGCTTCCAACAGACGGGTCCATCTGTCACTGTGGCGACAGTGCCCGGTGACTGTGGGGAACTGACAGACAGTCTCTAGGCAACGGTTGTTGGGGTGAGCTGTTCTCCTCTGTACACTGAGCGAGTGAACTCCTCATATCAGCTGTGCGCATCATCAGCATATGACTGCCTCACAGTCTACAGCCTTATTTAGCTTCTGCTGTGTGTGTGTGTGTATGTAAACAATGAAATTAAGACAGACTTTCAGTGGTGTGTACCAATTTGACAGAAATAGATGACCAGGGAGACGATGAGCAAACAAGCTCACAGGCATGCATGTGCACGTGCACAGACACACACACACCAGAAAAACAAAACAGTGCATGAAAACACATTAATTTCTCTTGCAAAGATATTTAGGGTGCCTTGTTTTCTAGAAAAGAAGGTTGAACCTGGAAGTGTTATTCCCTGGAATACTCCATGCAAGGCATTTAAAACTGCAGGGATGAGACTCCCCCGCCCCCTTTTTTTCATAAACAGACACATACACCCAGAGGAGACCCCAGTGCAGATTATCTGCAGAGCATTGTCATGGAAACAAAAGATGGTGCAATGGTGGAGATTTACGAGTCGCTGGATGGCTATGGAGATGTGAAGATGAGGAAGTGGTTGAGGTGAGGGAGAGAGAGCTTCAGTCTCCAACAAGCAATGATTCACAAGGAAAAGCCTCCAGCAACCAAAAAACAAGAGGAGGTAAAACGGAGGAACCTGGCGGGAAGGCCATTACCCCATCATTAGATTTCAGAACTGCACCGCTGTTCGTTATAGTGCCACTTGAACATGCCGTCAGCAGAATTTTTAATGCAAAGTGGGCAAAAATATGATGCTTCCTGCCCATACAGTGAATTGATTTCCTGCTTTAGTCTGTGCAAGGCCTATCATTGACATTTATCTCTTTTTCAGGGGTGTGTGTACAAAGCTGTACGCATACTGTAAGCAAAACGATTCTGTATTTCTGCAACTGTGAGTTTTGAGTGGGTTACATCATACAAATGTGTATTTATGTGTGTGTCCTTAAAGAACACTGATCTGTGGAGTGCATTTTGACAGGAGGTATTTACAAGCTGTCAAGATGCTTGGCCACCATTATGCCAATAAGTGCTATGTAGTCTGGCAATGATCCACTTGGTGTTGTTTTTTTTCCTTCTGTAAGACACACGTCTGGAGGAAAACACATTTCATTCGACTGTTTGTCTGCAAGGATGCAAACACTTTCAAACTGCACTTAAAGGCAAGCAGGGAAGCACAAACACACAAATCAGAGCAACAACTTCCTCTTGTGTGCAGCACTAATGAATACAGATGCGTTGTCCTTGAATGCACCTTCAGAGGTTTTCCAAGTGACCACGGCCAGAGTGAGATAATTTGATGCCTCGGGTCTTTGGGCATTAAGCTCTTCGTTGTTTCAAAGACCTGTGCAGTTGAGAGGTTCATAGACTGACATTTGCCAGATAGTTTAAACCTCTTGGCTGTGTTAGTCCCTCAAACTGCCATTTGTCCATCTGCTGGCTACGTGGGAGGAGAGAAAAGATCTATCTCTCATTCCAAAAGCAGAGGAGTGCAAGCCCTGATTGCCCAGCAGGGACTAATGTGTCACTAGTGATTGATGAGTTGTGAAAGGTGGGGTACAGAGAGAGAGAGAGAGAGAGAGAGAGAGAGAGAGAGGCCACAGTAACATGGTGCACCACTCTTTCATCATCTCTCTGATCCTGACATCCCTCCATCCACCCCTCTCTTGCACTGCAGGTTTCTATCTTTCTCTTTTCTGCCCATGGCCAAAAGCAGCTGCTGCAGCCAAGCACAAATTACCCAACATTCATTGCAGCACCTGCCCGGCCTAACAAACAGGTGGAAAAAATGGTGAAACGAGACTCCACATCTGAGCTGAAACAAATGGGCTTTATTTTTCTATGTCTGCCTAATGACATTAGCTGTTGGGCTATTGAGAGGCCTTGCTGCTGGTATTCGACAGCCTAAGAACTTTTTGCTGACAAAAGCCAAACCAGCAGATGTATGCATCCCGTTGGACCCCATGTTATTTACACTTCTTTTTTTTTTTTTTTAAAGGAAACTGTGGAAAGGAGATTAGCATCTGTGCTAGCAAGACATCGTGGCCCAAAATTAATTGTGTCAGCGCATCAGTGGGGGCAGGAGAAGACAGGCAGGGGGAAAATGAGCACATTAGAGCTGTGTAATTAAACAAATGAAGGAACAATTCATCATGAAACACAGACCTGATTAAAGACATAAATCACGCTCGAGCTTAGAAGCAGTACATTTTCGAGCTCAAAAACTCTGTGTGAAACCACTCTGCCTCGCACCTCGAACCTTTGAGACATCGTTGACATTGCAAAATCAACAAGTTAAGATCTATTTGTGGTATTATTAGAGCAAAAGGGTTAAAAAAAAAAAAAAAATCACTCTCAGCTGTTGTAGTTTGGTCAAAACCTGAAGATAAAAGGGAAAACCCTGTGAGATTCATGCTGTGAGGTTTTCAAAGTGGGATCCATGGATCACAATTCCTCCTAATAATGCTAAGGGATTCATTATGGTAAAGTTAGTGTACAATAAACACACACACACACACACACCACACACACACACTGACATGCACAAAGGCTAACACAATGTGAAACAGAGTGAAAGAGGGCTTACAGGGCACATTGTGCACATTCTCTTTAATGAGTGTGTATCTACGTGCACTGGTCTCCAGGGATTGGCTCCTGTCTTCATATGGGTGAGAGTGTGAATCTTCAGGCTGGCAGAGGGGGAATAGAAACAGGAAAGGGGATGGAGAGTGGGGGTTTGGAGGGGCATCTCCACCAATTAAGTGTACCCCTGTCTTTCTGAAATGAGTCTATAATTGGATGCATGACTTGTTGTGTTGAGACCAATTCTGTGTGTGTGTGTGCGTACATGTATAAGTGGTGTTTGCTTATGAAAGGACCGATTCTTGATGGATGGAAGCAGAGAGAGTTAAAAGAGAGCACAAGAGAGGAAAAAGATGTGTGTGTATGATAAGCAAAGCTGACATCAGGACCTCAATTAGAGGCTAGTGTGACTCCTTGCTGCTGGTGGAGAGAGAGAAGGAGAGAAAATGTAGTGAAGAGAGAGAGAAGAAAGTAATTAAAGCACTATGTCTATATATAGGGCCTTTATCTTTTATTTCTCCTGAGTATGAGTGTGTGTGCATAGGTGTGATCAACATGTTTGACACATGATGGATGGAGTGTGATTGTGGGCAGTCATTAAAAGGAATCTGGGGTTGGAGAGACATGGGAAGACAAATATACGCTCTTTCACGTGCACTCTGATTGAACGCTCAGGTGTTTTCAGACCTGGAGTTTCTTTTTCTCTGAATAAGAGACTAAATTGTGGCATTTACCCATTTATTCAGTTTGGTTTCACATAGTGAACCTAAATATATATACACAAAAGCCATGTCAGAACTGTCGATTTTCTCACTGGTCAGAAATATCTGGAGAGGGAGGAACAAAATTAAAACTAAACAAGGATCACTAAATAACAAGGAAACGTCATCTTATTCATCGTTTGGACCCCTAAACCAATCAAGACAATCCAAGCAGAATACAAAATTCAGATGTAATTCATGACAACATGCTGGAATTCAACATGCTAATCCAAAGACGCATCAGGCAAGCTTGATGCGTTATGACCTTTTCACAGGATCCATTTGATTTTCTATGGGTAAACAAAAGTGTAGGCTAACCATGAGCACCTGACCTTCTCAGATTTTAGATCAATCAGTGGATCAGTAGATTTGCAGTCAGTTCAGCAGTTCAAATCATCTTCACACCACAAACAAACCACTTCAGAGTCTTGTTGGGACTGAACCGAGACTTGACCAATTGTTTTGTGTAACTGCTGTGAGACAACGCTCCAGAGTCCAAGATAAATGCTCCAAAAGACCCAGACGTGAAAATGCTCATACGCATTCATATTTAATATCTCTACAGACTCCTTACTGTTCTCGAAATATTCATTTTGGTCAAATACAAGTACAATGAATAATAACAACAGGCTGTACTGCTCCTATCTGGATTGAGGACTGTTCAATGTACTGTGATGTTTGGAACCATCCGGCAGGAACCAGTAATTGGGACTTAAATGTGAAAATAGGAGAAATGTATGAAGCACCAGAGAAGAGTTTACTGTGACAGAACAGTTTGGGGTGATTAATCAAATTAATACATCTTGCTAAAATATGTGAAACTGGCTTTCTTATTTGTTTTCTGCATTTGTGTATTTCCTACCTTACTGCTGCTCTTTCAATTGTCCAACTCCTAGTAGGCTAAACAAACCAAAAATGCATTTACAACTGACAAATGGTTCAATACACATTATCATCTGAAACACACTTTTGTGGTTTATCTTAGTTCTATTCCTTTTATTCCAGTCATAAAACTCTGTCTCTTAAAGGCAGCCAGTGGGTTCACATACTGTAAGGCCTGCTAAACTACCTTCTGTTTTATTGACAACCCATTAAAGCCCCGGGCATGATGATGGTATAGCATTTTATGGGCTTGTGTACACTGGTGCGATGAAAAAAATGTCTCTCATTAGTAAAAGGCAGTGAGGGGACGTGGAACAGTTTGGTATGTGTGTGTGTGTGTGTGTGTGTGTGTGTGTNAGAGAGAGAGAGAGAGAGAGAGAGAGAGAGAGAGAGAGAGAAACGAGGGAGACTCAACATGAGAGGACAATGCGACTCGGTTACGATTCATCTGAGCAATTTCTCTTGCCATTTCTGAGCACTTAACCCTACAGGAGAAATAAAATGCACATATGCGCACGTGCACACACGCACGCACGCACACACACACACACACACACACACACACACAAACCTTTAAATTACTTGAATTAATAAGCCACAAAGCAAGCTATGGACTCTGACAAAGAAAATGGTCCAATTACTTGTATCACGCAGTGCGTTTAAAGCTTGAGATGTCTTTGAGTCTGAAGGGATTTGAGGCAAAAGACCAAAATTCAATCATTTCATTTTAGT
This sequence comes from Lucifuga dentata, assembly GCA_014773175.1. Taxonomy (NCBI): domain Eukaryota; kingdom Metazoa; phylum Chordata; class Actinopteri; order Ophidiiformes; family Bythitidae; genus Lucifuga; species Lucifuga dentata. The sequence continues at coordinate 57,923 of VXCM01000279.1, forward strand.
TTTATCCTCTATTCACAGTTACCGTCTTCCCATTTAGTTCTTTTGTGCAACAGTGATTTTCAATCAGAGACCATGACAAAAGCCAATTGGTGTATTTTCAATAGCAGCAGTCACACGATGTGGAGCTGTTTGGGCAACAATGACATGGACCCACTAACGTGACATGTGCTGCATGTTAACAGCAGCACGTCACACACTTCAGCTCACACCCAAGTCACATATCCAGGGGTTGAACAAAAAGCTGGCCTACACACACTGGTGACACCTTTAAAGCGCCAAGCCTTGTCAGGGAGTTCGCTGCACCCATAATAGACTGGGTGCATCTGTAAAAAAAAACAGCAGAAAGAAACACAGGAGGCTGGCTGTGAGAGGAGGAATATTTAGATTCTCTGACCTGGAACTCTGTCTTTTTTTTAGCTTTCTTTTCATGCTTCCTCTATCTCCATCTTTAACTTTTCCTTTTGTCTACCTCCTTATCAATTCAAACTGGCTAGCATGATCTGACTTTTAATGCCATCCTGTCTAAACATTCTCACTCCTCCCCTCTCTGTTTTGCTACTTTGCTTTCAGCTACTTTTTCAAATGTCATTTTAACTTTCCCCGCAACTCTTTTTCTCCTTCGCTACCATAGTTATCCATCTATTTTGTCTTCCTTGCAATCTCTTTTTATCTTTCGCCTCTATTTACATGAATAAATAAATATGGGTGTCAATAAAAGTGCTTTATGTGGGCTCAAACAGCCTAGAAGACAGAAGTCTATTGTTTTACTGCTGACAGCATCAAGCAGATTCATGAGGAAGGTTTGTTTCGTATTACGATACTTCAACATATGGGCGCATCAAACACAAATTGCTATAAAATTTGACACCTGTTCCTTCCGTCTTACTCATTTCCATCTGCTCTTATCGGGTATATTACAAATTATGAAGTCACTGATATTCAGATAAATACAGAGGAAATGGCCGACACTCACCTCTCTGCACCAGCAAGGTGACCTCGCTGTCTGTGGGACACTTGCTGAGCAGATCCACCATCTGGTTGTGAGACATGCTTTGTACGTTTCTCTTGTTCACCTCCATGATGATGTCACCCTCCTTAAGGCCACGGCAGAGTGGGTAGTCCACAATCTGCTTCACTCTATGCCCCCTACCTCCAGGACTGTCGGCGACGGCGAAGTCGAAGCCCTTGTCTCCTTTCTCCACGTGTATGGTTATGAGCTCTGGCTGCGTCGCGATGGATGAGGCGAGGGTGACCACATCGCTGGGGTAGCCATGCTGGGAAGAAGTTTCGGACACCACCTCGGCAGAGGGGCTTTGAGGTCGAAGGAGCCCGTTGAGGGGCGCTCCGCCATTCATTGAGCCGTTGTTGTTCTGACTGCCGTGGCTGGACGGTGAGTCGTAACTGTTGGAGCCTTCCTGGCCATTGACGATTATGGGCTCTTTGTTGTCAAGAATGGCCACTGAGGTAACCAGGCTGGTGTTGGGGTCATCAGGGTCAAAGGGCAGAGGGTAGCCACGGCACAGCTCTAAGTTGACCATGGAGCCGATTGGTATGGACTGGAAGATCTTCACAACTTGGGCATGAGTGTAGCCTAGCACACACATGTCATTGACGCTTACGATCACATCACCTTAGAGGTGGAGAGGAAAGAGAAGTTAGAAAGATTTTGTAATGCAGCTGCTCTTCGGGCAAAGCTTTTTTATGTGATATGAAGTTTCAAGTTGGGGGATACGATTTAGACTTATTCATGCATTCAGAAAATAAAACTAATTATATACAAGTCAACAATAGCATTCCTTCCTTGCACATCTTAAATTCAGTACTCCAACCTGTCTCCATCTTGCCGTCGAGGGCGGCAGGTCCATCGAGGACCAGACTTTTGATCTGCAGGAACTCATCTGGCTCATCGCCTCCTACAACAGTGAAACCGAACCCCCGGCGACTCTTTTGCAGCTTGGTATTGATGAAAGACCCTTTCAGTTCAGATCGGTTCCGTGTAAAGAAAGGTTTCCCTCCTGGACACACAAATGCAAGCAATTCAAGGTTCTGATACACTAATGCAACACGTCAAATTGATTTAAGCAGCTTTGAGGCTGAAATCACTAAATCTGTTCTGGGTGAAGTGATATAAAATATTCTCTCTGGATTTCAGGCAAATGCTTTTGCTCACTGGTGTGAGAAGGGTACTACATAAACACATTAACCTAAATGTTATTCTACCAAAACAACTAACCTCTGTCAGCATCAAGCGACCAAGAAAAGTGCCTTTAATGGCTATTGGTCATGGTTCAGTAATCAGCTGGTCAGATGGTGCAACAGTGGGCAGATTTTAATCAATGCATTAAATAGGTTAAAAGGGACTGGGAAAGGCAATTGAGGTTAAATGTGGCAGGGACTGGGGTATTATCCAGTGTATAATCCCTCTCTCAATCATACGTCCAGTGTCATCTCCTCCTGGAATCTGCCTGGGCTAGCCAAAACTGAACAACTGTGCAAAAGAGAATCCACCAGGAATGATATTAGACTGCCAGTGAATCCTCCTTAGTGAATGAAATGGAAATACCAATAGCTAATGCGAATGCCAACAAGATATCCGTTTCATTAAGAGTACCTTTTAGGTGTGTTTACCGAACGCAATTCAAGATGTCTGCAGGGCAAAATAAGTGCTGAACTACTGCAAAACAAGACAAATGTCTGAGAAATCAGACAAAGTGTTATCGTATTGTATTGTATCGCAATCTGAATCCAATCAATCAGCCTCATCTTCTTCTTAACTTTTCTGACATTATTGATGAAAAAGTAAACAAAGTGAGGTATTCACTTAAGAATGTGAAGAAGGGGCAGCAACAATTAAATACAGGGACAGGCAAACTAGGCACTATTGCTTTGGGTACTAAGGCAATAGCTTAGTGGCAATGTGTAAATATGTTAATACATCATAACATGAAGAGAAAGAGACTAGATGGACAATACTGAGTGGCATAAGTCCATGCAAAGGTAATGCTACAGCTTATGCCTTCTATGAAAAATTCATTACCCTTGGAGTCAGTCAGCATCCTTGTGTTATGTGATGTGTATGTATATCTGTGTGGATTGCCTTAAAGTCTCATTTCACAGAGCATGAGATTTAACATAACTGTGAGCTGAGATGGCGGTTGTTGTCCACAAGGGATCCAGAGATGTAAGAACAGAGCAGGATGCAGGCGAAACATGAAAGTGTTAGGTAAAGAGATTTCAAATAATATCATTCTCAAGAGGAGCATCAAGGCCTAAGACAGAATAAAAAATCACAACACATAAGAGTCAGAATGACTGACAGAAGCGACAACTAACACAGAGAGACAAAAGGCAGCAAGGCAGTAAATGTGAGTCATAAAATAAACAGATCGATGAGGGGAAACGACAGCCGACAGCAAAGGAAAGTAATAGAAAAAGACAAGGTGGAGCAGTTAATTCTCAGGCATGGCTGTGCTAATTACCTGCTAGAGAGTGGCTGGTATAAAAGGCAACCAGGAGAAGGTGACTTATTATTTATTGTCTCAGTATTATTTGATGGAGAAAACACAGCAAGTAAGTCTACATGGTAATCAACACAAAAACACTAATTGGTCTGAACATATTTTAAAAAATGTAGCACCCATTTGGTGCATTATCACGTAAATCGAAACACTGCCTTGAGAGCTCCCTTGGCAAACTGAAGTCTACACATCAAATGACTCAGAGATTATCATAAAGCACGACGAAACCTATACAGGCTGCAGCTTTATAGTGCCAATTCACGACTGGTGCACCAATATGACAACCTAAAACATGAGCTCAGGCACTGATCAGGAAAACAAACAACAATGTTAAAATGTTATCCACCATATGGAAAATGGTTGGCAGTAATGTATATGTGGGCAGTATTTTTTGAGTTTGTGTAACTAGGTTATTTATACACTGTTAATATAAATGCACAAAATCTGTTTTTCTTTTCTTTTCTTTTCTTTTCTTTTCTTTTCTTTTCTTTTCTTTTCTTTTCTTTTCGCCTGTTTAATGGCTTACATTGTGTGTCAGTGTCCCCTCCTGCACCCCCCCATTCTTCACGGCTATTAGCTTCCGGTTCTGCCCTCCCTCTCCCCTTTTCGCCGTGACTGTCTATGGGAGAGGTGGGTGCAAAATTTCTCTTGATTATTCCCGAATATTCATCCACGATAATCACTGTTAGATAACCATCAAAGTGTTTAAATTTTATCAAATTTGGCATAATATTATATTAAGAAATTTATTAGTGTAAAAATTTATATGGATTGGCCCTTAAATTTAGTTAGATTTACATGAATTAAGTTAGCGGCCTGATATCATTGGCAGGCCGTGCTAATGTTTCCGGTTTGTTTTATTTCTTTTCTGTTGATTTGTGTGGAGGGTTTTTATTTATTTCATCTTTACTTTATGTCAGGTATGTTTTGCTTTAGTTTTTCCCTTATTGATCTATTTAATTTGCAATTGCTGATATCAGCAGCCCCTTTTCGCCATGACTGTCTATGGGAGAGGAGCTGTTGATTTGTGTGGAGGGTTTTTATTTATTTCATCTTTACTTTATGTCAGAATAAAACGATCAGTTGAGAAAGAGCCCTGCTGCCGGTCCCCTTCCTCCTAAACACACAACGCAGAGTGATCGCACCGGTTACACTCAAACATGCAAAATCACTGGTATGGTCCTTTAACTTACAATGAATAGATAACATACAAATAACATTTATGGGTGACTCTGTTGTCATGAGGTGTCAGGCTGTAATAAGAGATGAGAACTTACGTTTTTGTCCCATGGCGTTGGGCACTGGGGGTACCGACTGTGGGTCCCTGTAGGTCTCCTGGTGCTTAGCAGCATAGCTGGCCAGTGGGGCCCCTGCTAACGTTGAGTCCTCGATCCACTCTGCAACGGCAAAGGGGCACACATACTCTAGATGGGGTCTAGATCGGCACCACGGTTGTCCTACTTTGAGAAGAAACTAGGGCTCAGGCCTCTGGCACAACATGGTCTCCTGCCTGTTAAACTCGCTCACACTTCCTACTGCGCCGTTGCAACGGTTTGTTGCAGAACTACCCATAGATTGTGCGATATTTTTCACGTTGATTACACCAGTTTCACGTCGAACTCCTGAGTAACAATAGATGGCTATGAGATTACCCAGGTTAAACAGGTCACACACAAAGTCTTTAACACAGTTTCACGTCTCCCCATTGAATCACAATGGAGGTGTGTGAAAATAGAGTGACCCACTTCTTTACAATGGCCACCATCTTTGATTAATCACTTCGTTGAGGCCCCACACTGTGGATCAGACCACAACCTTCATTAATATTCTAAACGGTGAGATAGAATCAATGTAGGAGTGAAAAAAGAAAAGGAAACTCCTTGAAGGTATTGAGTTTCTGAGGAGAGATTGAGCTTTCAGGCGGCAGAAAAGTCAGTAGGTAATCGAGTCGAAACAATTTCTGCTGATTGAGCACAAGGCGGAGCGCAATAGGAGGGTTTATGTGGGCTGGCCTGCATTTCCATTTAATCTCTCAGCGGAATGACCTGCAGATGTATCAGATTCAAGACAGGAAACAGGAGCAATCTAAGGTAACCAGTTGCTTGGTTGGTTCTTGGCTGTTAGCTAATCCCAAAGTCTTCTCCAGACATAATCATTAGTAACACTTTGTGATTGCTCAAATACTTTAAATCTCACTGTAGTCAGATTGTCCAGTTGAGGCTAAACTTACCTTTCTCCACCTTGAAAACGTAATCATGTTTCTTAGCACAAGCAGGAATCCCAAAGCAATACAGAAAACTGAAATTAACTTCAAAAAGGCTGCATGGTACAGCTGCAAATGATAGTTATGCCTTTATGGAAGGTAACTTAGCAAATCATAAGTTAGTAGCAAGCAACATCAGATAGTACGCTGTAGCCATAACTGGAACGAAGACACACACAATTATGCATGAAAGAAAGAAAGAAAGAAAATGACGCCCACGGCAGGGGCTTGTGAACAAACCTTGGATGTAGCGCTCACCTTCGGGTGGCTGCTGGCTTTGAGGCTGAGGCTGCTGAGGCTGCTGCTGCTCCAGCTGCCTGCGNCCTTCGGGTGGCTGCTGGCTTTGAGGCTGAGGCTGCTGAGGCTGCTGCTGCTCCAGCTGCCTGCGCCTCTTAGCCTCCAGCACTGGATTCTCATACTGGGTCTTCCTGTTGATATGACTTTGGGGGGTGGAAGGAGGGATGGGCAGCCGGAGGAGTGGATGCAGATTGGGTAGCAGAAACGATTTAAGGATGGATTGAATAGCAGGAAACACGCAAGTAAAATAGGTGAGAGGAAAAGTGAAAGAAGAATGCAATGGTGATATATCAACATAAATGTAGAGGAACGGAGGGAAAAGGGTTCTCAGGTGAGATGAAGCAAGTATTAGAAAAACAATAAAAGGAAGGATGAATAAAAATGTAGAAAATTGGGACATATAGAGGAGTAGGAGAGGGTTATAAAGGAAGGAATGAGATTGCAAAAAGAGGTTCAACAGATAAAGGAAACGATATATGAAGAGAAATCATGCAGAAGGTTCAGAGCAGGAACAAAAGGAATAAGAAAGGAGAGAAAAATGAAGATAGAGGACGCAGAAGATGATAAGGTAATAGGAGAGAGATTAAAGAGAGGGAGGAGAGATAAGTTTTGATTAATACAGTAGGCAATGTTTACAGTAGCACAATACAAATACATGACAACATCATAACAACAAATCATATCAAGTAAATGCCACACATACTTCATATTAAACACCAATCCAGGAGGGTTTCCTGATAACCTAATAACTAGCACTGAGAAATTACACTTCAAACATCAAGGAGGCACCCAAAGCAAATTATGCATTCAGTGTGAGAAACAGTGAAGAATGTATACTGGGAAAAATACTGGAAAGACACAAGAAAAAATAGAAATGCTAAAGCCCCTCGAGGTGAGCTTTGAACAACATCAAAAACACATGAAGCATACTTCTAGTAATGCCGAGGCCCAGGGGCATCTCACGAGATCCACACACACACACATAGGCTTGCTGTGTGTTTCCAAAATTTAAAAAAGACAAACTAAATGGCCTACATGGAACAAAATCCGACTGAACTGTACAAGCTCTATACTTACAGTAAGGTCAACAGTTAACATATGTCACTTACTCAACATAGTAGACCCCATACACCGGATCGTCTATCTTCTCCCATCCTGGTGGAAGTTCTACAAAAGAGACAGAAATAGGGGAGATGGTAAAGTTGCTGTAGGCCTTTAGATGTCAGGCCAGCAGAGACCTTTTCCGTCTCCACTGTGTGCCTGTCAGTCAGGATCCAGGGCCTGTGAACTCATCACATGTTGTCTGGCTGTCTCTCCACCCCACCCTGTCCCCTTATGCTCCTGACATTTCTACACATCTCATAAGAACAGAGGAAGACCTCCTGGGGAGAGATGGAGGGATAGAGGGAGTGAAGAAGGGTCAGACAGAGGGAAAGAGGAAGGAAAGAAAGCAGGAGGAACTAAGGAGGAAGTGGTGAGGGGATGAAAGCAGGGAGGAGAGAAAAATGGATAAAGGGTAGTGGACTATTGGATTATTGAATTTAATTTTTTCCACGGTGATATTTAACATAAACATGAGCACCTCTCCCTTTCCTCATATTCACTAAATAGTCCAAAGATTAAAACAAACAGAGAATCACGTTTCTGATTCTTTTGATAGCTGAATTATTGAAAATTCCTGTCCTTGGCTGAAAACAATAGCGCTGTGTTTTTGGTGTCTCTGTTTTTGGCTCCACTAACATTTGTGTCCTTCAAATTTGGCATCAGCGACTGTATTTTTTTGTGAAGATACTGCAGATGTAACAACATGTTTACCAGTTCTTGCTTTATTCCTATAATCATGCCATAACTTGACTAAAAACCTACTTCCTTCAAGGAGGCGGCATTTAAAGAAAATGCTTGCACACAGCAGTGCAAGCATGCATGATGTATGCATGCACACACACTCTTAGACAACTCCAACACTTTTACAGAAAACCACCACTGAAGCCAAAGCCTTTGTAATCAACACTGATTGGGAACACATATGCACATGACTGGACCCACTTCAACAGCATGTAATAGCCTGATGGTGCAATCTTGCTTTATTTTGACAGATTTTGCTAGAAAGACTGAAGCCGTGATCTCCAACAGAGACATCTCATTTAGTCCTATAGTCTGATTACAGCAGCGCTGATTATTGGCTGGCCTCCACATACAGAATGTCAGAGACTTCTAATTGGCCACAAACGTAAATTGTCCAATAACTCTCGCTTGTGTAATATCAGTTTTGCGTGTTATTACCCCCAACAATTATGCCTCGCTCTGTATGCTCGTAGATGGTGATTACAATCATCAACCTTGGAGAGCCTCCCTCTGCTTTCGAAATAGGAGGGTCCTCTGTTGGAGTGGAGTCAGAAGCAGATGCCATAAAAGCAGAATGGAGATGTTTGTCTGTACATGCTGCAGCCTTCAGAACACAGTTAGCCATACTGCTTGCTAGATATGGTTAAAGCTTTTAAGTGCAAATGATGCTGAGCTATGCTAAAGGTGCCATCACTCATCTGTTTGATGCTTGTGTTGTAAGTGTAAGCAATTGAATTGCTATTGTGCCATATTTGCTACATGCAGCTAAAATGAAAAGCATACAGTGTAAGGTTACAGCATTAGTGTTGTAAGAAAGTGTACACCCACCAAACAGGCATGGTCAATTATCATTCATGTGTTCTGAACCGGAACGGTAAATGGGATGCAGTCTCGCCTCGTCTCGCGCAAAATTCTAATCACCCACTTGATTTCACACTGCACTAGTTCCGCTCCTGAAGGAGCACCTGTGTATGTGTGGGGAGTNCCCACTTGATTTCACACTGCACTAGTTCCGCTCCTGAAGGAGCACCTGTGTATGTGTGGGGAGTGTGTGAGTGAGCAGAGAATGTGGTAACCATCTTAACAATATGTATCTCAGAGAGTGTAAATATAGGGGAGGAAGGAAAAAAAAAAAAAAANGAAAAAAAAAAAAAAAGAAATCTGATCATCAAAAAAGGTATTTTCCTCTATACCTGTTTTCTGCCATTCCATCTTCCTTAACACACGGTGATTTCAAGGGAGACTCAAGAATGACGAATTACCTTTTTAACTGTTTGCATCTCATTCTCTTGCTGTTGTGCTGTGATTTATTTTTCTTGAGCTTGTGCTACGGAATGGGACTCGGTCTGTGTATGTGTATGTGTGTGTGTGTGTGTGTGTGTGTGTGTGTTCATAAACCGCTTGGGTTTGTTCTTTCTTGTACACCTGACTAATTACTTTGCCCACCTGTATTGGACTGTTCTGATCGATATTTATTGACCGTGTTCCCGTGGACTTGTCTGATGTGATGATTATGACACGACAGCTGTTCAAAATGTTTAACACTCGAACCTGCTAACGAGACTTGAGCCTGCTGGACTACGAGTTAGCCCTGCTGTCTTATCTTTATCACTGGCAGCGGTTTCCCTCTGTGATATTTACTGCCATTACCTGTTGTGTACTAATGTTGGTACTGAAGTGAATAACAAATCTAACATTAATAGAGGATTCACTATTACTGTGCAGCATTTATTCAAGAGACAGTCATTATTGATACCTTCACTAGGAGATGATTATTGCAACCATGTAACTCCAATTTAGATGATTCTGATCTTGTATTTGAATTTTGGATATATTGGATATAGAGCAAAATACAACATACTATAAGGCATGTACAGTGGGGTCCAAAAGTCTGAGACCACTGTGAAAATGCTTCTATTTTGCATTCTTTTTGAATTTAACACAAGATTTTTCATTACAAATGATAATATCTTAACAATTTGAGTGAAAAGTTGAACCTTTGAAAAATGTACATGATTTTCAGAATATCTTAGTATTTGGTATGCCTCTCTTTTGCTTTAATGACAGCACTCCAGCTGGCATGGACTCCACAAGTTTGTGCAAAATCTGATGACCCAAGTTATCCCAGCATAATTTGACAATGTTCCAAAGAGCTTCTTGCGATGTCAGACTTTCTGATTATTTGCAGATTTACATGGAAAACATCACAGATTTTCGATATGGTCTCAGACTTTTGGACCCCACTATATATTTGATATTTTACTTATTATTTTATTTTTGCCCCTGGATTCCAATGTCCTTCCAGGTAATCTCAAAACATGTTCATCATCATGAGGTACTACTACCATTATTCAGATTCTTCCTATAATGGAATGACATCATTCATTACTCAGTGCATGACGCATAGGCCGCAGTCTCCAGACACCATTTATCCTGGCACGAGTGGCCATCATGCTGTGTCTGATAGGCTAGTTAGTGTGCTGATGTGCCTGAGGAAAAGCGCCTCAGAGCCAGACAGACACCCATTAGGAAATCATCATTATAACAATCTGCCTCGGATCAACCCTTGTCCCTTATGTATGAAATGATGGCCTGCTGGTGTGTGGGTGCGCACGCGTGCGCGCGCGTGTGTGTGTGTGTGTGTGGATGACATGCCTGGTTGGCTGGCAGGCAGTAGAGCAGTGAAAAGGTGAAAAGTGGACAATTGTTTGCTGTGTGAGTGTGATGAGCGTTCAAGGCCACATGCCAAGTGTAGGTGAGGTGAAGGTCAAGGCTCTGATAGCGTGTCATAACATGTAATTTCCAGATGATTAGGAATGATCGACATATTCATCTCGCATCAACTGTCACCTTTTATTAACGCGATGATGGTCTCCTGGTGGTGGATTATTAACTGAATGGACTCCATTATCTTCTCTTATTTTTACATTTGAAACCAAATCAAACATCATCATCATTTATATTTCTTTAGCGTCAATACAAAGCAGTGACATTGATACTGGGGTAAATGTGGGGATGATGAAAGGCATAATGATGAAGATGAGAGAGGCTTACCTAAGTCATTGTCTGGTTCCTCTGTATGTACCCCTTCTGCTCAGACAAAGGGACAGCATGGCATCATGGGATCATTGTTAAAAGAAAACAGAAAGGGAGAGGGGGACACAACAGTTAATCACACAGATGTAATAACTACTTCTAGCCACTAGGTGGCAACATATAACCAAAGCCTCGTATTAATCCATGCATACAAACAACACTAGGCATCTTTCCAAAAAATAACTGGCTGTATTGGGTTTGAGGCAACAGTGGAAGTAATCAGTCTGGGTGATGGATTATCTTGACTAGATTATGTGTTTCTTACCACAGTTCATGAAAAAATGCATGCGTGTCTGTGTCTTTGTATGTGTGAAAATCTAAGAGGGAATGTTGCACAGCTTTTAGGTAGGGAGGGGGTATTACTTATTTGAGCTAGATGATGTAAATTCTGCAGTAAATTCTGTGGATCTCTGGGGGATCTTGCTCAGATAAACAGTTGAACAAAACAGCCTAGTAGAGACGTGCTACACTAGGCCTGGATATCACCGAGGCATTTTCTGTGACCCAACACTGACACCTATGGGCTACAGGAGGAACTACACTGGTATACACTTATTTCTCATCAACATGCAGTAAAATGAATGCAAACAAAAAAAAAAAAAAAAAAAAAAAGCACAATGTAGGTATACAGCAAACACTTCCCTTTCCTTGGATTGTTTAGGAGTTTCTAATTTATATATTGGGTAAACATTTTAGCAAATCCCTGTCAGACAGTAGTATCTTGCACATCAAAAGCTCATTGTACTGGACGTGAATATTAGTGATTACTACAAGTCTCTTCTAACTTTTTGACATTAAAGCAATGACCACGAGAAAATCTGGTTTTGCTGTAGGTTGAAAAGGGTTAACATGGGTTATCTGCCCCCAGGTTCACAAAGATTTATAGGACTATACCACCATTTTGCATGTTTGAACCTAATATATTCAATTTTCATACATGTAACGTTACTGACAATCATTTCCCAAAGGATACTACTGAATTTAAAAAGTTTTTCCAGTTCTTCCAGACCATAATTGGTTTCAGTTCATTCTGGTTCGCTATTAAAATTAACTTGTCGATACTTGAAACGTTCTTGGGATAGGTAATCCATTATCATGAACAACACATATATTCAGGTGTTTTTTTTTTTCTCGAAGTTTTGCAATTTTAGTGATTAAGTGCAATAAAAAACATGGAGTGAATGTACGTCTCCACCGGGGAATATAGTCCCAAAAGCAGACCTGCATTTATTGAAAAATTTAAACAATCATGACTTCATAATGCTATTAGCAGGTGAAACGTTGATTTTTAAGGTGGATGTATCGCTTGAATATTTGATTTTGAAAGATTAACAGATTTTGCAAAATATCAGGAAAGCTGAAATATGGTTTTATCCTTTGGGAAATGACTGTCAGTAACCACTTTTAGCCACGCTGCAGCTCGGGCTGTTGCAAGTAATCAATTGGCCAATTGACAAGCGACGGAAAAATAATTAATTATAATGATCCATTAATCATTTTTAAGTAATTTAACAAATGAAAACACAATTTCCTTTTTCCGCATCATGAGGATTTACTATTTTTTTCTCAATCATAGCTGTAAATTGAATATCATCAGTTTTTTGGATTGTTGGGCTGACAAAATATGAAACTTGATTAACTGAAAACAAAATTAACAGACTAAGTAATAATGAAAATAATTATTACTTTCAGCCCCTTTTAACATAGTAAACCTGTTCGTTTAACTACAGCAATAGATCCAGGTCTGAGGCATAAACATGGTGTTTACCTGTGACTTTTCTGGCCTGAATGGTCAAACACAAGTTAAAACCCTGTTCAACATCCTGTGCCAAAAGTGGAACTGGTATGTGAGAAACAGATGCAACAATAGAAAGGACGTCACATAACATACAATCACAAAGAACGTACCATCATCTTCACATTCTTCCAGGGGTTTCTGAGGTTTGTCCAGGCACCGAGGGTCTATCCAGGATGTGGTTTTTGTATTGTGGCTAAAATAAACACAGGACACACATGTATCATGATCACGTGGAGGTGATAAACGCATGAAAAAAGATCTTTATCGTGTCACATCTGCTGTACAGGAAGGATTTCTAAGATAAAAAACTTTTTTGTAGTATGAACTGAAAAGCCAGAAGCCCAGCCAGAAGCCAGAAGTCCAACTGGGTCCAATAACACATGTACTATATGGGCTGTATGTATGGGCTTTTCAAGAGATACTGAGTTAAAGGTCTGTTTGATTTGCTGAGGTCATGACACAACCAACAAAGAGACGTGTGCAGACATCATCTGATTTGTTATTGACGTCTCTTGCTAAACTGATGCTCACCAATTTTGTTTTAAAAAACTTCAAAACTTACAAAGTCATTGAAAATGGGGGTGAAGCTGACGGTCAACTAAAGAATATTCAACAACATCGCCTCTTAGGAACAACCAAAGAGTGAAGCTGATAACGTTGATTTCCCTTAGTTAAAGCGGCGTCTCGGTTCTTACTCTATATAGTAGACCTCTCCGGTCTCGGTGTAGGCCATCTCCCAATTCTCAGGCAGAGGTTCCAGTGGATCCTCTGCGGGAGGATGGCTTAGGTGAGAGTGTGTCTGCTGTGTGCTCTCCGTGGTGGCCGGTGGTGAGGGGGTCTCAGTGTAGGACGGGTCACTGTGGCGGGTGACGAAGGGGCGCACTGAGTGATGAATCTCTTCAAATTCACTAGAATCTCCTACAGAACAGGATGAATAAAAGAAAGAGGAAGTAAAGATGCATTGCTAATAGAAGCAGGCTGGTGAAGGCCTGATACATGATTAACAGTACAGGCTGAGCCACTTCAATGTGGCTGCTTGGCTAATTTAGGGTTATTTTCAGTGACATGAACATATTGCTACACAGGGTAATACTGAGTTACTACTTTTGCAGAACATGTTGATTTTTTCTATAAAGGAAACCATGGATGAGAATGAGAAAAATGCAAGGAAAAGGTTCAAAAATCTCAGTTTTGCTTCCCCCATAATTCTAAAATGTCCACATAATTAAATCAAGCTGACAACTAGCCTATTTAAAGATTTTGCATGTTTTAGCCCAATATATACAACACACATACATGTTCCATTACTGCCAACCGTTTTCCAAACAAACACTACTGAAGAAGTAAATACAGTATTAAAATTGTTTTTCCTCCCTTCCAGCCTGCCATGGTTTCAGTTCATTCCAATACACTATTAAAATCAACTTGTAGAGACTTGAGATGTGCTTGAGATTAGTAATCCATCACAGCGATCACAAAATGTCTACACAATTTCTTTTGTCAAAGTGACTTTACTTATCTGTTCCAACGTGGAGCTACATGGAAAGAAATATGTCTCCACCAGGGAATTACCGTCCAAGGAGAAGATGTCTTTTACAGTGAGATTAAAACAGCTGTGCCTTCTACAATCGTGCATTAGTGTAAGTGTTAGAAGGGAAAACATTACATTTTAAAGTGGACCTGGACATTTGGTTTTGAAAGATAGGGAATTTGGCAACATATAACAAAAGCTAAAATAGAGTTTTACGTTTTGGAAAATGGTTGGCACTAATGTAACATGTATGCTGGTAGTATTTGGCTCAAACAAGCAAAATCACCAGCATGGTCCTTAAAGGATTTCTAAAAGCCCTCATCTTGCCAGTAGAAACTCTTTGCAGATTTCCAGACTATTAATCTAACACAGCACTGTACAGTTTAACCATTTGCATGTAGCTAACACCCTGAATGACTTCCTACAGCTATGCAGTGCTGAGTGGGCAGTTCACACCTAGAAGCACAGCCTCTGAAGCCCCGCCACTGAGCTTCCTGTTATTTTCATTCACACACTCACACTGGACTGGCACCCTCATAGCTCACACACACACACACACACACACAGTCACAGACAGCAAATAAACAACTTTTGGTCTCACCTTCTAAAAAAAGCCACATGGCAGAAACAGCTTCAGGGGCTGCCTGCCTGCAATGTCTACTGACCCACTAACACACAAAAGGAAATAAAAAAACAATGACCTTAATATAACCTAAAATCATCAGCGGTGTAAGCAGCAGACCGTCAGCGCTCCGTGCTGTTTGCAGCCGCGGAACTCCTCACTCTTAAAATTCGTAGCCTTTGGGAAACACTGCGAAACCAATCACAGTGCTCATGAGCCTCAGCGTCTGCATCCCAAATAGCATCGTGCTATCCATCATTTTAAGTTAATCAAATTAATTGTCTCACTCACAAGCACAAATGAGCCAAGAAATAATAATAATTCCAAATATGGAGGCTGCTTAATCATCCTTCCTCTGCTCTGCTCGCAGCCAGATGGCACTATTTTACATTCTCAGATGCATCAGACAGATGTGGACAAACCCAGAAACCACTTACTGACAATCAAAGCACCTCTTGTATCCTGCAGCCCGTCACCACGCCAACACTCTTTCCACTTTGTGCTCTTTCTTCTACTTCCTCATTCTCCCTCAGCTTATCCTCTTTGACAAAATCAAATTCCTCTCTTGCTCCCCTCTTTCTCTCTGCCCTCTGTAAAATCCTCTTCAAACGTGCTCCCCCTTTTACCCTTTCTTAGCCACTCCCTCTTTCTCTTTCCTTTCTCTCCACTGCCCTCTCTCCACTTCCACACCCTCCCACTTTACCCATCACTTCCAAGCTCTCCTTTTCTCTCCTCCCAAACAAAACTGCAGAGTAGGAACTTATTCTAGGAGCAATAATTAAAACTAACAAGAGTTTATTGTGTGTTGCACTGAAAGCAACTGCCTGCTGCTGTGAATTCAGGTCTGTTAAACTGCAAACCGGCTTCAAGACTTGCTTGTTTCTCAAAACCAGAAGTAATCTTTGTGGTAAAGCTATGGAATTATGCGTGCAGCTGCAGACCAGTTGCAAACACTGTTGAGTGGCGGTGGACAAGGGCTGCGTGATTTCAACAACAGTTTGGAGTATTTTGCTTCCAAATGAATCTAAATGGTGTCTCCACCAGTTGAGACTGACTGATGTTTTTATTTGGCATCAGAATGTATCTTGAGTGACCACTAAAGTGAAACTGTGATGGCTCCAAAACAGCAAAAATTCACCTGTGTACTCAGGTACACAAGAGGATGCCTGGATGTCTGGTATCCTGCCTTGTGTGTGGACTTGAAAACATCATCCAAAGGTACTGGCATATGGAAATCACCTGGATTTGGGAGGTTTGTTGTGTCGTACACATAGTATAATCAGTATATTTACATGCTTGTTAAAACTGATTATACTCTGATTAAGACAACAAGTAATTTTTTTCAAATATCATGTAAACATCAAATGAAACTGGTATAAACTAGAGTAAGCTTACACCAAGTAACAGACCTTGATTATGCAATTATAAATTGATTTATTTGGATTACATATCCTCACTCTCGGGAGACATCCAAGAAACTGAATTCCTACCAACGCCAGATGTACCGAAATGATGTACAGAAAAACCTGATTCAAGCATTGGCTAAAACCCATGGAGTCGTGCTTCAACTCTTATTTTCCACCCTCCTCACCATTTTTCCTCCCCTTCCTCGTTGACTTACTTACTCGCCTCCTTACGTACCTGTAAAGCTACTGTTCATGTCAGGGAGGTCCTCGTCGTCCTCCTGCTGCTGCTCTCCAGGTACTATTTCAGCATTGTGCATGTCATTGTAGGACTTGGCGCGTCGAGGAGTGGAGTTCTGCGAGCCCGGCAGGCTACTGCTGAGTCTGTCTGGCAGTAGGGCATCACCGCTGCTACTGCTACTGCTAATCACTTTCCCACCAGGGGGATGCACCGGCGGCTTGGGCGTCCCATAATAGTTACCTAGGCAACAGGAGAAGAAAGCAGGGAGGTGGGATTAAAGAGAAAAGAAAAGAGGGGTGCTTTTGGGAGGAGGGCAAGACAGGAGGGGTCAAGGCGGTTTTTGTGTTTGTTGGGGGGGGGGGCTTGGTTAGCCTTTGTATGCAAATGAGTGGGGGCTGGGTTTGTCTGTGGGAGAATGTGTATGTTTGTGTATGTGAACTAGTAGGATAATTAAATTTAATTAGAAAAAGAAAGATTTTTAGGTTTTACGGCAAACTGCCATCATCTGAAGTACACTGTAGTACAGTATAGTCACTGCAAACACTTTTCATCATTTTCCAAAATCACATTTCTAGGTTAAATAACATTTCTTACACAATGTTATATCACTTTCTAATATTAGAAATCAATAAAAATGGTAATTTCTGAACGTTATAATTCATTACAGCAGGATTCTTTAGTCTGAGTCCATTATCAGGAAATATTTATGACCATCTAATAAAAAAAAGATGAGTACATTTTGAAACCACATTGTTGAAAATATCATTGACTGTCCAGTTAACATGAACGCAACACTGGAACAGTCTGCTAGATCCTTTAATAATGTTGTTGCTCACAAGGTGTGTTTCTTTCTGAAAATAAATTAATTTTACATACAACATTCATATAATGATAGTGCTGATTCATTCATTGAGTGGGAAGTACAAACATGTCTAATGAGATCGAGGTCAACCACAAATACTGTGTGTGCACAATCTACACTTAAGCACTTTACTGTGTGAATTTACTCATAGGATAACACTGTAATATATATATATATATATGGAAGGTGTATTGTCAAAAACAAAACATAAAAACAAATAGGACCATGGACTGAATTAAACATGAAGTAACATAAACTAATAACTGAACTGTCAGCCATTTCTTTTATTTTTTAGTAAACTCTAGAGCCTTACAGTCATAAGCTCATGCTACTTTTAAAGGACCATACCACCCATTTTGCATGTTTGAGCCTAATATATTCAATTTTCATACACGTAAGGTTACTGATAATCATTTCCCAAAGGATAAAACTATATTTCAGCTTTCCTGATATTTTGCAAAACCTCTTAATCTTTCAAAATCAAATATTCAAGTGATACACCCACCTTAAAAATCAATGTTTCGCCTGCTAATAGTTACACAAAATTATGAAGTCATGGTCGTTAAAAGCTTTCGATAAACGCAGGTCTTTTTTTGGGACTACATTCCCTGGTGGAGACATACATTCTCTACGCTTTTTATTGCGCTTAAATGCTAAAATTATGAAACTTCTAAAAAACCTGAATATATGTGTTGTTCACGATGATGGATTACCTATCCCAAGAACGTTTCAAGTATCAGCAAGTTGATTTTAATAGTGTACCAGAATGAACTGAAACCAATAACAGTCTGGAAGGTAGGAAAAAGTTTTTTAACTCACTGGTCCAGTAGTATGCTTTAGGAAATGATTGCCAATAACCTTACATGTATGAAAATTGAATATATTAGGCTCAAACATGCAAAATGGATGGCATGGTCCTTTAAATGCTGTTGAAAATATTGTAATTACAAATAGAACATGCTGCAAAGACCTCACAAATAAGCAAATGCAAATGTAAGTCCAACTTTATCCAAGATTCAAAGTGAGTGTGTAACTTGTTTATTGTAGCTGCATATGTAACGGAATTTAGCCAGTAAATTTCAAATAATATCTTTACCGACACAAATAATATCTCTTACTTAATCCATTGCAGTATGTAACTCTGTACAATGTAGTTATTTAAAAAGTTGCTTTAAGTTTACTTTTTGTCATTATTTTTGACTATTAGCAAGCTAGCTTCAGGTAAAAGCTAGCTTCAGGTAGCAGGGGGGTTATTCATGGCTACAGCTTGTTTGTGTAGATTTGCCATTTATTATCTGTTACGTGTTCATTGCTATATTCTAATGTGTGGGTTTTGATTTTCAACCAGGTTAGCTTCAGGGAGTTGCAGCAGCTTTTGAAGTTTGTGCACACTAATATACTGGTATGTAGCATGATTTCCATATCCTTTCATTACCTTGACACAAATTTCCACGCTTGTACTGCAGGTCTACAAACATACAAGCACAAAATTTGTGTTTCCATATTTCAATTTCTTATACCAATGATTCTTGTTGTTATGACTATGACAAAGATGATCATGTTGATGTTCACAAAAGGCACCATAGACTTGGACATGGTGGGACAACATGACATTATTTAGTTTGTTAGCATGCAAAGGTACAAGAGAAATTTGGGAACTATTTGACATTCGTTGTCTTGTCTTTGGTGAAAGTGAGCAGGCTAGTTGTGAGTCTCACATCCTGTCAGCCTTGTTTGTTTCTCTTGGATGAAGACAGAGGAATGCAGTCAGATGGAAATCCATTGTTATGGAACACTGAACAGGCTAAATGGTCAGAGCAGACAATTAATCCAACAACATTAGCTGACTGAATGGAGAAGCTGCATGATGCTGTTGTTTACAACGGTTCCTGTGTCGTCAGTCAGGAATGACTCCGACACACTGACGGAGCAAAAGTGCTTTGTGACATTATCATGTAGAATTGCTTTCTGGCTTTTCTGTCAAGAGCTGAATTAAATTAAAGAGCCTGCCAAATATAACATTATGAGCCAAAATAGATAATATAACTCCAAAAATAAATATTTGATATTTTAAGTTTATTTCAAAACTTGCTCACTCTTTAATAAAACAAATATCAGTTGTCCTAGCTCACGTGTCACCACACAGGAATAATGTTGAGCTGGTGGTAACATCAGGCTGCTTAACCGTCTTGAAAGCAGAAAACAGATGGTTTCAGTAGAAAAGCAAAGGTTTGCATAACTTAATGCTACAGCTTACCATAGAGCAAGTGGAAATGAAAGCCAGTGAGGATGTGCTCTGAAAGGATTGGCTGACATTCAGAATTAAAAAGTACTTTTTAAAACTTTTTTTTAATGTAAGTCCCTGTTCCTTAACTTTCCTCATCTAATGATTCCTTACATTTCCAACTGTGGCCGATCTGGCCAGTATTATGGTGGATAATGTGATCAAATAACACAACAAGAATGAGATAATATGAGTATTTTGAGACATAACATACTGAAAATACATGTTTTCTGGTTGTATGTAAATTATTCACCTATGTGGATTCTTTGATGTTGTTGCTGAATAAAACCATGTTGAGAAAAAGCCTGTGCTCTTTGCCTCAAAAGGACTGGACCAAAATGTTACTGTGGGTGGTGGTGGTTTTTTTATTTTTTTTTTTTTGAGGGGGGGCGGAGCACTGGCTGAAGGCAAAGAGGACAACTGCTGCACCTATACAGAGCTAAGTTAACTGGTGAAACAAGCCTCCTCACTTACAACACTGCACCTGGGCAATCGTTAAAGTGTGTACCTGTCTTAAATCATACCATACCAATCAGACCATACCACTCATTTTGTATGTTTGAGCCTAATATTTAAAGTTTCATACATGTTATGCAACTGACAACCATTTCCCTAAGGATAAAACTATATTTCATCTTTCCTGATATTTTTCAAAATTTCTTAATCTTTCAAAATCAAATATTCAAGTGATACACCCACCTTAAAAATCAATGTTTCTCCTGCTAATAGTTACACAGCCTCATGAAGTCATGGTCATTTAAATTTTTCAATAAACACAGGTCTTCTTTTCAGACTATATTCCCCGGTGGAGACGTACATTCACTCCATGCATTTTATTGCGCTTAAATGCTAAAATTATGTAGCTTCTAAAAAAAACCCTGAATATATGTGTTGCTCAAGATGATTCAAGTATCAACAAGTTGATTTTAATAGCGTAACCAGAATGAACTGAAACCAATGGCAGTCTAGAAGGTAGGAAAAAAAATTTTAACTCACCGTTCCAGTGTATGCTTTGGGAAATGATTATCAGTAACATTACTGTATGAAAATTGACAATACTAGGCTCAAACGTTCAAAATGGGTGGTATGGTCCTTTAAGTGGAAAGGTACAAGTTGAAGCGTTCTTACACGCACAGAGCAAGAATGCAGCTTGCACCGGAGGAATTTTATGCATGTTTAACAGGTGTTGAGTGAACTCCTCCTTTCCTACCTTATTTTAATATGTCCACAAACTGAACAGCCTGGGAGCTCAGACGCTGCCAAAGCATGATCTATGCATCCTCTTTGCAAATTTACCTTCAAATGTTCCCGTCTCCAACAAGGTTCCACTCCTCTCCAACTCCTGGAACTCCTCCACTGAGAGGAAGTTGTAGTCTACACCGGGAACTTCTCCTGCACGTGGGGCACGGGTTGTACCTAGACAGCCAATCAGAGACAGAACAGGTATTAGCAAACTAGATTAACAAAGGACTAAACAAGGACTATAGCAGAAGATTTTGGTGACTAACATGAAATACTACTTTCATCTTAGTACTTTACTTCTCATGGCACCTGTGATTAGCTGGGTTTTTCAACCTCACATTTTAAAACAGGTTTTTTAAGACATTTAGTTTCTCTAACATCAACACACTTCAGTTTCCATGGTTTGAATAAGACGAGGGGTATACGATGTCGGGGAAATCATGAGCTATTTCAGGTTAGGAAATAAAAATCACAAATAAGATGATACTCTAAACGAGTCAGCTGAAACAAAGCTTGAGAAAGGAGAGGATTCTTTGCATGCTACGATGTTCCTTCACATCAGGGTATCATAGTAGCACCTTCATGGGAACCTACCGTGTGTATGTGTGTGTGTAACTGGGGTTTGGCATGCAGCCTGTGAGATTCTAGCACGTATCATTAATGACTGCTGACAGTTGGCCAATCAGTGTGGTGTCAACAATGTAAACAGCTCTACAGCAGAGCTGTTGGCCAGATGACAACACTGTTGGCTTTAAGGCAGTCAGTATGTTTACATGCACACTATACTAACATTCCTTGTTTGTATTGCGATTAAGGCAAAAAATGCAGGTAAGATATATATACATGGAGATTAAAAAAGATTATACCAAATATACATGACTCGTTGCTTAATTGGATTATGAGAGCGAGCGCACCAGGTGAGGCAATGCATGTGAGGTTACGCAAGACTAAATCGATTCACAACGGCAGAATCTCGGTCGTTACTCATGTATATTATGCTGATTTCAGTCTAATTATGGTGTTTACATGACATTTTGAAAGTGAGTGAAATGAAAATACCTTTTCCATGTTATCATGTGTCACTCTGACTAATGCTCTTTATTTATGTCAAAAATAAGTAAACAATTCATTTTTGCATATTTACACGCATCAGAATCCTCCTCTTTTCATTTCCAGTAAAACATCATTTTGATGATTTTTTTATGTTAGTAATTTGATAAAAAGTAATTTGGGGAGACCAACTAACCACTCCCATCATATGCAGCTATAGTGGAACCTAGCTGATGGTCAGCACAGCTTGCAGTGCGATTTGAAGTCTGTGTGTGGATTTCAGTTGGCAAAGCCCTTACTTCTAATATCCAAAATGTTGTGTTTGTACCTGAAAATATGTTTTTGTTTCAAAGAGGAAGATATACAACATGTTAAAACTCAACTCAACATGCCATTTTAAACTGGTCAGCAAATGTTGAACCTTTAGAAACAGGCTACACACTATCTTTTCTGACGGAGAATTCGGCAAATCACTGTGGTTCAATGGTAACTAACTAACTTCTATTTTCAAGCGATCAAATCAAATCCAGTAGTTCATTTGGAAACACACCACATTATCTTTTACATTATCTCTCTTACTTCTCTTACTCTCTACTTCTGAATATTCATCATTCTGCTTCTGTTTCCTTGCTGGTGTGTCTCTGCTTGTCTGCGTTATGGTTCAGGTCTCTTGCTAGTTGCCTCACTCTCATTTTTTACATTTTACTGTAAGTTATGCATTCAGAAAAAATCCAAATGGAAGCATGACTAGCTTATTCTGAGAGACAACTGGCTTCTGTTTGGCTATGGCAGCGGATCTTCCCTTCTTTTTCTTCTTATCTCCAAATCATTGTGTCTCCAGCGGGTTTGTAAGCAATAAGCTGGTAAAAATAGATGTGGGGGAATGGGGGTNGGGGGGGGCTCCCACTGCAGCCACCTTCAATGACACTGGTAATAAATCACAGAAGTATGGATAACTCAAGCAAGCAATACATGCATGTGCAGAGATATGCGTGTCAACCATGTTTGTGGAGATTGAATCTCTCTGTGTCTCTCTCAAATGCTTGCAGCAAACACCCACAATATTCTTTCTCTGCCATCCTTTCCATCACCAAAATGTCACAATCACATCCCCTTCTTCCATGTTATCTTTGCTGAAGATTATGTATCCATGCACTTCAATAAGCAAGCGCATCAAAGTTACAACTTTCTATGCATCATTAGCCATCATCATTTGGAGCTTTAGAAACTTTCCAATTCCATTGCATGTGACCAGAAACAGAGGAAATGGATTAAAAATCAAATGCATCCCCTCTGAAGTCACTCAGACAAGCTGTGTCAGTTCGCTGATTCTCAGCACCAAGTTTTTGCAGACTGTCAACCTCGGACAGTCCTCACTGGAGTCAGAGCGTTCAGCTGACCGTCAGTTCACTTCCCACACAAAAGCAGCCATTGATTCGACTCCATTTAGACACTGCTGCTTTTAGAAAAGCAAATAGGAAGTGGAATTGTGACCAGTGTTTCAAAAAGGAGTATTACAAAAGCAGAGCCTTGGCTTGGACCCAGGGGCTAAGACGCTGTCATTGCTATCAGCCTAATTAATTCGATATCCTCCAACAAAAGCTCCATTGACCGAGGTGTGCAATAGGGTGACTGAGAGAGAAAGATTGGGAATGAGACTCCATAGAAAGCCTTCCTTATAACTGGGATCACGTTGAAAGAACAACAAGGAGTGTGATTCCCAAAGCTAAGAGTTAGTTAGCATAATCTAGCTACTGGCTCATATGTAGAACAAAGCCTCTGAAACATGTTCTGAAGATGTTTGTCGAGCGCTGGCAGGTTCAAGGAGTAATGGTTCAACATCATCACCAGCCGAGATGGGCCAGTGAGTGTCATAAAAAAAAATAAAAATTATCATTAGCTTTTCAAGATCATGATTAGGGAGGCAAGGATTGAAATATTAGCAGTTTTATTGTACCAAATTGTGATTTAAGCCAATACTTCTGCAACAAAACACATGCATGCACACCCACAGAAGCATCCCACTGTAGCCTTCGACCACAATACAATAATCAATGATCCAGGCCTGTGAATTCTTATAATAGCAGAAAATGAAAAAAAAAGTCATTTTTATGCATGTTTGTACATCGCGGCACTTTTGTCTGTTGCTAGAGAAAAGGAAGAATCCGTAGAATCACAGGGAAGCATTAAGTTTTTCCTACATGATGATGACACAGGGCTCCTCGCTGTCTCCTATGGCTTCATAACTCCCGTTTCACTTCAGTGCCCAGAAATATGAAGCACCACAGAGGCATGACTCAAAGGCATGGACCATATGAAAAAGCATAAATGATGCATGCACAAGAAAAATGACGGTGGGCTCATGGAGAGGGCTGAAACAAGGGAGAGATGACAGGAAATGTGGAAAACAGTAAGACAGAAAGAAAAATGAGAAAAATACAGACTACATGGACATGGATTACAGCGATGTACCTTTGATCTTGTTCTCAATAAGTTAGCATTCTGTTTCATGTGGGTTTATCCACGTATCAATCCTCAATACATTTTTGAATAACAATGGAATTGTAAAAGTTATGGATTTAGATGAAATTTTGTCAATAGGTGAGACCTGAGTCATAGAAGAGTTTGGATTTTCAGGCAGATCCGGAACTGAATATAGATTTTTTTTTTTTTCTTAACATAGCAAGATAAGGGCACTTGTTAATATTTGCTGTTGATTTCTCAAAAAGACACCAATCTTAACGCACTAATTCAGGCATGTGTATTCTATGATAGGCTATCTACAGGTCACTTTAGCCCACATCCAGATACTGATCCATATCAGAGGACTGCTGGGTCTTGGTGAAGGTATGCGCTCTCTGAGTGCTTTCTAGTTTCTACACGTAACTTCAAGTATCATAATTTTTTGAATTCTGTTTATTCCATCTGTGACATTACAGTCTATATCAAGTCAAAATTGGAGTACTGGTGTTCCTGTTTCTTATTTCGTATCAGTTTGAGAAAAAGCCATTGAAGCCTTTAGAGGAGCTACAGACAAGCCAATCAATAAAACAGGATGTTAAAAACTTAGCAAACTATGCATTCATGGCAGATTCCCCATTATATTGTGAAAAGGTTTGTAAGCTTAAGTGTGCTTAAAATTACTTATCCATATTATTAACATTCTGACCAATTTATTCATGTAATAAACAATTATAAAATGCTATAAAAAATTGATGTTTTTATTTTCAAGAAATGGGAAATTTGTTAGTGTTTATGTTAAACGTTAAATATTGAAAAAAGTCAGTAATGCAAAAGTCTGCGGAAATTTAATAATAAAAATATAATTTGGACTGTAACCATTCTGTTATTTCACTGTTTTTTTAATGTTGGAAAGGGAATCTAATCTGCAACATAATCAGCATTTCTTCTGCATTTTCTACTCATTTTTCTCTATTTTGTATAATTATTCTAACTTTTCATAACCACGAGAGGACTTTGTGTGCTGTAAACAGCAGCAAGTAAACATCTTTTTAATGCGTGGGAATCCACTTCAATATTATTTTTTCACTTAAACAGTACAGACAGTCTGGTGTCTGGTCAGAAAGTTCTTAGGCTGATTTTCTGTAACTTTGCAATCATATTCAAGTATCTTCACAGAAATGAAAAGCAAAATTTATGGATGAGTCACTGAATAAGCTTTTGTGATGTCTGAACTTTGTGTACTTCACATAACACAGCAGAATAAAACAGCACCACAACTTATTGCTTCAGAAATTCACAAAAATCACCAGAGATGATTGAACACAGTATCAACAACAAGAGGGTGCAAACCTCCACCAGGGCCAACAAAAAATCCCAATTAAAAAAAAACTACCCGTATATACTCGAGTATAAGCCGAGTTTTTTTTTGGTTTTTTTTTTAAACCAAATTGCACAAAGAAAATCGAGGGGTCGGCTTATACATGAGTAATTCAAATCAGATCCCAGAGAACGAAATTTCCATGGGCAGAAATAGTACCCATTACCACTACCCATGGAAAATAGTTTAAATCATACCTTAGAGTGATGTATTTCCTGACTAAATATCTTATTCAACACATTTTGCGGTGACCAGTAAGCCGTGATCCATCAGTTACGGTAATCAGCTGCTGAAATAAATACCATGTTTACTGGTACATGGATTATTTTCAGAAAATCAGAGGAATACTATGACAATACCCAGAAAACCAGGTAATTTGCTCAACAAATAAACTGATGGAACAACATCAGGAGGTCGGCTGAGGAAATTCCAAAACTCCGTACGGAGGAATGTCCAGCACATAGACATACCCGCATCGACTCAGGTACTGGATAATTACTGAAAACACGTAATGGGTGAGGTTCTTAATAAAAAAATAAAAATAAAAAAAACTCACCATTATTACACAGCTAAATAAGCACCGTGATAATTCTAGTTCACTTGTAAAGCTTTTCTTACCTTCATCAATGCATTTCAGACAAAGAAGAGGAGTCCGGAAAACTTTATGTTAGCTAATGTCACTTACGGTAATCAGCTGTTTACCGGTACGTGGATTATTTTCAGAAAATCACAGGAATACTTTGACAATACCCAGAAAAAAAAAAAACAGGTAATTTGCAAAACAAATAAATTGATGGAACAACATCAGGGCTTATATGCAGGTTTCTTTAAAAATCTAAATTTGCAGGTCAAACTTGGGGGTCGGCCTGTAGTCGAGTATATATGGTACTTGTTTTTAAAAATGAGCCACCATGCTAAATTTCATTGAAATTGACCCATTAGCATTGATTTCATAGTGTTAACTTTTCCTGCTTTAGCCTTCATGGTCAGGAAACTTTATTGCTCCAAGGTCGAAGTTATTCCCAACTACCATTGCTACGTTCAGCTGCTGGCACAGAAAACTCAGGGACTTTATTTGTTTTTTCGGAGCCTTTTACTTTGCAGCAAACTCAACTTCATTCACTGTTGCTGCCACTAGTACAGCAGTTATGCTAACCTGGCTCTTCTGTCATCGCTAACATCAACCTGCTCCGCACACTGCCACACACATCTCTGTCTCTCTCTGTCACTCGGACACACACACACACACACACACACACACACAGTTTAAACCACATACACAGACACAATCTCAAGCACACTCCTCTGTGCCCATTGGTAATCTGAGTCAATCTCTGCTGTTGCCTGAAGGAAAAAGTGGCTCAGCTTCTGCATCGTCTCGTCCGTGAGAAGGGACAGACGAGGGACAGAGTTCATCCAAGGTTATGCAGAGTCCATATGGTCAAACACGAAACTGACAACAGCTTACTGTACGTGTTTAGCCTTAGTTTATGAAGTGTGTGTGTGCATGCCAAACAAGATTGTCATACGCAGTTGATTTGGCCTATAATGGTTGAAATGGTTATAATCAGCAGCTGTTCTGCCCCCTGCCAGCCAGCACACACACACACACACACACACACACACACACACCCTCAGTGACAATTCACAGGAGGCACATGGCCACCAAATGGCATGGTCTGGGGCCAAATGGAGGCTTCAGGTGGAGGGCAATAACTTAATGGAGAGCTTTATGAACCCATCTTTCCTGCAACAAACATGCACGAACAACACAAACACACACACAGCTTCATTAAAATAACTGCCACGGTGGGAGCGCTAACCTGGCTATGATGTGACTTCCAGTGGAGATCAGACCCTTCCAATGATGAGGGCAACAGTGAGTTCACTTCTTCTGCACTTTATCACCAGTTGCCCAGCACTAAATAAGCATGTAGTTCAGACTGCAACAATGACCTCATTACAGTAACACCACACAAGTGTTCCACAGGGCAGAGCATGTTAGCATCATGACCGTCACAATGGCTTTCCCCCCATTATCTCAGAGTGCTGCTATCCTGATGTTGTTTCTGGCTTTAGGTTGTGTGCAATCTAAAATAAACCCATCACAAAACATTAAAGAACCATACTGGGGGTTTTCATGTTTGAACCCAATAAATATTTCCTGCATATGTTACGGTAATGCCAACGATTTTTCCAAAGGATAAAGCCGTATTTTAGTTTTTGCGTTATATTCCCAACTCCCCTAATCTTTAAAAATCAAATGTTCAGGTGATACACACTGTAAAATTCAGTGTTTTGTCTGCTAACGCTTATGCATGACTGTAGAAGGTACAACCATTTTAATTTCTCAGGAAAAGCCATCTTCTCTTGGGACTACATTCCCTGGAGGAGACATACAGGACATTTTCTTCCATGCAGCTCCATGTTGGATCAGTAAATTAACTTCGACAAAAACTAATAGACGTCTTGTTTGCTGTGATTGATTACCTATCTCAAGCATGTTTCAAGTCTCGACAGGTTGAGTTTTGTAGTGTAGTGGAATGAACTGAAACCAATGACAGTCTGGAAAGTAGGAAAAACAAATCTAAGTACCACTCCAGTGGTTTTAAGTGATTTAAGTTTTAAGTGATTTTTTTAGTGATTTTCCAAAATTTTATTTTGGAAAATCACTGCAAATAATGTAACATGAGCCCAATAAATATTTCCTGCATATGTTACGATAATGCTGACGATTTTTCCAAAGCATACAACCTGATAACGTCTATTCAGCTTGTATTTATGGGGCTCAAACATGCAAAAATCATCAGTATGGTCCTTTAACTACTATGTTTTCTTTGGTCTCTAAATGTGCCTTGTTGTTTGATCCGACATCCATGTATTCAAATACATAGAGATGGAAAGGAAAACAGACAGTAGTGTGAACTAACCTTGAAGGATGTTTCCACCATCTACACATCAGGGTTAACACACTGAGACCAACAACTGCACTACAGCAACACGCCCACAACAATGCGAGAGGCTGTTGCTACAGGCTTAAAGAAGATCCAGTTTGAAGGCTTATCAAACAATACCACAATAAACAGTGGTTTATACCCCTTAAAGGATCATACCACCCATTTTGCATGTTTGAGCCTAATATATTCAATTTTCATACACATAAGGTTACTCACAATCATTTCCCAAAGGATAAAACCATATTTCAGTTTTCCTGATATTTTTCAAAGTCTCTTAATCTTTCAAAATCAAATATTCAAGTGATATCCATCTTAAAAATCGATGTTTCGCCTGCTAATAGTTACGCAAAATTATGAAATCATGATCATTTAAATTTTTCAATAAATGCAGGTCTGTGCTTTTTATAGCAGTTAAAAGCTTAAATTACGAATCTTCGAAAAACCTGAATATACGTGTTGTTCACGATGATGGATTATCTATCCCATGTATATGTTTCAAGTATCAACAAGTTGATTTTAATAGCGAAACAGGATGAACTGAAACCAGTGGCGGTCTGGAAGGTAGGAAAAACATTTTTAACTCACTCTTCCAGTAGCGCTTTGGGAAATGATTGTCAGCAAAGTTACAGGTATGAAAATTGTTTATATTAGGCTCAAACATGCAAAATGGGTGGCATGGTCCTTCAAGCTTCATGCTTGCAAGGTAAAATGCAAATTATGTAATTTTCAAGGGTACACAGATGTACACAACCTTACATAAAGCACACAGACCCATAACAAACTTATATACATTCAGACATTGGGTGAAGCGTGAGCTAGCTAGCTAGCAAAGTGCTTCTGCGTATATTTACAAATTTAGACAAATAACAGCATTTGCTTTTCCCTGCAAGGAGCGATAGGCTAGGCCTGATCAGCATGGAGGAGGTATTAAATTGCGTCGTGGCCTGAGGGACTTGTAAGGAAATTCAAGTTGGACAGCTTTTTATCTTTGAATGCATCACAAAGAAATTTACAAGACATTACATCACAGGAAGCGCAGGGACTACACACAGGTGTTAACAAAAGACTAAGAGCCAAAATTGAATGAAATTGAACAAGGGCAACAGGGACGTGATGGGGAGCTAGCCAGGTTGGCCAGGAACCAGGGCAGAAGTGCAGATTTCAGAGAAGACCAGACAGGTAAGCCTCACCTTTCTGAGGGTCTGTCAGTTTACATCAGTCATACAATGTTACGGCCTTAATCCCAGTTGTTGGCAGTTAGCATTTATCACTTAATAATTAGCAACAATTAACAAGACATACGGGGTACAAGCTATTTTAAATGGCATATAATTGATTAGCCAACAAAGCGTGTTGTCAGATGATTCTGCGTTGTCCTGTGGAAAAAACAGAATCTACTTTTTATGCTGCATTTTTTTTTTTTACTGAAGTGCCACTGTTGGTTGCTTATTCAACAGCAGACATATGGCTGCATGGGTCTTTTCTGTTCGAGCAGCATCCTACATTTTAGAAAACAGATCTAATCTCTTCCAGTCAACATCATTGAGGTGGAAAACATACAAGTGTAACCTGAGTTTGCAGACAGTGGGAGGAATCAGCAGAGGCAGACAGGCTAAAGGAGTAAACAGAGACAGATCCAAAGCAATATTAAGTTTCCTTGTTTCTGGTCTGATTATTGCTTTTTGTAGCGTGTGTAAAATTATTTGAAGCAAGAATGGCAAACGAAGGAAAACCTGGACTGAGCAAGCAAGCCACATGATGTATTGCACATGTGATGCATTCAATGAAGCTACGCACCAAACTCACACAACTCAATCATGAAATACAGCAAACACAGTTGACTCCCAACAGCCTTTGTTGCAGGTTCAAAAGCTGATGGCGATTACCTCAGTCACTACGTTTACCTGTACAGAACACTATGGTTATTTGTCTGTACTCCGATTATGGCATTAATGCAAGTAAGATGTATACACAGGCAGAATTAAATAGGATTTCACGGTTTGCCAAATATACATGATGCATTGAATAATCTGAGTATGAGGGAGATTCAGCCAGGTGAGAAAATGCATGCAGACATGCCAATTCCGATTACATGCCTAAATAAATCAATTTACAAGCACAGAATCTCGGTCTGTTACTATGAGTGAGCTTACTTCAATTTAAACTGATTTCAATTTAATTATGGCGTTTAAGTTGTATTTGAAAACATTTTATTTATTGCCTTAATCTTATGTAATGCCAAATGCGCCAAAATTAAATAAATAAAAACAACATTATGAAATAAATAACTCTATGCAAAAATCATTTTCATCATGAAATCTTATTTCATAATAACACTTTTATTTCATAATGCCCCATTTTCAGCTATCTTTTTTATTTCACAATGCCGTTTTTATTTCATAATAACAATTTTATTTCATAATGGCACATTTCATTACAAGATTTCATTACGAGATTTGAGGGCCAGTGGGTGTGGCCTTATGTTGATCGTTTGTTCCTGGTTCCAGACAAGGCAAACAAATTCAAGTCAAAACTTTCTACTACAACTATTAAACTGTCACCAAATTAAGTTTTGATTTTTTTTCGTGCGAGAAAGTAGCTACTTAGAATTAGAATATATGGTCGACTGATTAAAATGAAATGGGGCATTATGAAATAAAAGGTTATTATGAAATAAGATTTCATGATAAAAATTATTTTTGCATAGTTATTTATTTCATAATGTTGTTTTTATTTATTGAATTTTGGCGCATTTGATGTTCCATATAATCTTGAGTATAATCGAAATTTTAACATACATATTAATGTACAGACTGCCACCCATCAGCTTGGCATCGGCGATGAGAATGCCATCCTCTCCACTCACTGTCCCTAGTGTGGGCTCACCAACTGCAGTGAGCATCCAGTTACATCATGATGTCTTTCAAACCACAATCGATACATGACAGCAACTAGTCACAACCCTTGCTCTGACCTTGGCCCTCCCAGTTTGTCTACACTGTCACTCAGCTGGAAGTGAATCAATATCAAATGTCTCCTTCCTGTCACTTTCCCATCATCTTCCCTGGATGAGCGGAAGCGTGGTGTTCTTGCTGATATCTCGGTACAAGGACAAAATGAGAGCAACGATGGGCACGAAGGTTCAAAAACCTTTCATGAACATTTTGTTACTTAAAGAGATGACCAATAAAATCATGGATACACTAACAGACTTTCCTACACAGCCCAATCCTGATTTATTAGTCTACATAAAAGGCACAGACATTTCTTTGTCCTTTGGCATCATCTTGTATTCACGGGTCTATTCTCCACCTAACAGTCAGCCTCTTAAAGGGCGATACCAGTGGTTTTTCATGTTTGAGCTCAATATACACAGCCTACATAGATGTTACATTACTGACAATCAATGCTAGAATTTTTTTCCTGCCTTCCAGACAGCCATTAGTTTCAGTTTATGGCAGTACGCTAGAAAAATCAACTTGTAGAGATATGAAACATGCTTGAGATAAATAACCATCATAACGAACATGATATCTATAAAGTTTTTTTGTTTAAATAACTTTATTATCCAACATGGAGCTGCACAGAAGAAAGTGTATATCTCCATCAGGGAATATAGTTCCAGGAGAAGACGGTGGCTTTTACTGAGAAATTAAAAATGACTGTGCCTTCTACATTCTGATGTAGGTGTTAGCAGGAAAAACCCTGAATTTTAAGGTGGGTATATCACCTGAACATTTCATTTTGAAAGATTAGGGGATTGGACAAAATAAGAAGAAAACTAAAATACGGTTTTATGTTTTGAAAAATGGTTGCCAGTATCGTAACATGTATGCGGGTAGAATTTATTGGGCTCAGACATGCAAAATCACCAGTATGGTTCTTTAAGGCCTAAATATGCTTCGTATAAACTATAGGATCACTAATAGTGCCTGAAGATCCTAGTTCGTGTGAAGCCTTTACTATGGAAACAAATCAAAGACAGAATCATTTAAACCCTGTAAACCAAGATATATTGCTTTGATTTACCAAATATATGGAATAACTAATGTTCACTGGCAGACAAATCCAACCACCTCATCTATATTTAATTGATGACAGACTATTTTAAGAAGCGTCTGCTCTTCCAGTGGTGCAATAGCTTCAGACTAAGTTTGCTGACATTTTGTGAAACCAGTGGTTGACCCCCAGATTAGATTTGAGTGTACAATGACATTATTAAATAAACCAAATAACCAGAGAATTCAATTATGCATTGCTGAAACATCTTCCACAAAATGATAAAAGACTAAGTGGAAAGATCACCACCACCACTCTTGAGCTGCTTGGAGGAAGACAGAAATGCTAGCAGGATATGAGAAAAAAATAAACCAGCTTGGCAAGAACTGAATTTTGAAGTACAGAAGAAAACAGATGGCATAAACTCAGCCATATTTTATTTAAGACCATGGCTTCAAAACACATGAAAAACGCAAAAGGATACCGTACAGGCATGCACAGCCACAACCCAGCTTCTAAAAATAACCATGTGTGAAAAATCTGTTTATTTCCTAAGCTTGTGTTCCCCCAGAGCCATAAAGCACCCTGGGTCCACATATCCCTCAGGCCTGGCCTTGCATTTTAGCTGTGACCTACATTTAATTCCCTCCACTAGGACAATGTTGCGCTTGACTCCTTGGACAACTCTGGGTGTAGGGCTCGGGGCTGAAGCGTGATCTTGATTGAAACCTTGAGAAGGTCTAGGGTGTTGGTGTAGTTGGACTTCTTGATCTTTGTTGGAATGGTCACCAGACTCAGAGATAAGACCTGACTTGATAGCGGCAACTGGGTCACGTCGGTTGAGTGGAGCGTCTTTGTTAACTATGTCTTCTTCTTGCTTAAATCTCACCACTTTCTTCACTTTGCGACTCAGAGCTGCAAGTGAGTCAGCCTGGAATACCTCTTTCATATTAGTGCCAGGCTTCTTTCTCTTCTTGCGGGCTCCAAAACAGCTACAAAGCTTTAGAGAAAAAAGAGTGAACATGTCTCTAAGCGGACCCTAGCACCTGTAGTTGCAATACCCAGATGGATGTTTTAGAGTAACCTTGAATATACCTGTTCAAACAGTGTTTGAATAATCTCCAGAACAACAAGTGTAGCAGTAAAATTAGAGCAAAGTATCCAAATTTTCTTCGCCTTCCTCTTGGACGATCCAAGCATTCATGGCTTGATTAAAGTAATCCAAAGTGTGTGTTCTCCAAGGAGAATTTTGTCTGAAGTTGCAGCTCTGACAGTGAAGCAAGACAGTAAGTGCTATAACATTCATTGGGAGATTCACTGACGTTGTTTGCTGGATAAACTAAGAGCAGTGAACCTTTTTTTGACCCCAGGGCTCCTCTTCTTGTGGCAGTACCACCGTGTGAATGCTCCACCCAAAAATGTTGTTTTCGTTAATATCCTCAGCAGACAGGCATACATGGTTATTTGCCTTTTCAGCTTAGATGAGGCCCTGAGGGGAGTTTTAAGCAAGTAGAAGATCTTTGCTGAAATGGCAGGCTAAAATAAGGGAAACTATGTCAGAGAATAGCTATCACAATGAGAGCAATTAAAATCATAACAGATATTTAATTCAAGGTTATAAAATCTTGTGGATAAAATTGAGCTTTACATATTTTTCTTTCTTCCTCCATCAAAACCCAGCAGGCTTGGCCTAATTTGTGGGGGTTACGGGATCAGAATGGAATAACTTGGACTTATTTGGAAGATGTTCTCACCTGGCATTCTGGAAACTGGCGGTGATCAATTTTCATCTCTTCTGGAACCCTTCATCAATCAATACACCACATACACAATGTCACTGCCGCTGATTTAACAATGGTTGCTAGAAAAACAAAAGACCTACTGGGTTAACTTTCTTTCTGACACTATCATGAACAACAAAATATTAGGCATCAGCAGGCAGATAAACCTGGAACTACTTAGCATAAGTCAAATGACCTGAGCTAAGAAGTTATTCCGGCTCAAAAGAAAACAAGTACTCTCAAACTCTGAAACGCCTGAAACGACTGTTAGCTAAAATAAACTAGGAAAACCCATGAGGCCTAGAAAGCACCACATGGTCCTTAAGCTAATTTTTTTTCTATTTAAGTCAGTGCAGGGATAATGTTGCCCTATCTCACAATGTTAAGAAATCCTTTAAAAAAAAAAAAAAAAAAAACTTCTCGATCTGCGCTGAACACTCGTACTTGTTTTGTATCCGTTAACCCATCTTTCCATTGAACTTCATTGAAAACTTTTGAGATATCCTTTGGCGTCCATTCTGATCATTTCAACTCAAAGGGAGATGAAACACAAATAAATTGCCTGGCTTGAGACTTAAAGATCCAGCACCGAGCAAAATTAGCATTTTCACTGAGAATACAACACATGGAGCTTCTCTTTAAAAGGTGACACTGAAGCAGGCTTTTAACACATAGACAAAGTTCAGTATGACCTAAATTCAAACCATCTTGAAACCTCAGAGGACTCAGAGAAAGAAGTTAAAGGACCACACCAGTGGTTTTGCATGTTTGAGTCCAATGAATACCACCCACATACCCAGGATATTACTGCTAACCATCTTCCAAAGCATAAAACTATTTTAGTTTTTGTGATATTTTGCCAAATCCTGCAATTTTCAAAGTCAAATATTCAGGTGATACACCCACCTTAACTTCAGTGTTTCACCTGCTAACTCAAATGCCCTAATGTGGAAGGCTCACTTGTTTTAATTTCTAATTTCTCTGGTAAAAGCAGTTTTCTCCTTGGACTATATTTTCTGGTGGAGAAATATATTTTGTAGCCATGTAGCCCTGTGTTTGTTCGTTACTTGGATTGGTTAAATTAAGTAACTTCAACAAAAAATAGTGACAGTGTGTGGTTTCCTGTGATGAATTACTTATCTCAAAAATATTTCAAGTCTCTACAAGTTGTTTTTTTTTTTTTTTTTTTTTAATAACATACTGGAATAAACTAACAGTCTGGCAGGTAGGAAAGACAACTCAAAAAAATGTACTGTTCAAGTATACTTTGAAAATGGTTGGCAGTTGTACTGCGGGTAGTATTTGTTGGGCTCAAATGTGCAAATAGTTCTTTAAGAGGAACATGGAAAATGCTCATAATTCGGTGCTTTCAGAACACTTGTGGATTAATTCAGAATGCAGGGATGAAAGTATCGCAGAAACCAAACAGAGGGAATAGATGTTTGAGTTCAGTGTATTCATCATCATGAACTGATCAGTGCCATGAGTGAAAAGTAGGTCATCATAAATCTGTTTGGCAATGATTCATTATCATAATTGTTCTATTAATAAACCAGCTATTCTTATTTGGCTTATGTGCGACATTTAGGTCATTCAGGACATTTATTTGAAAGAGTGTGACTGAAACGGAAACGACGGTATTCACAAAAAATAATATATTCATTCAATATGAACTTTATAGTATTTTGAGCTTATTTTGTTTAAGCTACCCATGTATCACTGTCAAAAACATATGCACAGTTTGGTGTGTTTGTGCTAAGTTGGAGAGGAAGCTGTTATCTGCAAAGCTTGATTAAATTTTTCATGAGTATGACCCAGTGAGTAGCGCTGAAGACTCCTCAAATCCCCTGCTGCCTTCCCCTCCATCACGCTACCTCCTCCAGTGCAACATTCTCTTCATCATTCTGCTTCTACCCATTTTCTGTTTGGTCCCTCTGTTACTGGTCAGTTTATGTCTTCTTCTTTTAAACGTGTAGCGCTAGCAACTAGTATCTTTACATCGTTATCCAGCTCCTCTGCCTCTGCGGATATTAGAGTTAATGCCAGTTTCGTTTATGCATTCTTTTCTCTAAAAATGTTTAGTAATTATGTTAACTTTCTGAATGGCCAGGCCAAACCGTTCCTGCTTTTGGTTTGGACTGGAGGACAACAGTGGTTTTCTCTCGTTGCCAAATCCTGCAAAAACCCCAAACTCCATTTTGCCACTCTGATAATGCCGTATTATGCAGATTGCACCAAATAAATGCTGCTTCATTTTTCTGCACTGCAACAGTCATGTAAAAAAAAAAAAAAAAAAAAANAAAAAAAAAAAAAAAAAAACAGTTATTCAAAACAATAATGAACAGTTTTCTGTCAAACAATAAAGATCTTTAAATTTGGGCTGTGTATTGTTTTGTGATTCAGTAATAACATTAAAATACCATATGATAACATGGAAATGTGTATTATATGCCGCTTTAAATACAACAGTAACACTTAAAATCTACATTTAATCAACTGACAAACTATGGCAATGTTGGAAACAACAAATAAATACACCTACAGTATATTGATAGGTAAGAAGCAACACTGCTGTGTTATTTAAAGAAGTCAGCAATGTTTCCAGCAACTTACTTTGCTTAAGACATCATGAATCAGAGGTACTGGGTGTGCTTGGTTCTGCTTTCTACTGTCAGTAGTCTATTCACGTCTCATGTCTGAAAGGGGAGCGAAGGGGTGAGACGGGGGACTCATGTGATATGCACACTAACAGCTCTGGCTTTCTCTCTAATAAAGACAGCAGTCTCAACATATAGCAAGCAAATGTGCTTCCCTAGCCTTGCCTGTATTAACCGAATAGAAAAAAAAAACACCTCTTGCACTGAATCATGCAGCTTCAGAAATGAAATTTGTGATGATTGTGTTGCAAGGCCTAGCAGTATATTGAATTAGTCAGCCATATGTCTTTCAGAGTCCAGCCATTTTGCTTTCAAGTCACACTCGTTGCACTTATGCCATCTATTTCCTACATGGACATCAAACCACATAACTGTGCTTGGATAAAGCAAAAATCTACTGTACCATACTTCCTCGGTAAATCACACATAAGCACTTTTTCTTTGCAAAGTATTAAACCTTTTGTCCTGTGGCAGTTAGAATGCACACAGTTGGACACTAATGGATGCAACACACACATAGTCATACAAGTAACCGCTAGAAATGCATCATATTTCGAAGTTCTTGTGCATTCCTGCAGACGTGGTTTTGCTAAGTGACCTCATGTGACCCTCTGTTTATTCTGTCCTTTACATTACTCACAGTTGTGTTTTTTTCTCTTGACAGGGGTCTGGCTGTCTCTTTACCCAGCTACTTATGTTAGGTTAACATAAGCATCTGCCTTGCTGAAATAAGGGGCCGTAGAAAGAATATGTAAATGTAGCTCCTGATCATGGGGAGCTTTGGAAATCTGGCACCAGTCACAGACTCAACAGTTGTACAGAAGCAATTATAGAAACAGTTCTGTAAATCTAACAATAAACATGCTCCAATGTCAAGCTAGCCAGCTAGTCCACATTTTCCACAAGGATACTGAGGCATGTCTTCATGGATAATTTTCAGGACACACACGAGTGCACGCACAAACACAAGGAGATGGCGAGCAGATTCTCAATCTGCCATCAAATTCCACAACCAAAACAGACCCATCCACCAGCTTGGCCAGCGCTAACCTGCCAGTTTTTTTTTTTTTTTTTTTTTTTTTTTTTTTTGGGGTGAAACACGTTAACGAACAGACACACCAAAATCAAGGATGGGTGAGGAGCCGCCTGGGTTTGTCAGCTCGGCAGGGGGAGGAAGCCATCTGTCCCAGTAAAGGGTTAATCCAACCAAAAGCACAGGCCACAGATTCCAGCATTTTCCACTCCACAATTTTCTGGCTTTGCATTTTTTGTTTTGCTTTTTGTTTTTGTGGGAGGAGCTGCTGCGTTGCATCGTCCAGTCTTACAGCTCCCCCACCTGATTATTCAAATCCCAAAATCTTGAGTGTCCCCCCATCTAGTGATGGAGGGGGGCAGGTTTTGTTATAGGCTTTTCAATGATTGGTACGGATGCCTTTCATTTAGGATGGAGTGTTTTGAGTCTGGGGGAGGGTGTTTTCACTGCTCTGACTGGCTGAAAGAGACTCGCAATGAAGCTACAGCACACACACACAGACACATACATGTACACACACATGCTCCACAATGAGATCAAAACAGGCCTTTCTCTGGACCTGTGTCGTACTCCATTTTTCGCCTCGCAGGCTTTCAGCTCTAAATGATTCCCAGAGAGAAGGATGTAAAGGAGGACCAGGAGGATGAGAGACATTAGAATAAAAACAAAAAACCTGAAGGGCCAATAGTGCAGTGTGATGCTAAATCAGCCAGAAATCTGCCTGAAAATGCCCCCTGCACACACAGAGTAGGCCTTTGTCTTTTTATTCCACCCAGAGAAAGCACTGTGGGCTAGCTGCTATCTCCGGCAACATGGAAATGGGAAAGAAAGGATTTAAAATGATCCATTTAGAGGGGCAGGGGGTGGAGGGGTGGGGTGAGCAGGGATGAAATGATAGAGATCAGGGGGTCATCCAGACATAAGATGAATCTAGAAAGGGATGGGAGCAGCAAAAAAAAAAAAAAAAAAAAAAGAACGGGTGAAAAAGAGAGAGAGAATGAAGGAGAGATGCAAGCTAACCACAGCAGCTACAAACCCCAGTCAGACAGACAGACAGACAGCTGCTGAAGGTAATGGCTTCCAACATGAGCAAGCATGTCAACAGATCACACAGCTTGATACAGTTATTTTAGACGTGGAGTGCCTCTACCAGACACACATGTCGAGTCCACACACACACACACAAGGGAAATGACACTTTGCACACACAAACCCACACAGGCACAGACACACACAGACTCACGCCAACCTGAGACAGACAGACACAGACACACACAGCTTCCATTTGACCACAACACATCAGCCTCCATTACTGCCAGCGATGTGCCTCCGTCTCCTTCTCTCTCTCCTGATGCCTCCTGCCTGATGCACAGCCGTCCTCGCCGCCTCTCGCCATCCCAACCCCCCCACCATTAAATCACAGCAACCCTTCTCCAAATAAAAGCCAAAACAGAATACCTCAATCGGCCTATAACAGATGCTTCTTCTTCTTCTTCTTCCCTTATAGTCCACCACACAGCACCACGTCGACAAGAGACGGTGGGGAAAAAAATCCAACCAGGTATGGATGAATGGAAGAAAAACCAATGCAGATTCACAGTCCCTCTCCTTTTCACGTACGTCTGTCCTCTGTCCACCGTTGGCTTTATGATGCTAAGCTAATGGGTGCTAAACTAAGAAGCATCCACACATTGGCTTATAATGCTCTCCGTCTCATACCCACACACACATATACACACACTAGGCTAGGCTTATGTCTCTCTCTCACTGACTGAGCCCCGCTGTCTCCCGTCTCGCAGGCACCCACATGCACCCGNCCCCCCCCTTTACTTGGCCATTCACCCCTAGTCTTTTCTGTTTTCCTTAAACCTGATAAGACTTGTTTCTTTCTCTTTCGCAGACATCTTTTTCACAAATGCACACACGCTCTCATGGGATGTTTCAAAGAAATTCCAAAGAACCAATGCTTGACCACCATGTGAAGGAGAACAATGGTTGGTGAAGAATCAATGCAAAAATGAGATGGACAGATTGAGGTTTGGATAAAAGCTAGAGCAAGGATAAGAGCTAGAAAGGGAATATGGACCAGAGTGAGGAAA
This sequence comes from Lucifuga dentata, assembly GCA_014773175.1. NCBI lineage: Eukaryota > Metazoa > Chordata > Actinopteri > Ophidiiformes > Bythitidae > Lucifuga > Lucifuga dentata. The sequence continues at coordinate 98,342 of VXCM01000279.1, forward strand.
ATTAGCAGCTGGAAATAATTTTACATGTGAAACACTTGCAGTACCTAATGGTCACACCCAGAGCATGACTGAGCTCATAATTTAAGCACATTTGACATTGGCAATGATTACAGTTGTTGGGACAGTAATATAAAGCAGTCAGGGTGGTAGTAGAAACTAAACCAATCAAATACTTTTTCAGATGAAAAGGGGCTAAGAAAATAAAAAAAGGCAGATTTTCCTGAGTCAAATTTGCCAAATGATATATCTATGGATGCATGCATGCATTTAAGCAAATATTAAATATGCAAGTTGAACTTTCATTTGTTATTGAGTGATTCCCAGTAAGCATGTGCATCGGCTGGAGGAGGGGTCTGAGAGAAAAAGCAGTGAGCCACTGTGAAAGGGAGCAGGGTCAAAGGTCATGAGAGAGAGAGAGAGCTTGTCTGCCACTGGAATATAAGCAGCTACTATACTGTTTCCTAACCCTTATGGCAACATTTCAAAGTTTGGCTGAATCCCACAATTCATCAGTGCAGCTGCCTGTAGCAGGTTTATTTCCATAGCACCTTCCATAACACCTTTCAAAACAAGGACAATCCAGTACTTCTTCTAAGGTATAAAAATGCATTGAAACATTTAAAAGGCAAATCTGTTGTATAACTAACTGGAAGTCAGTTTAAGTTTTAAGATTAAGAGTAAAATTCTTCTGGTTCTTGTTAGAATTCTAGAAGCTGCATTCTGAATGAGCTGTAGCTGTCTAATGGTCTTTATATATAAGATATATATATATATATATATCAGCAGACCACTGCAAAAGTCTATTCTACTGAAGATGGTGTCTCCTGGACATGAAACGTTGAATCCTTGGTGTGCACTTTATAGGATAAAGTGCTGATTTAGCTATCGCCTCGAAGATAACATCTGAGTCCCTTTAAATACCAAAGCTTTTTAACTTCGCCTTTAGTCTTTTTCATTCCTGGAATCAAGCTGAGCAATAAGTTTTTGTTTTTTTGTCATTTTTTCTTGTTGCCAAATATCTTTGTCCTATCTATATTTTATTGAAGAAAATTAAGTCACAACAACTTATTTTTTGTTCTATGCTCTGACACGGTCAGTCATTTGGCTAATTAAAGTGTCTGTTTTACTTTATTAAGTAATATTATTGCGTTGCAAGATTTAGTCCTAAGGGAGCATATAAAGACTAAACAATAGAGGCCCAAGAACCGAACCCTGTGGGACTCCTTATGTCATGGCGTTCTGTTCAGACTTGTGAGCGCCAATGGCAACAATGGCAACTTCAGAACTGAAGAAATTTTATCAGGAACTCAGAAATCTTTTCAGGAACTTTCCTTCCTTTCACACAAAGAAATAAGGACCCATTTTGTTATCAGTTTGGAAGCATAAACCATTGTTGTGTTGCATCTGGTTATGTCACACACAACTATTCTCTCATTGGTTGTGTGTTGGAGAGGTCACTGACAGAAAGCTCAAAGCTATATGGTTGAACTTTGAGCACAGCAGCAGAGGAGAGAAGCTGAGCGGTGAGCGTTGCCACAAGGTTCGGAGTCCTGCTCAGCTATCAATACACAATAATGGAACGCCCACTCAGCACACTGCTCGTTGCTTATCATGTGAAAGCATCCCAACAAGAAAACCAAACAACAGTCACACAATGACACTTAAAATATAAACACAACATTATCTTTAATATATCCTTCTTCATAACATTAATTTTCCAATAAGAAGAGATGAATGAAGTTGCTGGACTGTCCTTACAATTGACAGGTCATCCTGACTCTTTCCAAGTCTTAGGTCAACAAATATTCCCTGGAGGAATCGGTTATTCCCAGGTCCTAATAAACTGGGTTCAAGGCTGAATCGTCATCTGTAGGGTTACATGCAGCACAGGGAAAAGCAGAATTGGCTTGTGGTGGTGCAATCCAAACAAGAACTGGTGTAACAGGACTGACATGTCTGCAAAAACACCTCCAAGTGTGTTTACCTACTCTTGACAAAAACAACATGGTAATGTAATCTCTATCAAACAACTGCTACACACACTGAGTACTTGACTGACATACACCCTCCTCAACAAAACCAATACAATTTATAGTTATGGCTCACTTTGTCTTCTTTAAGCCTTCTTTTTCCATTTTTGATTTACAACCTTCTGCTTTTTAGGAAAGGCATCATCATGTCATGGTGACAGGATCTCTTTTGTTCAGGTGAGAATGTATTTTTGCATCTGTGGAACCACAAGTGTGTGTTTGTAATATGTTAGCGATGCTGGCTAGCTGGATCCAGCATCGATTTGAGTGTGTGTTTGCATCTCTCCATCCCTCCATTCCGCCCCCCNTGCCCCCACCTCCCTCTGAGTTGTCCTCTTAGCCTATATACTGTCCAATCATCTGTGCTGCGAGCCCCATGATTCATCACACATATGCACACAAGCCTCTGCTAACCTCACTCACTGAGGAAGCGGAGAGCAAACCGCGAGCAGTGGAGCGACTGCAGCAGACAGAAATGCTGCTTGCCTTGATGCAGGACAGAACAGAGCAGTATGTCTCATTTTTCAAAGCTTGTAGAGAGAGAGAATGTTGAGCTTTGAAAGCACATGTAAAGCAAACAGAGCAATCCGGGTCCGAATGTCGCTACTGCTCCGGCTGCTGACAAATGACAGAGAAATGAGACAGACAGAGAGAGCAAGAGGCAGAGTGGTACAAAAAAAGAAAGGAAGCAGCAGTGGCAGCAAGAGGACGAGACAATGTGTGTGTGTGTGTGTGTGTGTGNGGGGGGGGGCAGGAATGAGAGTAGGACAGAGGAAATGGAGAGGTGGGGACAGATGGAATTTAGGAATGCTGAGAGCGTGGATGGGGTGACCACAAGGGAGGCTGATGGACGCCTCGGCAAACACAGGAGAGTGGGAGCTCTGTGGTTTCACAATTGTAACAGGGTTATGGGAACAACTGTGGAGAGGGAATTTTAGGAGGAATTAGTAGAGACTATTTTACGTTCTAAAATGTTACCGTCCAACTTTATGAATCTCATACTGTCAAACTACCTCATGGTGTACGATGGACTTCCTATAACTCATCCACAGCTACATGCCCTCTAAGCTGTTCTTCCTGAATCTAATGAAGTTAGTCCTGTTTATTTTACCAGTGTGGCTTGTTTAAAAGTTTCAAACTTAAAGCTGTTATCAAAGCAATCAAGATGACTGGCTGGCATGAGATTTGAACCCAAGATATTCTTGCTGTGAGGCAACAGTGCTAATAACTGCTCCACCATCCAGATCAGGTGTGTGATAATGGAGTTGAGGATTTTCTGAACACTACAGCAGACATGAATGACGGCTAGAAAAGGGAACATTAATGTGCATACTCGCAGACTTTTTGGTTGAGCTGAGCTCCCATTTTGCCTACTATGAAGACAGGAAAACCCCCAACATCCACACACACTTCTCCATCTGTTTCTCCACCTGTTCTTTGAGTATTTCTCACACCTACATAATGAACATGCACATGCTCAGCACCCTGTCTGACCTTTGACATATGTCAACACAGTGCCACACTGACCTCTTTCAACCAATGAGCAGTCACGCTCAATCATGCAGTAATACCATGTACATATGCTTTGCTATGTATTGGCTGTGTTCCATTTTTCTGTAAGTGTGAAGTATTTTTCTTTGTGGTGAATTAGTGATTGTTCGCTCTCGCATTTCTTCTTCATAATACCAAAAAAGGAGAAATGAAGCTTTGCAAATTTAAAGGATCATACCCTGAGTTTGCATGTTTAAGCCCAATAAATACTACCTGCATACAGTACATGTTACATTAGTGCCAACCATTTTTAGTTTTCCTGTTATTTTTGCCAAATCCTCTAATCTTAAAAAATCAAATGTTCAGATTATACACCCACTTTAAAATTCAATGTTTCTCCTGTACGTTGGAATGATTGCTTCGTAAAAGCCATCTTCTCCTGGGACTATATTCCCTGGCAGAGACATACATTTTCTTCTGTGCAGCTCCGTGNGCCATCTTCTCCTGGGACTATATTCCCTGGCAGAGACATACATTTTCTTCTGTGCAGCTCCGTGTTGGACCAGTTAAAAAAAGTCATGCAAAAAAATTTAATCGGTGGTTTTTGCTATGATTGATTACTTATCTCAAGCATGTTTCAATTTCTAAAAAATTGATTGTAATAGTATACTGGAATGAGCTAAAACCAATGGACAGTCTGGAAGATAGGGGAAAAACAATACTAATATTTACCGCTCCAGTAGTATACCTATTCTGGGAAACTGTTGTCGGTAATATAACTTGTATGTGGGTTATATATATTGGACTCAAACATGCAAAACCACAGGTTTGCAACTTTAATATTTTAGTTGAGAGACTAATTTCTCTATACAACTGCAAAACAACAAAACTTTGTAATCTTCTAAAACATATGGCCTGGAACACCTTTGTTTACTGGTAACACCATCAGGATTTTACTGGTGTTACATAGACCACTCAGTGATTAAACTGGCCATTACGGCCAGACCCCCACCTCCCCGTCCCCCACCAGTGTCTTCCTGACATATGGCAATGGTGTTAATNGGCCAGACCCCCACCTCCCCGTCCCCCACCAGTGTCTTCCTGACATATGGCAATGGTGTTAATTTAGATAAACTCGCTCGAAAAAGCCTCCACAAAGCAGATAGCAATTTGCGTGAGAGGGCCATGAATAAACTCATCGGAAAGCCAATGGATGAGAATCATTAGGGGGAAGGCATGAGTTTGGGATAATGAGAAGGGCCTCCTTTCAATTCCAAAATTAACAGCAGAAAAATCAATATGTAAGGCTTTGGGCAATGCAAGGTATGGAGATAGTACAAAAGTAATTAACAAGGTAAAAAGCTGATCAAAGTTGAGATCATGCTGGTGTTCTGTGGATTTTTGTATTGGAAGTGACATGCAAAGCTGGGTCAATGCTGAAGTGTTTAACACAACAAAATATCAGCAGCACATTATGTTTTCTCATGAGCCATTTAATTATGTATCTTCACATTATTCCAATTTTTAGGATTTATTTCTACACAACTGTACAGACATTCTGATGATGTCACTTTAGGGTGTTCAAGAAGAAAATGCCAGAAAAAAATGAGTATAAGATGATGATGTGCTATGTCCAAAGTTTGTACATGATATGAGACAAAACATCATCTCATAATTAACTTGTATTAAATGTATTCAGTAACACATGATGAAATATACAAAGAAGAGATGAACATTAAACATGGAACCCTCCATCTTTCTCTCTGAATGATGCATGCTGAGACTACAACCAGCAGGAATTTCTGTCTCCGTTAGCTCAACTGTGATAAGTGTGGCTCTGATTGGTCTACGCAGCTAGATTCAGTATTATATGCAAATAGAAGAAAATGTCAGACAGGCATTGTTCATCCATTTAACCATCTTTCTAGTTAATCCATCTATTGTCATACACAGAGAGTTGCACAGTTATATTTGCTGTGCTGAGCTTGATATGAGAAACTGAGAAATGTCATAATGGTGTTAACACTACAGCAACACAACTGCAGTATCAATTCCATCTTCATGAGTTGTTTTTTCATTGCAAAGACTGATACAAAGAAATATGGATCATGAAAACAGAAATGAGCCTTCAGATCTTTGCTATGTCGACAGTCGGTGCATTAAAAAAGCCTTGCAGATTCTAGGTAGTGATAGACGATGTGATCGTCAGATGAAGCCATAGTGAGTTTAATTACTGGTGCTATTGATCCTGTGGACAGGAGAGGCTGCTGGTCTGTCCACTGTGGAATCATGAGACATTTCTCTCGCAAATCAGACAATACTGGTAAAAGCAAACACCATGCTGATTGAGTGGACGGAGGGCGGCTGACTTTGTACTAACTCACTGCTTATCATCAGCTTAGAGTGCAGGCAGAAGAATCCATTTTGGGATAAAGAGGGATGATGTGTGATAAAGCAAAAGCAGCCCACCGCATGAGGTTATCTCCAAGGAGAATGTGAAGCAATCAGTCGGGCTAACTGCGCAGCTATTAATGGTCAAAATGCATGTTGCACCATGGCAGGATTAGACAGAAATAATCAGGCTTAATTAGAAAACCATCCAATGTGTCAGTGTGCATGCTGCCTCTGTGTGACCCACCTATACTCAATCGATACATGGATCTGCGACTAATCATGCCTGGAGCTAACACATCGCTGGCTCACACAGAGCCTAACCTCAGGGTTGTTTGCTGCATGGGCAATTTCTTCAAGAAGTTCCCGGAATAAATGATCCTGATTTGAACTACGACAACGTTCAGAGGGGACTCTTATGAGCAAATGTAATGAGTGTGTGTCATAAGGAAACAAATGCGTAACTCATAAAATGCCACACAGAGAGGATCGGCAGAGCAAAGGGTGAGAAACATGGGAAAGAATAGACAGTATAAAGGCAGTCATGCACTCACAAGGCACAGCGTGGCGGTAAAGGTTGTCTCGGATGGTCTGTTGCAGTTCATGGTCAGGCGATGATTTCTGGAAGCGCTGGTTCAAATACTGCTTCAGGTCCTTGTTCAGCTTGCTTCCTGTCAGAGTGAGCACAAACGGGAACACGTGTTAAGGGCATCACAACAACTCAAACACAAAATGGCCTCTGTTATGCTTATTTTCTCATCCAGATTTGGCTGGCAGACATAAGAGCATCACGAGTGTCAAAACAACACTGTTACAATTCAAAGTGAAGTGTCAAACGTCCACACAGTTTGGCTCCCACTAAAGAAAAATACAAGTTTATGGTGCAATCATCACAAAGCTGGATGCTGGGGCATGTTGAGTGTGTAATAGCGAATTGTACACTTGCCATTGTCACTCAGAGGGGAGGCTGGCTACAGGCTCTCCCTCGCTAATAAACCAGGGTGAGCCTAACTTAAGATTGCTAGCACTGTGAATCAGCCCCCCAACCGCTAGGCCATCTGGACCTCAGACACACATTAAGCTACTGAGGGGTAGCAAGGCTGGAAAGTGTCTGTGTGTGTATCTGTTTCCAAATGTGTGCAGCCAATAAGTGTCCACATTACAAGCAGTGCCATGCAGGAGAAAACACAGCACACACAGTGTTACAACACAACAAAATAAGCAGGACTGGATCCTCACAACCTGTATGTTCCCACACAAGAGAAAAATAACATATCTGCCAAATGAATATTACAATGTCGTCATCCAAACCCAATCATAACACAGCTTCAGGGAACAATAAGAAATAGCTCTAATTTTATTCTATATTAGCATATGCCCCATTATTTATTACACACATGATTTATCTACCATCTTTGCTGCTGAGACCATTTTTGGCTGTCTTGGGCAAACAACCAGTCATAAAAAGCCCAGGATTCTGTTTCCATGGAAACTGTGTGTGCATGTGTGTGTGTGTGTGTTTAATAAGATGATTGAGGCTGTTAGCATAGTACAGAAGAGCATTCTACACTTTGCCAGAATGATTATAGGCTCATACAATAAAAATACAACTGAACTCCAAAATGCACAACCGACAGGCACGATACGAGTGCTTTTGCATTCAATGTGACCCCTGCATTTCCAGTCCATCATAATATATGACACGACTGAAGGACTGGAGGAATAAAAAAATTAAATCGTGGTCAAAGTACCATTTATCAGATCTTCACAGTCTGGTTTAGAAGCTATTAAAATCAGAGCATATGGCCTGTCAACAGCGAACATATGTCCAATAAAAAAAGATGGAGACAGAAATTGCGATGTGGACACAGATAAACACATTTTCAGACACAGAATGAATCATAATAGGATAAGCACATATGCTTCACAAAACTTTATTCTTAAAACCCTTTTCTTTAGAAAAGGGGACATATATTCTTATTGTCATTTAGGAGTCTATTTTGAAACCTCTGCAATAATTAACGATCAAAAAAAAACAAACTCCATACTGATCCATTTTGACTCTCCCTTTCTGCATCATAAGTGTAGACACTGAAGAAAACAGGCCGTTTTAGGTCCTTAAAGGCCCTCTTGAACACCCACACCAACTGTGAAGTACAGATGTGCTAACCAGGTGTGTAGGCAGATAAATTCAAATGTGTTGCATGTTGACATCAACATGTTACAGAAGTAAAGGAATAAGTAAGGAAGCTTTCAGGGCTTTGGACTCAATATGCTGGATGCATTTGTGTAAGTTTGACCATGTTCAACACAAACACACTCTGTAATGTATTACAGTATAAAAATGAGGGGAAAATAAAAGCATATGTTGCCTTTAACTGGTATGATTTTCATAAGCAGTATTCTTTTTTTAACATAAGAAAAACATTAATAAATGGAATTCTTGATAAGAATTGCTTTGTCTTTAAATAGTTGCAAGAAGAAGCCATGGGAAAAAAGCAAGAAAGGAAAAATGTTTGTTAACTGCATATTACAGTGTGATGATTTCATTTTATTGTCAGGTAGCTGTTAACTTGCAGAGGTTGGTTATTAAAGGTTTGCACTAGTTAATATGGTTTTATATACTTTAATATTGCTGTTAATATTTCATAAATGTTGTTGCTTAACATTCAGTGACCAACACTTCTAAGTCATAAAAGCAGCATGATTTGAAAAGTTCCTGAATAAGAAAACAAAGAAGATTGTAAAACACAGAAGAAATGCCTTCTCAAGAACTTACAACATTTTTTGCAATATCACTGAAAACCCCTTGACAAATTTGTGAAAAAATAATTCCTTGAAGTAACCCCCCTAGGAGCTTTGATCATGACTACTGGATCTTCCATATAAGGTAAATGCTGAGAGGAAAGGTGTTTCAATCCCTCTGTCTAAGCTCTTCCTCCTGGCCCAGTCCCATCCAGACATGTCACTGTGGTGTAATCCTCACAACAGGTTACGAGCCACCACTCAGGCTCGTGCAACACACACCTGTATACACACAATACTGGAGAGCAACAGGATTCCCCAGGAAACCTTAACATCACACCAAAAAGATCTACCAAAGGGGCCCAGGAGAAAGATGAAAAGGTATAACTTTCTATCCACGTGTGTGATATAAATTTACATATGATATTTACTGGTTGGGCCTCCAGTGTTGTGGCCTGCTGAAGTACACACACCAGTACTTGAAGGACCTATTACATAAGCTTTAATCTATTTATGTAGTTTCTGTCCTTCCCTCACACTTTCTTTCTGTCTGCTTATCTAGATGGAACAATGCTGCTTTAAGGAAAATGAGCAGACATCCTTCAAAGACAGAACAGGGTGAATGACAGCACCCTGAAGGACTGCCTGACTGATAAATGAGGGGAAGGCAATCACTTAGCAAAGTGTCGATTAACTAGATAAGGCTATCTGTCCTCTTGTTATTTGGCACTTTGCAATCACCAAGTGCTGACAAGGAACACCAGGATGCCTTCTGATCTGCACCTGCTTATTCAACAGTAAGAATATCCAAGACCACACTAGTGACTGCCACACTGGGACCTACGGGGATACATAGACCTTAAAGTTGACCACGTGACATCAGCCTATTTTGCCCTGCAGGAACCTTTTCAGGAACTGATTACCCTTTTTAAGAATTCACAAACCTCCCTTTGTTTCGCACAGAGGAACCAGGAACTATGTGGTTGAGCAACTATAGCCCATAAACAATTTTTTAATTCCGACTCCAGGGTAGGTTATCTCAGGTAATTTAGAAACTGCAGGGTGATCCAGAAATACCGTATTTGAACAATACCCAGAGGTACTGTGAAGATCAATGTGGAGGACAGACTATTTAACGCTGCTCGCATGGATCCGTTTCTTATTAGCTCTGCAGACACGCAATCATGTTGCTCCCAGGCAGTCATATCCATATTTTGAGACAGGGTCAAACATCTGTCGATCTCACAACACGACCTTGTTTTTAATGATGACCAATGTGAAAAAGAAAGCACTCTAAAAGGAATCTAACTGACCAATTCCTTAGAGTGAGGTGAGATGCTGGCTAGTACGAAAGTATGCATGAGGTCCAGGGAATTAATGAGAGTATAATATTTTTAAGCTGCCCAACACAATATCTTAGTATCTTGGTTTTGGTATGCAGTCAAACACAATTCCTCCACAGTTCACTTCTCCCCTCACTGTCCACTATTGAAAACAGCCATCATCTACTTTAAAACACACTCTCTTTAAATGCAAACTAACCCATAGCTAACCTGCAAAGCTAACCCTAACCCACAAGGTGTGCATTGCAGTCTTTAGGCCTCAGGGTCTAGATGGTACAAGCACAAACACAGTCTATTGTGTTAACCTGGAGGTCAATATTCTGGGAATTCTCGATCAGCAATCTGTCACTCATCTTCTTTGGAAGAAGGTCAAGAAGGCCATGATTCACCCCAATTTAAGCCTTTAAGACCACTAGTCAGACCCTTTGACTCACTGGACTCAAAGCAAGCTAACACCATAAGCCCATTAACTACGACTGTAAACCCTCAATCAATGTTGGAACTGTGCTGTAAATAATGACAGAACATGGTGGCTCTGGTGGCAATACTAATCCTGACAATTATGCAAATCATCTTGATTAGGCCAATATTTTAGACCTGAGCTGTCTGAACATATAATGTCCTTATTATCAAGCTTCACAATTTAAGAAGCATAATTCATTCTGCTTAAATAGATTCATCACTGGGTCTTTCGATTTGTGGTGCCTTGTGATTGTCTGAATTATTCAAAACCTATAACGAGGCATCTCACCAGGTTAATTCATTTCAATTTGATTCGTACGGAACAAATGCCAGCAAGAGTTGGTAGTGAGAACATGTGGTCCAGCGACCACCCACCTAAATCCCTCTCCAAACAGATAATTAGAGAAGACATAATCTTCAAACACAGCCCACCTGTTATAGATTTTCCATAAACCCCTTAAAACAAGCAAGATTTTGGAGACACGCAATCCATGCTAGAAAGGAAAGGAGCTGGGGGGNCTGACACAAGAAAGAGAAAGAGGCTGTCACATAGAATATCAGAAAAAGCCAGACACAACATCAAAAGACTTTTAGACATAGCTGCAATGTGAAAAGCTCCAGTACTTTCCAGGCATCTCCCAACGAGCCTGCTCCCCCCAGCTCTGATCAGCCAGCCAAGGCCCTGCTCAGACTTGCAGAGCCAGACATGGCACCAGCCAGACCCTCCGCTGGCAGTTGACATCTGTATTCACAGCATGGAAAAACCGAATTTCTGAAACCTGATCCCCTTGCTGCAGTGGAAAGGAAAGATTTGACCGATTTCTGCTGATTTAGACGTGGCAGGAGTCACGGACATGTAGCAAACGATTCCATTACACAGTGGAGCCTCAGTAACTTAGCTGATATTCAAACCCTACAACTATGTTTATGCCACATTGATGTCTTTGTATGACCTGACTGCTGCTCCTGAAATTAATCTTTGTCTACTGTTGGAAAGTAGCCAAGGTGTTCAGGATCTGGGCTCAGGTACAAACTTCTTGTTACTTACACGTCTAGTCAAACTGAATTTGTTTTACTAGAAGAAGCATTGTAATGGAAGTTTTACACGCTGTATGTGTAATTCCAAAGGAAAATTCATACAGAATAATGGATCTGTGTTTTCCCCCAAATTACTGTACATAGCTCATTTGTAAAACATTAAAATTCTGCTTACGTGTTTATTCTGGGCAGAAATTCAATTCATTCTAGTTTGAATAAACTTAGCCACATAATCCTTCACATATATATTGTATAGAACTTTGGGCAGCTGAGTCTCAGAAAGTTTCCAATGAACTCCCAAATGCACTGGGCAGCAGTAGATAGAATCTTTTTCCAAACACAAAGCACCGAACAGAAAGCACAGTCATATGCCAGGGTGCCAGTCTGTTTTAGGCTTGGCCAAGTCAAATCTGGCACTGCCACCATGTTTGGCAGAGCCGTTAGTGTTGTATCAGTGTCGAGTACACGAACAGCCTGGCATACAAGGTAACAAATAACATTTTTTTTCCCTCTCCTCAATTGTCTTTTTAACATCAAGGCACCATGCTGCTGAGCAGAAGCTATGTTTAGAACCAAAGCCCTCTTTCAGTGCCTCGGTTATTGTTAAATATAGTTTTTAGAAAGCAGGATATAGTAAAGCAGTGGGCCTGAAAGTCAGATGGATTTGTGCCATTCAAACTTACTGTACTAAAGTTAAGTTCAACATAGTTATGAGACATTCAAAGCTGTCTGATATGATTTCTTAAGTGATTAACTCCTCAGTGAGCAGTCCATCCACTCCCCTGGTTAATCAGATTATCAGGGTTAATCACCATTTAATTGATTTAATTGGCAGCCACCGTCTACAGTTTTAACTGACTAATGACGAACCTGATCAGATCTTAATTGTACACTGAGGTGATTAAGGGCCAGGAAAAGTCAGAAGAGGTCACTCTGATCCTTGACCAGTTACGGATTGTATTTTCTAGCCATCTTGTTTAGTTCAGGCTAGATGACCCTTAATAACTAAACTATAGTAGTTGGATCTATTGATACCAGCAGATCTTTAAGGACCATACCAGTGATTTTATGTGTTTGAGCCCAATAAATACTACCCCCATGCACATTACATTCCTGACAACCATTTTCCACAACATAAAACAGTATTTTAGATTTCACATTATTTTGCCAAATCCCCTAATCTTTCAAAGAATCAATTGTCCACTTTAATATTCAGTCTGTCAATACTTACACATGATTGTAGAAGGCACGGTTGTTGTTACTTTTTCAGTAAAAACTGTTTTTTACTGAGACTACATTCCCTGGCAGAGGCGTATTTTTTTCCATGCGGCTCCATGTTGCATTGGTTAAATACAGTTACTTCGACAAAATTTTAATACACATCTTTTTCGCTGTGATGGATGATTTATTTTAAGCATGTTTCAACTCTCTACATGTTGATTTTTATAGTGTACTGGAATGAACTGAAAGCAATGACAGTCTGGAAGGTAGGGGCGGAAAAAAATCCGGTAGTATGTTTTGGAAAATGGTTGGCAGAGTTTTACGTATTGGGCTCAAACATGCATACTCACTGGTATGCTCCTTTAATGTCACTTGATGACAGAGGTAACAGGTTGGCAGTAGGTAACAAATAACAAATCATGGGTCTGAATGGTTGCCAAGATCCTTTAACCAACACACAGCAAATGAAGCAAAACGTGTGGCTATCTTGTTACATATTAGGGCACAGGGCAGATAGTCGCTGAAGATTGTATGGAAATTAAATAACAGATTGGCATTATTAGTGTGTAAAGTCCAGCTAACTAGATTTAACAGGAAGTGTTTTTGTTCCAGAAACAAAGGTGTCATTTATAGGTGATTTTAGAGAAGAGGCAGATGGGAAGAAAATTCCATAAAGACGAACCTCTCATATTTACAGACCATACAAGTGTATGTGTGTGTGTGTGTGTGTGTGTGTGTGTGTGTGTGTGTGTGTGTGTGTGTGAACATTCCCTGTCACTGGATGCAACACTGCCCTCTGTGCTGTGTTCCTCTATTAAACATGGCTTACAGCTTACATCACCGCAATGTGCTCTGTATCCATAGCAACAGCTGTCAGATGAGAAAAGAGACTGTGGTGGTCAGAGTCAGCCAAAGTGTGCTGCCCCCTGCTGGCCTAATGGGGCATTACACAAACAAAAGACAGAAAAAGATCTCTCTCTCTCTGAAAATGTGTTTGGGTTGCTGGTTGTTTCTAATGTCTTGGTTTAAGTGTTGATTTGTTCATACAGCTGAATGTGTATTTCTATTAGCCATAAAACCAATGTCGTTGTAGCACTGTGCACACATACCACAGTACACCAGCATACACTCATGCAAATACACATGCACAGACACACAGTTTTTGTCGTTGCCCCTTGAGGCAGCTCGATGCTCGTGTGGTGCTGTGAGAGTCTAAATTGAGGAGGAAACATATGCAGAAGCTGAAATGGTGTATCTGGATATGGCTTATACAGAATGAACCACAGAGGGAAATACATTACTAAAAGCAATGCAGTGAGAGATGACTACACCTACGAGGAACTATACCCCATTCTACTCACATCATAAACAGGGCCTGATCAAAAATGAAGTGGATCTTTCTGTGAAATTGCTTCAGAAATGATCATCTGCCCAAGGGAAGAAGGAGTACAGAAAAATTCCAAGTCTCAGCTGTTCAATTCCTTTAAAACTGCCCAAGCCGAGGGTATGCATGAGCCTTGAATCGGGCAGATGAGGAATGGAAATCACTGTGGCTCAATTTGTTGTCAAGTTTGTTGTGGCAAAGAACAAGTCACAAGCACAAAGCGGTGTACGGCTAGAAGTAGTATGGCTGTGAAACAAAAAAAAAAAAAAANAAAAAAAAAAAAAAACATTCTCCGGAGTCCATCCTATTTTTGATGCATCAAAATGGAAAAACAGATCAATATTCATTCAGATTCAAGATGGTTAGAGTTAAATAGCTGATGTATCTGTCCATTTGGTTGCATGTTCTAAAACTATTTGTCTGTTTATTATGTTCCATGTCATTTTCATTGATCATAGTTCTCCACACAGGTAAAAGGTTCCTCTCAGGTACATGCAGTGTAAAAATGTTACAACATACGACAGTGGAAAGAGAAAAAAAAAAGCATGTGTGTGCGCTTTGTTATGATTGTGATCATACCTTAATTTATGTTTACATTCATTCCTCATTGCGTATGGTTATTTGTTGAAGACATTACTTACACACTATCACATTATACACCCGCATGCATTAGCCAAGCAAGGACTCAGCCACCATAAATACTAACAGGACACCTGTATTGTGCTTTATGTGGCCAATGAACACATTATAACTAGATAGGTGTGTGTTCTCTATTATTAAAGGACCATACCACACATTTTGCATATTTGAGCCTAATGTATTCAATTTTCACACATAATGTTACTGACAATCATTTCCCAAAGCATACTACTGGAACGGTGAGTTAAAAACAATTCTTCCTACCTTCCAGACAACCACTGGTTTCAGTTGGTTCTCGTGCGCTATTAAAATCAGCTTGTTGATACTTGAAACGTTTTTGGGATAGGTAATCCATTATCGTCAACAAGATATGTGTTCAGGTTTTTTCAAAGTTTCATAAGTTTAGTGTTTAAGTGCAATAAAAAGCACAGAGAGAATGTATGTCTCCACTGGGGAATATAGTTACAAAAGAAGACCTGCGTTTATCGACAAATTTAAACGACCATGACTTCATAAGGCTGCATAACAGTTAGCCGGTGAAACATGGATTTTTAAGGTGGGTGTATCGCTTGAATATTTGATCTTAAAACATTAAGAGATTTTGCAAAATATCAGGAAAGCTGAAATACTGTTTTATCCTTTGGTAAATGATTGCCAGTAACCTTACATGTATGAAAATTGAATACATTAGACTCAAACATGCAAAATGGGTGGTATGGTCCTTTAATGGTCTTGTGGTGACTGCGATAGAAGGCTTGTGGATGAGAGGATCCAGCATTCACTGCTAAAAAAAAAAGACAGCTAAAGGTTGCATTTACAGTCAACAAGTAGGACTGAGGGACAACAACCACACAACAGATTTGACTTTTTATATCAACACTTAACCCGTAAAGGTCCGATTTTACCAAAAGTGAACGGGGTACCAGCACACCACGGGCTCTATACCTATCCAAAACAAACAGCAGACATATAAAAAATATCTCTCCATAGTTAACACTACCCACTAAACAAAATGGTTCCTAGATACAAACTTTCTCTAAGGACAAGGATTGGCCAGCTAATGTTGTAATTACTGACTGGCTGATCATAAACCAGGAGTATTTTGGAAGTAATTACATCTCCATTGTGGACTCTCCTTGTTGACAGGCAGCACTGAAAGACCAATGGGAGCATTAGTCTCTTGTGACAGGCCAGCTGATTGGCTCCCAGATTTAAAATGGGTCCCAGGCTAAGAGGGCAGATCAGCGGTTTTACACAAAAAAACATAGAAGTGCAACGAAGAATCAACAGAAATGTGGAGGCTACTTAAACAGATGTGTGATATAAAAAGAACATTAAATACAGAATTGTTAGGAGATTGACTGGATGAAGAAGGATAGGAAAGGTAGAGAAGTAAGAGAGAGAGAGAGAGAGAGAGAGAGAGAGAGAGAGAGTGTTATAATACAGTGGCCAAGGTCTCAGCATGTTCCCGGGGAAACATCCAGACTCTGATCGGGATCCTGGAAGCTCAAACATTTACACACTTCGGCTGTCATTTAGCAAAGTACTCTCCATGTTCAAGCGGAGCCAAAGATGCACGTGTCAGCAAAACAAAAAGCCAGACACGAAAACAAAGCTTACCATAAATAATGGCAGCACAGCGGCGTTCCACTCAAAATTTCAAACGTGCTGAAAACATTGTACGCATTTGGAAAATACAGGCAGAAAATGAGCGCGTTTGACTGATTTAATGACTTGTGGAGTTAAATTAAACTCTAACTGACTTACAAACTACAAAAACTTAACCAAGCAACAGCAATCATTTTTCTGTCATCTCAATGATAATCATATGAGCCAAACTGTCACCAATATCTTGTTTATACATATAATTACAGTAACTCCGTTGGGAAATTACTATAATTAAACTAACAACAACAAGTGTGCCATTCTTTCAAGATTATCCAAAAAAGGCATTTCAAAAATATGAAAGAGAAAACAAATGGAAGGAGACTGATCCATTCAACATAACCACTTAGTACAATGATGTCATTATATAAGAAAAATGATGTATTAACAAATATTTTTGGCAACATACTGCACCTGTTTAACATAACATGCTGTGTCAATATTAGAACCCAACCGATATTGAATTTTTGGGTCTGATCCCATTGTCAATACTGAGGGTAAGAACCTGATAACTACAGGATCAACTAATATTCATTATTTTTATTTCAACAACTAATATAAACATCCACAAAAGATCATTTTTGGTAATAATTTTATAATAATCAGCTGCATTACTAAGGTAGAATGTTTTATAGTTTCAATACAGAGGCTTTCAAACGCAAAAGTAAAAGACAAAAAGCAACCATAACAGTAAATTGTGAACAATCATCGGAAATTAAATGATCAAATAATAAATATACTTTAAATCAGAAAAATAACTAAATTTAAATTTAGAAAGATTTACTTATGCAATTACTGATACAGTACATTGGCATGTACATTTACATGTACACGTTAAAACTTTGATTATAATCCAGTTAAGGAAATCAACTAATTTTTTCAAATGTCATACAACCACACTATAATCAGATTGAAACCAGTATAAATTGACACTAGATTATGCATTTTTGAATTGATTTACTCAAACACATAAATGTTCCATGGGCTTACAAATGGCATAAGCATTCCGTGCATGAGTCCATGTATACGTCTTTGTCACATTTACACCTCAATCACTGTACAGACAAAAATCAGATTATAGTGTGCATGTAAATGTACTGTCTGTTTAGCAAATATCTGCTGATAAAGTTGTCTTGAAAAAAATATTAGCCAGGCTCTCATCAATAAGACCTTTACAGTCTAAAAAATTTAGGGAAATATAATTTTAAGACACAGACAGTAACAACAACAACGACAAGAACACCACCAAGAGAAATCCATCTTCAACAGGAAATCCAAGGAGAGAAATCACAGTACTGCAAATACGGCAAAGCTAACGCAGCTGAGAAATAAAAAATCAAGCAAAGACTACCAAAGCTAGAAATGAATGCTAATGACTAAGCTGATATTTACAAGTTTACAGGCTTTTTTTCAGGATAGAAATGTATCACCATAATATATCCTGGCCTCTTTCAACCCTCTCTCTCTCTCTCTTTCTCTCTCTCCCCCCCCTCTCCCCACCTTTATTCCATTTCCCAGCAAGATAAATGGGCAACTGCTAGACTGTAATCAAAGGCAGTATGGTGAGTCACCCCAGGATCACAGTGGGTGAACATTGTACCGACAGACCAACCACTGGTCACAGCGCAGGGAGGAGAGGAGGAGGTGTAACGCGGGGAGGGAGGGAGGCATAACTGAAACAACAGGAAGAGAAAGAGAAATTAAAATGAGGGGAGACACTCAGGGCAAAACCAAGAGGGTCAAAAGAGGAAATGAGGAGGAGGAAAGGCAAAGGAGACAAAGAAAGACAGGATAGAACATAAAAAAATGAATATGAAAAATATGAAATGACTGCATGTAGAAAGTAAGGAAAAAGCAAATGAAAGAAATGGCGTGTAGAGTTTTCATGAGTTTTAATATATATTTCTCCTGTCTGCCCTCAGCTTCATGACAGCTGTTGCGACTCCGTGTCTTCATCACAGATGTCCTGGCTTCTAATTGGCCACATGGGGATGAGTCAGTTATTCTCTAAGATTAACCAGCGTCTGCCACGGTCCTGCTCACCTCGGGGTTCAGGGCACGCTCATTAACTCTGCCACCAGGGGGCACATGCCACTCAACGTCCTTAGATATGAGGAATGGTGTATGTATGCTGTGTGTCTACTTGTGATTGTGTGTATGCATACACACATTGATTCCTAAGTACGTTTGCTGATGCCTGTGTGTGTGTGTGTGTGAGCCTGTGTAGCAACACTGATTATCATAGCTGCCTTCACAGATCAATCAACTCTGTTGATTGTCTGATGCAGCACCATATTCTCTGAGGATTATTCTCTGGGCCTTACTAACAATTTTGTCAAAATGAGTTCATATCTTCATGATTATTCCTGCTGAAAACAAACAGACACGGGTGAAAACATGACTTCACAGAGGTAAAAAATCTAGAATGAATGAATGAGCATATGAAAACCATCAAGTGCTTTGTTACGTCCCTCACTGTGTAAAAGGTCCGTTGACGTGTTTTCTTTATTTCTTAGCTCTTTCACTCTCTTTCGCTGTTCCGCTCCCTCTCCCATATAACCGCTCCTTGCTTGTTGTATATGCAAAACAAACTGTGCTGGGCCGCTCTTCCAATTGGTTGGTTAACGGAGGCGGGATAACAGCGGCGGAGCCACACCCTCGATTGGCCCGTTTCTTCCCTCCGGGATGCACCTTCGACTTCTCCTGCGGTGGACACATCTGATTGGAGGACAATTTCATCCCCTCCACCAATGAAGATTCTGCTCGGTCCCTGGACTTGCTTAAATTCATTACAAACGCTCATTGTGATGGCTGGCTGTGTGTTTGTGCCAGTCCAACTCGTTTTCTAAGGGTTTTTTGAGAACTGTGTAATTAGGATCTGCTATTGTGACCTGTGATAGCTCAATGATTCAGATTTGTGTTTTTCTTTAGGTTAGGTTATCTGTTAAACTCTTTTGTTAGTTATTTTATGGTTGGTTTTCTGGCACCACCTCTGTTCCTTCCCCAGTTGGTGGTTTGCCTTAAATTTCAGTTACTGTTGTTAGCCAGTCCTGTGTTTATCATTATTATTTTGTGTGGAAACAATAAATTGCCTTTCTTTGCCATTTCCATCGGCTTTTATGTTGCTTCCCTTTCCCCTAGACCATAGGGTTGTAACATAAGTGGGGGCTCGTCCGGGATTTCCTTTAAATAGGATCCCGAAAGGTAATTGTTGTTGCCCGATTGATAATTGATAAATTGAACATGGCTACCGCGAAATTTAATTTAGAGCAATTTGTGGCTCACCCTTCTACTGAGCAGATTGGGAACTGTCGCAAGGCAGAGTTATTGCAAATAGTCGCCTATTATCAGATCACGGTCCCAAAACAAATAAACAAAAAAGACTTAAAAGATTTGATTATTGCTAATTTGGAGGAAGGGAAGCTTGTTGTGATGCCGGCGCAATCTGACTCTGCTGTGCCAGGGAGTGGCGCCCCGGCATGTGACAAGATTCAGGAGAGTCCTGAAAACCTGGAAGACCGGATTAAGGTTGATACCTTGGTAGACGGTGGGGTGCCGACCCCGTTTATGTTGCCTCGGTTCGATCCCTTTTCTCCGGCTTCTGATGGATCCAAGGATGACGCGCGAATGAAAGTGCGCCTGGCACGTCTCCAGCTGGAGGCTCAGGAGAAGGCACAAAGTCGCCAAGCAGAGTTTGAGTTTCAGCTGAGAGTCAAACAGCTGGAAATCGAGGCTGACAAAACTGTGCGCCTGCGTCAGCTCGAGCTGGAGTCCCAACGGGGTTCCGCTGCGCTACCGGCATCACCTGTGGTAGCAGGTATGTTTTCTGCTCCCTCCTTCTCACCATCTCAATCATTTGATATAAGTAAGCACATTGCTTTAGTACCTACATTCCGTGAATCTGAAGTAGACGCCTATTTCGGTGCGTTTGAGCGCATCGCCACAGCTCTTCAGTGGCCACGTGATATTTGGGCTATTTTGCTGCAGTGTAAAATACATGGTAAAGCTGTTTCTAAACAGTAACATGCTTGTTTGATTGCTCCAGTCTGTTCACCACCAGTGATGGAAAAGATGGGTGACCTATGACCTCTAGCTGAAGATACACACATCACTGCTATTGGAATTGTTTGTTTCATGTTGGAAGAGATTTTTCCAACCACCTTTTCCATCATCTGAGAAATTTAGATCCATCTATGAAGAAAAATATGATGCTAAAAACAGTCTACAAAGGTGTGATACAAGACTAGAAAAACAGTTTTTACTTTAATTTGATTTTGTGGCACAACTGTAAAACGCAGAGTAAAGTTAAACTATTCTTACAGTAAAATGTATGCATGAATTTGATTGAAACTGCTACACACTACTTCATTTTGTGATGCCTTATTATATATGTGCATTATATAGGTATGTGCATATATATAATATATGTATGTGCATTAGGGCCATCATATCGTTCATGATAATCCCAGAAAAGTTTTACATGATAAAAAATTTGTCATATCACGATATTGATGCAACAAGAGTGTGTATGTGTGTGTGTGTGTTACCTTATCTGTGACATGTTTCACACAGTTCAACTCATTCAATCATATTGAATTTTGCCACTGTTTACAGTTGCACTAAACATTCAAGGTAATTTTATTTTTAAGTTTTAATAGTATTTAAGGGAATGTTTTCATTTCGGGATGAGGGTTTCACTTGTTTCGCATGTGCATGTAATATTTGAGGTAATTTTACTTGGTGATAGTGTTTTATACGCTACTAAAGACTAGCAGGTCAAGTTAATTCGAATTTTATGTTTACAAACTAAAATATTACAGGATTTAGTTATTATTTTTCTTTTTCCTGAAGGGAAAGATTCCACTAGGCCCCTGTTTTGTTTTTTTTTCTTCTTTTTTTTTTTGCTCACATTTTGTACAATTTGCAGTATTGTTAACTTCTGCAATCACTGATTAAACATTGATCAGTGTTACATTTTTCATATCCTTGTTACTGCAAAAATACCTTGAAATATCATGATATTATTTTAAGTCTATCGCCCACCCCTAACAGAGTATGATAACTTTATTTATATAGCACCTTTCTAAAACAAAGTTACAAGGTGCTACACAGAGCAGACATTAAAAAAAAGATAAAAGCTAAGGAGACAAAAACAACAAATATGTAGATAAATAACTACAAAAAAAAAAAACAAAAAAAACAGTGCAGCAGTGAACAGAAGGTCTTATGATAAAAGAAGGTTTTCAGTAATGTTTTAAAAGAAGACACTGACTTAGCCAGTCTGAGATCCTCAGGCAGGGACTTCCACAGCTTAGGGGCACAAACAGTGAAGGCCTGATCACCTTTGGTAACAATACGACATTCAGGAACTATCAAAAGATTCCTGCCAGAGGTTCTCAAACAGTGGTCAGGCTCGTAAGGAGTTAAAAGATCACAAATATAGACAGGTGCCTGGCCGGTAAGTCTTAAAAAACAAGCAATAAAATCTTAAAATCAATTCTAAAACTACCTGATAACCAGTGAAGGCCAGCAAGAATTGGAGTGATGTGATCACTTCTTCTGGAACGAGTTAACAGCCGAGCAGCTAGCGTTTTGAATTAAAGGACCATTCCACTCATTTTGCATGTTTGAGCCTAATATATTCAATTTTCATACATGTAAGGTTACTGACAATCATTTCCTAAAGGATAAAACCGTATTTCAGCTTTCCTGATATTTTGCTAAATCTCTTTATGTGTCAAAATCAAACATTCAAGCGATACACTCACCTTTAAAAAAACTGATGTTTTGCCTGCTAATTACTAATGCTAATGTCTAGTTACGCAGCCTTAATGAAATCACTGTCTTTTAAATTTTTTTGATAAACGCAGGTCTTTTTGGGACTATATTCCCTGGTGGAGACAAACATTCAGTCTGCGTTTTTTTATTATGCTTAAATGCTAAAATTACGTAACTTCTTAAAAAAAAAACCTGAATATACGTCTTGTTTGCGATGATGGATTGCCTATCCCAAGAACATTTCAAGTGTCGACAAGTTGATTTTAATAGCGTACCAGAATGAACTGAAACCAGTGGCGGTCTGGAAGGTAGGAAAAACATTTTTAATTCACTGTTCCAGTAGCATCCTTTGAGAAATGATTGTCAGTAATGTAACATGGTGAAAATTGAACATATTAGGCTCAAACATGCAAAATGGTAGGTATGGTCCTTTAACTGAAGCCTATGAATATTTCCCTTACTGATACCAGAGTAAAGTGCATTACAGTAATCGAGTCTGGAGGTGATAAATGCATGGATGATCTTTTCTAGGTCTGAAAATGACAGAAAAGGCCTAACCTTAGAGATCAAGCTGAGCTGAAGGCAACAAGACTTGCAACCTTTCTCACTTGAGCGTTAAAGGAGCAACATGAATCAAAAATCGCCCCGAGACATGTTTCATGATTCCACATTATGAACATCTGTCAGGTCAAAAATGTGTTTTCCACACAGCACCTGAATCTTATTTTTTTCTTTCTATCTATCCACACATCCTACAGATTAAATGGACCAACATAGAAAATACTGAATATAGAAATGAAGTCAACAAGAAGGCATTACGGTAGATATGGTGAAAAGAAAACAAAGAAGGATAGCACATAAGCTAAGAAGAGAAACACAAACAAAGTAAAATAAAAATAAAAAAATAGCGCCTGTTCAAGATGCTAGAGGGAAGAAGAAAAAGAGGAAGACCTCGAACGAACAGATGGACTGAGACTAGTAAAGTTGTCTTGGCAAAGTCAGAAAGACGGCAAAAGATGTTTAGGATGTAAGGTGGAGGTCTGATGATGATGATCCACACATCCCCTTCTTCTTCTCTCATTGTTTTCTTCTTATGCATTTTCCTTTTTACCCCCCAGCCCTCATTTCCTTCCTTCAGCCACAACCATCCACTTCCATTCATTTTCCTCCACCCATCCCTCCATCCCTGCCTAGCCTGGGCACGACTGACCCACTTTTCTGCCCCCGTCGCTCTGTGACACTGCTGACTCAAGACACGCTCAAGATGCTGCGTGAACGCATAAATACTGACAAACAGCCTCGCTCACGTGTGCAGATCCATTTGGCAGCACATGCATAAAAAGGCGCATTAAAACACGCCACATCTGCTCACTGATCTAAGTTTAGACATGGGATGGGAACACACACACACACACACATAAAGCAAAAGTGAAGATAGAAGACAAAAGACGTTGAGGCACATCATTTCTTCATGCCTAACAGTATAAAATGAACACAAAATGTAAATATACAAATACAGATCCCACTTTGTCCATCATACATGTTCTTACCTGTAATTCTACTGCATTCACTGTAAACGTGTTCTTTTGCACTATTTTCTGTCTATTTATCCTGTTACTGCACTTCTTGTCTACGTGCACTATGTTGAATGTAGCACCAGGAGTAGGACAGGATGGTATAAACTATATAAAGTCGTATCGCGATATTAAAAAATCTTTGATATAAAAATGAGGACATCAATATAAAATCGATAGAAAATAGTGCTTGAATACAGGAAGTTAATGACGGCTCAAACAGCCAATAGCTTGTCAGAACTGGAACAAACTAGCCAATCAGGTGGCAGTGTCATAACAGCCCGCCCACTTCCTCAAAGCAGCATTTAGCTAAACGCCGGTGAACACGGCGCAGTCTGTGTGGTGATATGTGAGGGAAAGTCAGACAAAGATGGCAGAAAGCGATGAAACCGCAGAGGGGAAAAAAAGATAAATCAAATGATGATGAAGAAAGGAAACCAGCACTGATGAAGCACAGCTGTACAACAAACTTATTTTACCATCTGAAGCGCTGCCATCTTACGGGGTCACACAGCAGCGACCTCAAACCCGTCCCCCCAGGACGGAGACGCGCCACGCCAACAAACTACCATACAGTCTGCTTTTTCTACTGTTACAACATAACCAAATAAAAAAAACAAAAAGACGCAAAGACACGTGCTGCAGCTTTTTTTTAAATTGGAAAACATATGATGCGAATACGGACTGCTGAAAAAAGAGGGATTTTTCAGTTCAGTTTCAGTTTTTCAGTTCATTTAATTGTTGGTTATTTTATGTTCAGAACATGCATAAATAAAATAAAATAAATCAAATTCATGTGACTTGAAATGCTGCAGAATCTTCGCCATAATTAATATTGTGATATACATGTATATCAATCAATATAAGAAATATATACAGTATATATATATACAGTATATACTGTATATATATATATATATATATATAGATAATTTTTTTCATATTATCCAGCCCTANCAGTATATACTGTATATATATATATATATATATATAGATAATTTTTTTCATATTATCCAGCCCTAACCTGGAGAAACAGCATTTCATCCCACCTGTGTACTCATAGATACATATATAGACGATAAATCTTTGATTGATTGATTGATTGATTGATGTGTAGATTTACACGCGCTCTTGATCACACAAAATCTTGTTCTAACAATGATCGGAATTCATTGCATGGCTGCATAACATAAATCAAACATCTAAATTCAGAAATTTCAAATGCATGTAGAAATAGACACACACACACACACACACACACACACACACACACACACACACACAGAGCTGTCTCTTTTCAGGGCTGTAGGCTAATAGGACAACAGTCACTGCTGGTTTAGTCTACAGTTGTTTCTGGGTCAGCATCAGGCAACACTCATCCAGCGCTGCACCGCTTAACAGCTGACTCCAGGCCAAACACGAAGCAGACACACACACACTCACACACATACACACACACTGTATTGTAGTTGTAATACTAGCTTAAGGACAGCAGGGGCAGATTAGTATTAATAGTGGTGCATTTGGCACAGAGAAAGTGCACTCATAGAAACAAATCCTGATGATAATACACAAAGTTTGCACCATAAAACTGAACGCTGTGTTTCCTCATTCTCACATCAACAAAAATAAAGTTTGGCAGCCCTGATATACCAGGGAGAATTATCAGGAATGAAGTGAAATGTAACAATAGTCTGGAAAGCTTCGTCATCATCCAGGTAAATAAGATGCCTAGGAGTTTGAAGTTGAGTCACCTGGAAAAAATAGCTTGAAAGTACTTTACCGCTCATCCGAAAAGCTTCTTCCGTTCTAATTGTGGCGGGAAGAGGCAGCAACATTTATTCCCAAAAGGTAGACATGCCCGTTAATGTGACGGTGAAACGGTCACACTTCCAACCTTCTAAATATAATCATGGGTTCATCTAAGATCAAAGTCTGGATTTGGCTGCACATAGAACTTCTCCAGCACTGCTTCACTGCACCTGCATCGACTGGGTGATGCATTTGGCCTGAATAAGTGGATGCACCCGTTCATCCATAAAGCAAGCTAACTTCTAAACACACACACACACACACGTGATGAACCAGGAAACACTGAATGTCACGCATTGATTATTTTAACATTGGACTCATGCATTTACATTCATGCCTTGTAAGTGTTTATGTCCACGGGTGGGTGTATGTGTGTTTCGTATCAGGTGCTCTGTACGTACATGTGTATGTGTCCATTGCCCGTGAACAGAAGCCCGCACATATCTAAATATAAGCTGTGAGGTCTGCAGCGTCAGAAGTCCTAGCACTAGCATGAGGAGTAAAATGAAGTTCACTGAAACCACCATGTGTGTGTGTGTGTGTGTGTGTGTGTGTGTAATTTACACGATAATTTAATCTAATGTAGCACAGAGAAATGGGCCACTAGCACAACTGGGCCATCCGTTCGGCTTCTCTTACAAAGTGCTTATAAATTAAAACAAAAATAAGAAAATCTGCAAACATGCTCATGCACAGATGGACGATACTGCACATAAGGGAGAATATATGCAAACCCACACACGTGTTCACAGTCACAGAATGAGTGAATTCACAAACACTCCGTCAGCAGAGCATTATGGCAGGTTGGAGCGGGCCCAGGTCTTAAGACGAGGCCACGGGTTTGCAGCCTTAATTCGCCAAAGAGGTCTACTTCGAAATGTCGGTGAGGGCACATGCTTACGGACACACACACACACACACACACACACACACACACACACACAGATCCTATGTCACAGCTCATAAAGCAGCACTGCTTAAAGGACCATACCAGTGGTTTTGTATGTTTGAGCCCAATAAATACAAGCTGCATATGAGTTACATTACTGCCAACCATTTTCCAAAGCAGGTTTTCCTGCCTGCAAAACTAGTGGTATGGTCTTATAAGAGATAAATGGGGAACAAACATCTGCTCCCTCTGTGGGACTGATGCTGAGGACGAGATGGAGAGAGGCTATTCTGCCTTAAAATACAAAGAGATCCAGCTGGGGCTTTAGCCATATTCACGATTTGGGGTACTCTCACCGTTGCACATAACTTTTTTTTTTTTGAACAATATTTTTATTGTAACTTTTCTTTGTTATACAGAATATATGTCCCTTTTTACACACAATGGGTATGCATACATAAGTATACATATACCTCTATACATACTATTGATCATATTAAGATAGCAGAAAATATCACTTGATTGCATACAATCTTGAATTTTTATGCTGTACTAAAAAGAGAAAATAAAATTAAAAAGAGAAAAAAAGGATAAAACATCCTATAACAAGAACAGATTAGCTTCTCTAACAGACATTATTTACAATCCTCAAAAGTATACTCTTTCATAAAATTAGCAGACAAATAAATTAAAATATCAGATATTCTTCATGTGAATAACATACGTGGTGTCTCAAGAGCTCCCATCATTGTAAGCAGGGTCGTTGCACATAAAGTTTAACTGAAAATAGATTGATGATTCACATTTAAAACATGTTCAGAAACACCAAATGCATCTTTCAGAATGCAGAGAGAGGAATAGAATCCCTTTTTCCTTTTCCTCCTCTTCACCAATGTCAGACAAGGACTTNAATGCAGAGAGAGGAATAGAATCCCTTTTTCCTTTTCCTCCTCTTCACCAATGTCAGACAAGGACTTTTATTATCACTCCATAAACTGAGATAAACTACAAACAGCACAGAGCACCGGAGCAAACAATCTACCAGGGACACAAGAATGAGTCCGATATTTATCTTCTCATTACTTAAACTGTTATTGCTTTATTTTAAGCAGAGACAAGTTTACCATACCTTCTCAGTTTATATGGTGTAATATTGGCTGGATTGATTTCATATATTTTGCGGGTGAATGACACAGGAGGCTTCACTCAGAGTGCCATGCTTGTTGTAATGTTAGTGGAGGAACATCAGGCATGGAGTCTGGGGTCTCAACTCCAAGTTTTATAAGCCCAAGCCCAAGGTCAAATCTTTCTTTATGATGGAGGAAGAACACAAATTACAGTTTATAGACCGCGTAGCCAGTTAGTATTAAAGGCAAGTAAGTACAGTGGGAAGTGGATGACGGCAGGTGGGAATGACAGGAGAAGAAAGAAGAGGCATGGGAAAAGGGGAAATGGAGGGCTGTACGAGAGGCCAGGAAGGAAAAAAAAAAAAAAAAAAANAAAAAAAAAAAAAAAAAACTCAGGCTAGCATCTGCACATTTCAGAAAGTCAAATACAAGACTTAATACCCTTGTATTTATGTGGAACTGGATGTGAGAGCAAAAAATAAAATTGCAAAACCAGCATATTCCCATGTTTGATAGACTAAAAACAAAACCCCAACTTATGTGAAGCCCTTTTTTTGGAGGATGATGGTAAAATGGACAGAACAGGGACAGAGAACTGAAAATGAACGGAGGAGAAGACAAAGCCACAAAGAGAGGGGAGACGAACAAACAGAGGAAGGAGAGGATGAAGGTGTACAGGCCTGGCAGGGTGCCAGAGCAGGGAGTGTGCCACAGATCTGCTCCGACACCAGGGAGGGAATGTGCTGATTGGACGGGAACGGGACGGGAACACCCATCACACACACACACACACACACACGTACTCACACACTGAAGTTCACTAGCTCTCATTTTACCCTGTGGCAGAAGTCAGGACCACCCAAGCAACAACACAGGTCCTATACTCAGATATCAATCTTATTTTAATCTGGTCTCAGGTTTAACTTGAAGATCAAGATTAGTAATGTGGAAATATCTGAGTCGTTCTTCAGCTTCATTTCGTCCTATACAATTTATGTAATGATGGACATTTTATATTTTATTCCCATCATGGAATAAAATTCCCCACAGTAAACATGTGCCAAATGCTAAATGAAAGCAGTTTTCTTACCTGATGGATGTATTGAAGAAGAACCATCATCAATGTAAGCAACAGGAAGAAAACCAGGACCATGGAAGAGAGAGAGGAAAGAAAGATAATTGAAGAAAATCACCACCAAGAACAGAAACATCTGAACACCATAAGACATTGCCATCTTTTTTAGTTCTAATTTCTATAAGAAGCAATTTTTCCATTTAATAGTACTTCTACCTGTTAAAATTTTAACAGTATAAGGAATCTTGAAAATTGACCAAGAATGATTAATGAAAAACACAAAAGGTTCAAGAAATTAGATCATTTTGAAGCCCAGATCAATACTGACAGAGTATGAAGAGAGACACTACATATTCTACATGTTATCTTTAAACACACCATTTACCCAATTGATCTGCTGACTCTGACACTTGGCAACCAGTAATCGTTTTCACAGATGTCTCATTGACTTGCTTACATCTCCATAAGCTCCAGTAAAATCCATAGGAAGGGCCAACTTCAGCAAAGCAGATAAAGTAAATAAAGTTAACATATAAAGTCCTAAACTGAGATAACATACAGGGGAACAATGAAAGCTTCTGCTGGCTGATTTCTGATCTGACACATCAAGGAGGACCAGCAGAATTTCTGACAAGCAGAACTTAAGTTCTTCGAGGGGAATAGGTGATTAAGATCTCATTACAAATCCTCTAAGTGAAACTAAATCTAGCCTAAGTAACCTCACGACAAATATTCGCCATCAAAACATCAGTGTGACTGCAGGTCCTGGCAAGCCTGATAAGCCACAGATGAAAATGTGGGTCTTGGCGGAAGATGGCTTTGTTTTAATTAGGTGGTGATGGCTTATGGTGCTGATGTTAGCACTCATGCTAAATCCTGGGCACTGTGAGAAGCTTTAGCGCTAACTCAAGCAATGTGCGGAAGCCAGACCTAAAGCTAACATTACACAGAGCTGAGGCTGCTCAGGCTCACAGACGTGTTTACCTTGGAGGCTGGATGGGCAAGTGGATGTTTTATTTAGCAATATTCTGCACGGATACAAGCTGCAGCTAAAATACGACTCACCAGTACAAGCATGCAAACACCTTTGTATGGACATTTCACAGATATGCAAAAATACTCTTCTTTCACATATACGCATGGACACATGCATAGAAATTAGGACATATACACTAGTTAAAAAGTTTAGAATCACCAGAAATGTTCATATTTTTGAAAAACATTTATACTTTCACTCACCAAGATGGCATTAAATTGATGTAGCCAAGGTGTTAATGTTGCAAATGGCTGTTACTACTGTAAATGACAGATTTATTATTCTAAAGTAATCATATTTAAATGCTATTTGGGCTTTACAGATACCTTTTTAAATGCGTCAGCACACTTGAAACCCATTATTCTGTTCAAATAAGCAATAAAATTGTCTTTACTTGAGTTGTAAGGAACTGGCATTCCTGGCAAGTTTAATTCTGAGTTCAAAAACAGCCAAAACAAAACAGCTTTCTCATGAAACACATCTAGTCTATTGTTTTGCAAAATGTAAGCTGTTTTATGAGTCAGACTTCCAAGAAACTACAGATTTCACACAAAGGTGTTCACCACCATCTTGACAGAAAAGGACAAAATGGATCTAACAGGACAGAAAAAGAAGCAGAAGGCTTAGATGCAATGGATGAACTGCTCAAGAGAATTACTGCATCAAAGTCTGTAGCTTAAGAAACAGGTGATTTACAGTCTCCAGTTGGCTGCTTTCTTAAATAGTATAAATACCAGTGTCATCTGCAATAGTGAAAAGATGACTCTGGGATGTGTGACGGACATTGTTCATGTGCCGAAAATTGCAATTTGGTCCTGGCTGCAAAGTTGTGACTCCTTCTGCTAAAACAAATAAGTTGGCTTATATTGCCGTCTGCTCCACATAAAGTTCACATATAAATCCTACATATTAAAAATCTGAAGAAACTCAACTTGACATCATGAAAAATCCACAACACTGTGCTTATGATTGATGTAAATGTAATACTGAATGTTAAGTAATTTTGAAAATGCCACGGAGTTTATCAAATGGCAAATTTATTATCGGAGCCAATGGTTATTTTTACATTTTTTGTGGGGTCTAAATCATATAAATGCTGACTTTAGTGAATGTGTTTGTGTGTCATAATACCTACAAGGTGAATGTGGCAGTATGTCTCATTTTTACTTAAATCTCATTTCACTTAAATCTACAGAAGCTGAAAACTGACACGTCTGACACGTAATGTCCACTGAAAAAGAATGGCGGAGAAAAAGAGGAGGAGAAAGAGGGAGAAAGAGAAACAACTGACAGGGAAGGATAAGAACTTCAATGGGAGGAAGTCATAGTGAGTGAATGCTTGTTGCTGCAATTAATATTCCTCAAAACTGGGGCGCGCTTGCCATTTTTGCCTACTCAGAAATAGTGCATCATTAATCATTGTTCTGGAGCGGAAAGCAAACTCTCGCTGCAAGAAAACTAAATCATGTGCGGCTGTGGGCAGATAAAATAATGATGCACATGTGTAAGGACAAAATCAAAATGAGAGAGCAGCAACAAAGAGCAGGAATGAAAGGTAGATAGAAGCAGGTTATGACTGACAAGCCAACCTAGAGGATTAAACAAAGATATGAGATCAGAGACAAACAGAAAGTCAGAGAAGTTACTTGTTCTAGTTTTTCTTGATCAATTTGCATAAATATACAAATAGCCCACATCATCTTAATACAGGGGTGTAACCTTAGTGATGTCATCAGACAGTGACTGAATAAGACCTGTGTGTTTTCCGAGGTCACACTGGCATTGGTCGAACAGAGCTGATGTCCTCAGTTCACCTTAACTTCCATCTACACAGACAGACCAGTCTGGCTGTGCACACACTCACAGGGAGCTACAACTCGGACCACAGCAACACCATACACACACTCTCTCAAATACAGCCATACACACAAACACACACGTTAAAACTCTGCCTCAGTTTTGCTGTGTTGCTGATGCAGCTAAAAATACAGTAATGAGATGATGTGAGACTATAGTTGTGTTTGAAGTTGTGCTTGCATGCCTGTTTGTGTATGGATGTGCAAGAAAGAGAGACCGACAGAGAGAGAGAGAAAGAGAGTGAGAGAGAGACGGAAAGAGAGAGGGAAAGGGGCTTCAGGCTCCTGTATACTTCATACTAAGTAACTTTTAGGGGAAAAAAGAAGTCTTGCAAAGCTCAAGATGCAGCGATTGAGGCTCTTCCTGTTTTTGAGTGCAGGGCCTCCACAAGACCCCCAAATCTGCATTTGTAGAATAAACCGAGAAAATTCTCCATCTTCCTTCTTACTCGGATGTAGGGAACAAAAGTATCATCCCTTCTCTGTCTTCTTTTTATTTCTAAATAAGCTGTAGTCGCTGCCACCTCCTTTCTCCATCGAGTGTCAGCATGTTTCACCACCGCCTCTGTTAACTACAGACTTGTGACCATTCTGCACCACCTATTAACATGGAGTTGCATAAAATAACTCAAGTTTATAAGGATTTTACTGCACACAGTGTTCTAATTGGCTTGTTGTTCAGTGGTTTCATCTCATCTCTTACATTTTCTACATGTGCACAGATACCTACTAACATCTAATTCCCTTATTACAACCCAAAGATTAGTTAAAAAGGCCTCAGGAGTAATGATGGGGAACCACCTTTAAAGGCCACAGTAGGCTTCCTCCAGACACCTTCTACTGGTTAATTTTGGGGGGGGGTGCGTCTGGCAAAATTTGTAACTCTCAGACTCCGCCAGGCACGCCCCTGATTGGCCAGGGTGATGAAGTGTGGAAATCGGGAAGGTTTTAATTTCTCTCTCTGTCTCTTGTTTCATCACTGTGTCCAATCTCTGCAGAGAAACTTGAAAGTGAAACTGTGCCCCGTTATCCCTCTTTATAATCAAGTGAAGATTACAAAAAAACAGAAAAATTTGTTTTGGTTTTTTTTTTTAACAGTGCCATATAAGTTTTAACTTTTTAACAATATCAACACTCACAGAATCAGGATGTAATCCAATCTGTTTATTGCAAGAAATGCCAGAAATATTAACTCTCTTCTGAATGAAAGTCTGGACCTAAACTAACCAAACATTTGTGTTCTGTACAGTTAAAACAGGAAGGAATGATAAGATTCTGCTGTATATTACCTTAAAAATTCACAACCTTCTGTAAAATCTTACAACATTTTGTTCTCAAAAATTGAGTAATTGTGAGGCAACTATGCCTCACAAAGACATAAAGGTATAAAGAAAACTACTAAAAACATGAACTGCTCAAATGACCATATGATAAACACCTATTTTAGTACCATGTAGGAAAAACAGTTCCAAAATAACTTTGGTTATGAAAAGCAAATCAAAATAGTTTGAATGAAGAAAGAGACAAAGAAAAACATCCAAAGTGAGGAATAAGAGGAAAGAGGAGGAGAAAGAATGCAGGGAGGATATGAGTCATGGCGCAGGAGAGAATGTCCGGAAGGGCAGGGCAGGGCGAGAGGAGAGGAGAGGAGAGGAGAGGAGAGTCCAAAGTCTCATGTTTCATCCCCTTTACCACTCTTCATTTACCCCTCGCCCCTCTTGCTGCCTTTAATGGTCTGATCAGAGATAAGAGGAGCAGTGAGAGCTGTCTAGAGAGAGGAAAAGGGAAATCCATCTGTCACCAAATGAGATCTTTTCTTTACCTTCTGGAAACGAGAGAGAGGGAGGCAAACACAGGCCAAGAAAACAATAAGTAATAAAGATTTCCATTAAACAGCTTTAGTTTGAGGTCAAATATGAAGAAGCGCAAAAACTCCCCATGTTATTTTTTTAATATTGAAATTGTTCAACCAAGCACTATAAAGTCTGACAGAATGAGTTGTCCATTTATATGCAAATGAGCTTCAATCAGTGACAGCTCAGTGAATGGGGTGAATGCGGTGAGGTGTGGCTAACCCCTAAATCCACGAGAGAACTTTCTTACGGAAGAGAACCACCACCATTAAATTAAAACAAGAGCAATTCAAAAGTCCTCTTTAAAAAAAAATAAATAAATAAAATACCCACACTCTATCCCCAGCATCTAGATCTAAGGATGTAATATTCCTGTGAAAACTTTCTTCATACAGGTGGAAAATATGTAGGATATTTTCACACATCACAGTTGTTGGTGTCCACATTCCTGCCTACCCATTTAATTTCCCTACATTGTATTTTTATATTTAAATTGCATTTTATGTTCAGGGTGCCCTTTTTTTTTTTTGGTTGGAATTATGACCTTTAAATAATATCATGATATCTCAAGGTGTTTTTGCAATAACAATTTTCAAGATGGTACAATTTAACACTAAACAATGCTGCACTGGTGACTGCATAAGTAAAGGTGAAGGCACTCCAAGACTACATATCTCTGCCAAGGCCAACAAAATCCCCAATAAAAAAGAAATCCCTCTTTTTATTAAATAAAAAAATGAGCTGTTAAATTTTCACGGCTCATTAAATCAGCCCATTAGCACTGATTTTATAGGCTTCTGGATCCTGGATCTAGAATATGATCCAGACCATCTCCAAAGTTTAATAATTTCCTTCCTCTTGATATTATCTGTCTGTCTTTTCCCCAAATTTCATCCAAATCTATCCATACCTTTGCGAGATATCCTGCTAACGAACAAACAATTGCTGGTGATTACAAAACTTCCTTGGCAGATTGAACAACATTACAAATTGTTACAACATGAGTGAAAATTAACAAATAAAAGTAGGTACAGTAGAGTGTTTCCCTTCAGCAAAAGTATAAAGTAAAGCTTATTTTAGGTTGGAAATAATTACTCAAATTAACTTGACCTGCTAGTTTTTAGTAGTGTACAAAATATTAATAGTATCACCAAATAAATTTAGTGATGATGTCTTAAAAGCTGATTTTTGGTAGGTTATGATACTCTTTCAAGTGCTAAACAATATTAGCTAAACAACTAGCTAACGTTCCAGCATCGACTGCGTCAATGTCACTTCCTGTTTGTTTTGCATCTCAAATCAGCTGATTGGCTCTCCTCCTCGTTCACCAGGATGTTTCTGCTTCAGGTGGTGAAACAAATTTGTTGCATTTTCCACCTTTGGCAATTTAGCGAGTTAGCCTTGTAGCCGATCAACGAACAACAGAAGTAGCTTCCTTTTTACAAGCTAATTATTCAGGTGCTGATGGTGCTGTTTCTGGGCATGCTCATTTTGATTTTTCCTTTTTGTGCGTGATGTGAAAATTCATCAACACATCATCAAACCGCAATAAGGTATGATTAATTTTTCTCATAACGCTATTATCATATATGGTATATATGGAACTAGCTGGAATCATTTTAATTAACACCCTTGAAAGATTTAATTAGTGACTGATGTATAATACACTCCATTTCCCATTTGATTTATTGACTTGAAGGTGTTTGTAGTACATGACATTAATTATTACATTAATTATCATCATATGAATTATCTTAATTCTAATAAGACACAGCCTGCTCTGCACTCAGCTGCTTTTCTCTCCTGTAATTCAGACTCACTGTTTTACTTCTCCTTTTTACACTAAAACTTGTAATAACTTTATGACGACACTCTCACAACATGCTGACATGGCAATCTGGGCTTTTTAATGAATACGCCATGATCAAAATGCTGTACTGCTAGACAGTTTTGTGTCGTATCCCTCTGCCCTACATAAAGAACAACTTGGCTTCACTGAAATAAAAACTTGGGTTGAGTAAAAGGAGGAGTTTGCATTGTAATCACTTTTAGTCAACAATAAAGCAACCCTCCACAGAGCTTTAATCAATCACTAATCATGCTGATTCGCTGACGGTCCATGGCACCAAAATGACCCGAGTGGATTATTTATAAACCTCAATAAAACACAACATAAAAATAAAATGAGTCACCTTCATTATCCAGCTGAAGTATTCAAGGTATCACCATGACCCTGGCAGAGTATCAGGGTCTGATGACCACCATTAACATCTGAACTAAGATAATGAGAACAGCAATGACAGGAGCAGGCAGAAAGAATAACAAACATTTGATTTATAATTGGCTAATTATTTGTTGATCTTCATTGGCTTTTACCTGAGACACCCCTTACGCTCTGATTAATGTAAAAGAAGCTTTATGAATGATCTTAAATTATCAGTTTATTAAGCGAGATGCTGCAGTTACCCTGATTGTATATATATATATAGATATATATATATAGATATATAGATATAGATATATATATATAGATATATATATATCTATATATATATAGATATATATATATATATTTTTTTTTTTTTNTTTTTAAGAAATTCCCGCCAGCTATGCCTTTCTGTTTTACTTTCATAGTCATAAACTAAAATTCCAGCAAAACTAGCTGGAACAAAATCTTTCTACCAAAAGCCAATTAAAGCAACAACCCCAAAGACATTCAGTAGGAACACAATACTATTTAATAAGAGATACCAGTGTTCTTGAGCTACAACATATTATGAAATATTCATGAAAACACAAATTTGCAAGGCCAGCACTTTGCAAAATATATGGCTTCAAACTGAAGTCATCTATTCATACTGTGGGTGCCTGAAACAGAAATATACCGTAACTCCCACTCCCTAAACATTACAAAGATTCTCACCATTCAGTGAGCCATGCAGGAGCAAGGGAGAGGGATAAGCATACGGCTTCATAATGTCACAGTATGGCGCGCCCATTAATGCTAACCAAAGCTGAAGTCGGCAGCAGCACATTATGGTGGAAGATCACAGGGAAATCTAAGGGGAAATCGTGCCTGATCACATAAATACAGGATAAACAAACATTGAGAAGGAGTGGATAAACTTAATGATTTGGGTTCGACTCCCCCGGGAGGTAAAATGGCATGTGGAAGTGTGCGTTTGCGTGCGTGTGTGGGCGAGTTGTGTGAGGCACACATTTGTGCATGCATGCATGATAAAGTGTGCATTCCAGACGGCTGAAGAGAGAAGCACTCCGAGGCAACTTGATGCAGAAAGACAGAGATGGAGCGAGTGAGAGTGGAGCACTGTTAGACCACGTTACAACAATTAGTCAACTTCGCCCGTGTTACTCCTACCCTTCGCTGTTCTCACTCCCCCCACGGCGAAGTCTGTACGCCAGGCCGCTGAACTAGAAACAGCTCTCCAAACAACTGACTGGCCGATCGTAGGATTTAACTCCTCACCTACCAAGACACAGCAGCTAGCAGTGGTTAGAAGGTCAACACACAGTGGAGCTCAGAAAGAAAAGAAGGAATATTACGATACAAAAAAAAAAAAAAAATCNAAAAAAAAAAAAAAAATCATTCAGGCCTTAGGAGCAAGCTTCCAAGAGCCATTTCTCTAAAGATTCCTCAGTGATGAGAACATTTGAAGGAATATGAGGGAGTGTTGGCACAGTATGCAAAGAATCAACAAAACTACAACATTAGTAGGAGTGTTTTTTTTTTAACTTTCTTTCTGACATAATGCATCGAAACAGAAGATGAATAGAGGAATTACTGAGGAATTACTTCAAAGGGAAGAATAGTTTCTTTCTGTCTTTCTATGTGTGTACATAATGATCTAACTCCACTCCCAAAAATGTCATTATGATCATTTCCTTGCTATGCAATGAAAAGTTGATCCCTCTGCAATCAAATTAACAAACGACATAAGCTGCTTGTACCTGCAAAGCCATGTGAAGTAATGTAATGTTCTGCTCGATGTTTTTCTTTGCTAACAGTGTGGATCAAAACATTTGGTGGGGTCAGGCTTTTGGCCAAAGAGCTAATTAGCTACTGGAGCAGGTTACACCACCATGTGGTCATTCATAAAGCACTTTAGATTGTGGCTCCTGAACCCTGGCACGTAGATGCAAATTTCTTCATCTCCATCACTATTGGTTACATGCATTCCACCTAAACAGATTTTCTGATTTACCACCAGATGTCATTCTGTTTTCACCAAATTTGGCATATAACATGCTTTGATGAGCCAGAGAAAAGTTACTAATTTTTTTTTTTTTTTTTTTNATTTTTTTTTTTTTTTTTTGTAATATATCATACCAGTGGTTCTCAGTCCTCATCCTTGAGTACTACCTAAACCCAATTAGCTAAATCAAATGTGTTTAGCC
The DNA here is from genome assembly GCA_014773175.1 of Lucifuga dentata. NCBI lineage: Eukaryota > Metazoa > Chordata > Actinopteri > Ophidiiformes > Bythitidae > Lucifuga > Lucifuga dentata. Next base: position 136,167 of record VXCM01000279.1, read on the forward strand.
ACTCAAGATCTGGGGAAAGCAAAATCTTGATGATGATATATGTATACAGTACAGCAGGACTGAGTGGCTAAACACACCTGATTAGCTTAATCTGGTGTGTTTTAGCCAATCAAGCTCAAGGAAACACCAAATATTGACCATGAATACAGTTAATTGAGGTAGTCGTGCTTGTTGTACCAGGTCTGAGAACCACTAATCCATGCCATTTCCTTACATTGTTGTAGATGTGCCCTGTTTGACATAAACACTCATTACTCTTGAATGGACTGTGTGATTGTAACCAAATTTAGCATTATGTAATTTAATGTACACAGTCTGATTGCTCATATATTATCTTTATGAACTTAGAGCCATTAAAATCCCATTTTACCAAAAGATGATCACTCAGCTATGGAGGATTAACTCTGTATAATGTCTGCATTACAAAATGATAAATAAAACTGGCAAATATTTAGGGTAGAAGTGCTTAATAACCTACAACAGCAGCACCTCAGTAACTCAATGACAGACTGATAAATGAATCAACAAGTCACGCGGGACACAGCGTGGTTTACAGGAGTAAGTGGGGATCTTGATGAGTGAGTTATCATGCAGCATTAGCAAGATATCAGCATGGAAGCCCTTGTTCATCCCTCCCCCTCCTGAAGAACCTCCAGACTTTTCACAAAACTCCTGAGCTGGAAGTTGTGAAGATGATATGATGCAGTATTTTTGTAATAATGGAGTGGTGGAGGATGGATCTGTTGGTAAGAGGAGGGAAACAACAGGCCACGATAAACAGGGGTGGGGGTCAGAGGTCAAAAAGAGAGAAACTGAGCAGGTACAGGAGGAAGAGAAAGAAAAAAGTGTTTTCATGCACCTTGAAAATTCTTGCTCAGCTCTCATAACTCCAGAAGATCATTAGTCCAATCAGTGACAGATGGATCAGATCATGAAGAGGTCCAGTCCAGGCTGAAATTTAGCTTGGCAGCCAATTCCATGGAATGTTTGCTTTGACGTGAAACCTACATCACTAAAACTTCTTTGAACATTTCTCATATGGAAACCAAACAGGAAATTTTGTCGTCAACCTTCAGTCTCTCAAAAGTTGGACCAGGCTTTCAAAAGTCAAGGAATGAGGACATGCATCACTGAGAATACAAAATATTACAGGACATCAAGAGCCACATGTGCTGCCTGAACTTCAACAGTGTAAACTACAAAATTTCCATCTATAATTAACATTTATATCACGATTTTACTCAACTTCACCTGCAACAGAGTCACAAATCCCTTTTCTACCTCACACCCTAAAATGTAAACAGCTGACATCACTTAACTTACAGTAGCTGGTCACTTTTGATCACATTATGCAATGGATCACATGATTTCATCACGGTGATACAGCTACAGTCTGAGTCACCAGTCGGCAAACACAGATCCAAAATGACGTCATTTTCCCGTCTCATGATTTTGGGGAGTTTTAATTTAAAAGTCAGTGACAGACATTTTTATTCAGAACACATGCAAAGAAGTTCAAAGAGATTTTGCCTAAAGGAGTCATTGTTAATGCAGTGTAGACTGATTCTGCAGACTACAAAGTAATAGCTCACTTATAATGTTAAATGAGTACGGTGTAGCATGATGGTTTTACATAAAAGTCTCATCAAAATGGTCCAGATGCTGATGATGAAGTGGATAATGTCACATCCTGGGCATTAAGCTGCAGAAATAGATGATGTGCAGGGTTTTGAATTCCTGATGTATCTGGAGGAGGTCAAATCACACAAAGTCTAATTTGTCCAGATATGATTTTTCTACCTTTGTATACCGCTTAATAAATGACAGTCTGAGTCTCCCTTTAATTTAGACTTGCGTGAAATGTTCTAAAACCAAGAAATTCCTTTCAAATGGAAAGACATATTGTAAATCAAGAATTCTACTCAAGCGTTCTTGGTCACAGAGTAGTTAAAAGTAAATTTATATATATGCACAACAGAAGGTCAGGGCAAGCACATTACAGTTCATACCATCAGAGCTACTGTACCTTATTCTCTATTTCTGCCAACTTTCCTTCACCTACTTTTCAACCCAATGACATCAGCATTTAAAGAACATTTTTATTTAGAATTTAATACGTGCTAAGCTAATGCAGTCATTTATCTTGTGTGACTGCACTGCACTTTCTGGTTTGCAGTGAAAAATTACTCTAACTCCTCTTTCTGTCAGACATTCTGTTAGTTAAATCTGGTGCCTGTAAAGTGGCGATCTTTTCGTTGATTTTTCAGCCATGTGGCCAGTGCTGCTTATGCAGCAATCAACAGTGTGTAGTTGCCAGAATAATAATCATAATAATCTCTTCCTCAACAGGCTGTTTCCCAAGAAAAACCAACCACACACCAGATTTATATTAGTAAATGCAGTAACTTTCATCCTTTGTGTGTAGGTTGACCATTATGTAACATAATGGCCCCTGGAGGTACGCCAGATGAAATCTATAAAAATTCTGTTATTGTGGAAGATTATTCACAAATAAAAGAAACAGGTTTCATTTAGAAATAGTAATTATTAATAATTATTATTCCCTTTTATTTCAGAATTACATTGTTTGGTTGAAAATAGCCCAACCCGTCCCTTGTGCACATTAAGTGCTTCCATTCTATGTGGATGTCAATAATTTTTCAAGCTCAGTTTCAGTACAGCACAAAAAGTTTGACAAGCAAATTACAGCGTATAGTAGTTTATCTTAATGCATTTTGTCCCTTCTAATGCTGCAAGACACTCAACTTACAAAGACTTCATGCTTGCTGCAGTTCATTGTGTCGACATGTATTGTTACATGTAGTTAGTTTATCTTTGCATGATTGCAGACTTCCTGAGCCAATTGCAGCTGCTACAATAACATAAATTTTGAGAACAATAAATGCAGACACAATGTTAACTGAAATGAATTACCTTTGTCAAGTGCATTTTAAGCCTCTGAAAGTTGATTATCATAACATTTGAAAATGAGTAGAAACCAATGGCTAACCTAGTACAAACCTTAAAGTCTAACCTCCCCNCCCCCCCCCCCCGCATGCTTTTGAAAATAGCCAGTGGTAATGCTGTGCAATTCGTCATAAACAGGCATCAGGATGCAAAAGTACCGACATGGTGATTTAAACTACAGCTAGGTCTTATTGATAGATCTCCACTGGTGCTGCACACCAAAGGAACAGCTCAAACGGAGTCTTAATGTTAGTCATCACTCTGCACCAACCGCATTAGGTCAGCAGCATTATACATGGCTAGCGGATGAATGCTAACAATGTAGCTGAATGGGGCCCCACTGAGGTACAAAGCTCATCAGAAAATATAAATTATCATGCAGCCAACAGATGCACAGTGGGGGAAAAAAAATAACGGCTCATCTGGATTTCTAACAGCAAGCTGCTGTGTAAAGAGAGCAGGGTGGCAGGCTGTGCAAAAGTTACACTGTTCTATATTAAGAGTCCAGAAAAGTACACGGCTGGTTTAGTTCTGACCTCTGAGGTTTATCACCATGAAATAATATGAATCTTACCATCATAAATAGATCAGAATATAACAGAATACTGAAAAATATGTCAAAACATTGGCCTGGGAAGCTAATGCCTGACCACAAAAACTTCCTTTTGTCCATCAAGTTGTGGTTTATTTTAAAGCAAAGAAAACAGTCTTGTTACTCTGCTGGAGCTTTACTGCTTGCCAAGGAAGGATGGACTAGTAGACAGAAAATCCTGAAACATGTGCTGTGTGAGCCTAAGGTGTGTTTGGAGCTAAAGCATAAAACTATTTTAGGAAATACTTTAGGTGGGAGTATCCGAGTGTGATCTACATGATTTTTTTCAGCAAGTTTATTCCCCACATTCCCACCGTGCTTGAAATAACGTGAAGATTACGGAAATTACTTCAAGTGGTGTCCATAATGCGACAGTTACACTCACTTCATTGCACATGCACCTAAATGTCACTGCCATAACAACCTCAACAGAAGCAATAGAGGGAAGCTTATGTCTGACCAATCAGTGATGTTCAGTCTTCCAATCCCGTCAAAGAGAAGCTACCATGGAGCAGGAGGTAAAAATGGTTAAGGGAGTATAGTTCTCGTACCAAAATGAGTCCTGGTCCCTTGGTGTGAAATGAATGAAAGTTCCTATGTTCCTGAAAAGGTTCCTCAGCTCTACAACATGCCCTCTCAGGTTTGAGTGGCGTTGAAAGCACATTGGAGAGAAGAGTCCTCCATGGGTGTAATTTCTTCACACCATCTTTTGGCACAAGGTCTGTGGAGTTTTCTCAGCCACCTATGGCTCTAACTCCATCTAAGTCTAGCAAATTAAACAAGTGAACCAGGCCTCATTGTGAAATAAGCTACAGTTAGAGCTTTGCTTGCTGTGAAGTTATTTAATTACTGCATTTGGAAAAAATACAGCCGGACTGAGAACCCCAGGCAATTAAATTAGTATTCACAGCTCACTATCAGTTCAATCACAGGAAGCTCAGAGAGGTCTACCAAGGCAAACAACAGCATCGTTTGCAATTAAGCCAACAATAATGACAAAGAAAGTGATAATGCTCTCCTTTGCAGTCGGTGCTGGAGAAATCTGTCTCCTGATAACCTCTGTTTGACTGGATCCTTTAATCAAAAGGATCAAATGTCAGTGTTCCAGCTTCATTATGTGCCAAAGCAGAAGAGAACAAACTATTGAATTAGCTTCAAAGTCAGCCTGGAGCCTCCAACTCCTAATGCAACATTCTACTTGCATCTGCAATGTTGCACTACAATACCAATTGACTGTTAGTGATTAATATCTGGCACAAAAAAAGAGAGAGACAGAGAACAGTGTCTCTTCAGTGTCACTCATAATTTCCTTTGCTTCTCAAACCTTTCTCTCCAATCTAATATATATATCAATCATATAATTAATTCAGTTCAATGCAATATTCACAAATTCCTCCAATGCAATATTACAACAATATTACAAATTCCAGCTGTGACTGACATTTTCCTGTTCTGTTTCATCTCACTTTTCTTGAATGATTCATCTCAACAGTTAGATGATCAGACATTCTGCCTGATCTTTATATACAAAAGTAACATTGCATCTCAAAGAGTAGAGATGAATCCAGTCACAAGGCCTAACTGGCAGCTGCTGGTTCCTGATGTTAACATCATTTCACAGTGTCTGGAAAAACTCCAGAACCATAAACACAAATTGACTGAAAGCTGAGGCAGGGTAATTGCTGAGAAGACAAAAAAAAATGTTCCTGTCAAAGTGTGAGAGCTGGAAAATAAATAAAGTTACTTCTGATTTCTGTCAACCAAGCCAGGAGGCTGAACTGCAGTCTCACAGACAGATTTGTGACCTAAACATCTGGAAAATTGATAGAGAGTGAGTGCTAACTCAGGTAGTGCTTAACATATTTCACCATGATGCCTCACTCTTTATGTGCCTTACATTTTAGAAGAACAGATTCTTTCACAGTATTAAATGCCCTTGAAAAAAGTGTCTCTATTAAAGATAACGTATTGATAAAGTGCTGCTGTTTATATCACTGCTGGCTCTGTGCAGCCTTCTGCATGCTAACATCATCAATTCACAGATGGCTAGATAACAGAAGACATATTTGCTTATTTGTTTTTTATCATCATCGCTTGCTGATTTGCATGACACAATAAGTGCATAAAGTGAGAAGCAGCTTTTGTGTGGCAAACAAAGACAGGAAGAAAGTACTTCAAAATCTGGGAAATCTTTCCATGTGGCTACACTCACTGGTGAGCATGGTCAAACAACTGACCAATCATATCCCACAGCCTCAGGGCAACACCCATGGTAACAACATTTGGTGTGTTCCTGCAATGAATGAATGAATGCTTCTGCAATACAGAAACATTCATTTTGCAACCCTGCCTTATTAATTCATAGAGAATTATGATTTTCCTCTCCCCTTGTATAAAAACTGAGCTCCTGATGGTGAGGAACAGATACTGCTAAAACATTAAAGTAGAAAAGGGGACAGTCCATAGGTTTTGCCATCTGAACATCAGACCAAATGGACAGAGTGGGCTTTTTGGAAAGGAGCCTGTTTTCACTCAGTGGACATAATGGTGCTTCAAAAAAGGAGACTAAAAGTGGATTGAATTTTTTTTTTTTTTTTTTANTTTTTTTTTTTTTTTTTAATATAAACATCAAAGCTTTGCAAAGGTTTCAAACTAGGACCCTAAATGAAAATAAGAATGTGAAAATTATATAGAATGTCCCCTTTAAGGATAATCATTTCCAGTGATGAAATAAAACTGCAGATTTTCCCACAACAAAATTACAATGCATGCATGTGCCTACATGATGTAAAGAGATAAGAGCTTAGAAACATGCCACTAACTGTCTCCTAATTGTGTAAGAAGCTGCTTCCCTCTCTGGTCACATCTCCAGGACATACACAGGAAATCTAAATATACTAGGAGGGCACTGTGGAACAACCAGCTAAATCAGCTGGGAGGAGTCACATGATCAGAACAAAAACATTAGATAAAGGATCTAATGGAAGCAAGCTGAGTAAAAGCAAATAGTGGATATAGAATGAGATCTACAGGATAGAACTCGTGTCAAAATGAGAAATAACTTTAACTGATATTCATTCTCAAGAAAAAAAAAAATCTATGTGCTATGAATATAATCAATTTCCCATTTTGAGATTTTGTACATTCAGATAAATGTGTTAACATGCAGACACAGATGCATGAGCGTGCTCTTTGTTGTACATTGTATGTATGTTGTTTGTATGTTTACCTGCTGTTGACCAGAGTTATCAAAGCCGTTTTCCGGATGTTGATGTCGTCACTGACGTTTACACAAGTCCCTAGAATTCCATGATAGCTCTGGTCCAGATGATGGGTTGGACTGTCGCTTCCTCGCAGACAAGTAGCCCTGGTCCCAGCTCTCCTAATGAGGCCTTTTAATTAGTCGTTAAACATGTGGCCTGGCCAGTGCTGCTCTCTGATCAATAGCCATGACATTTCTGTTCCTTGCTCATCTAATTACATTTTGGTGGAAGGAGAGGTGGTGCTTTATTTCTGCTGCTGTTCCAGTTTAGCCGTACAATAATCAAGTATAAGAGCCTACATACAGTGGGGTCCAAAAGCCTGAGACCGCTCTGAAAATGCTTCTATTTTGCATTCTTTTTTAATTTAATACAAGATTTTTCTTTCCAAATAATATCATCTTAATAATTTTGAGTGAAAAGTTGAATCTTTGAAAAATGTACATGGATTCAGAATATCTTAGTATTTGGTACGCCCCCCTTTTGCTTTAATAACAGCATCACTCCAGCCTGCATGGACTCCACAAGTTTGTGCAAAACCTGATGACCCAAGTTATCCCAGCATGATTTGACAATGTTCCAAAGAGCTTCTTGTGATGTCAGACTTTCTGATTATTTCCAGATTTACACGGAAAACATCACAGATTTTCAATGTGGTCTCACACTTTTGGACCCACTGTATATATATACTGTATATAGCTGTGTATGTAGGAGAAACATAAACACACATCCACCTTTAGACAAGAAAGGATAGCTATTGATTTGTGTTTGCACTTTGATCTACTTTCCTATAGAGTCCCATGTCTTGATAGCATTCAGTGGCCCCTGTCTGCTGAGCTGCCCATGTGATCAATTAAACTTGGAGACATCCCCAAGATTGACAACATCCATCCTGGACCAAGCACCAAGCATTTCATAGCAACAGGACTAAGGCGGACGTAGATGAGGGAGGGGTCTCTGGTACTGAAGCTGTTCTGAAGCTGAATTCTACCCTTCATGTCGATTTTTTCCTTCAATTCTTCACCCATCTGTATGTTTGCACTTACCAAGGAGCCCCATCAAGTTCTGCTAACCCAACCATTTCTTAATTGCTACTGACAATCCACAGTGACACAATCAACCTTCATAATGGCAACATTTCTCTTTGCATTACATCACTCCCTAATGAGCCTCTGAAGTAATCATGTCTCCATAAAGCAAAGAGGAGTGGGATCTGTGCATCACGATCAATTACAGTATCCTCTTACAGTGGGACACACAACTACCTCTGAGGCTTATAGATGGTCGTGGTGAACTCCCTGTGACCCCAGCCTGAGTAAATGTACTGAGCTGCTGCCAGCACTGCAGCTAAAGTGCAGCTGGAACAATAAGCAATGCACTGCCAATGACACAGACTTCAAAATGGTTGCATGGAGGTCCAAGAAATTAAAAAAAAAAAAAAAAANAAAAAAAAAAAAAAAACAAAAATCAATATGTGGAAATACAAAAGTGTTTATAGGTCCTTTCACAGTGCTTTGAACTCTCCAAGGCAGCAGTGGCTCTGAAGATTGTTCAAAACATGAATTGGAACTGACAGAAACATTACGCCAACATGTCCGCCAACTCTATCATCAGACCTCACATTAATATTTCTATCCCCATCTCTTCCTCTGATCTGGCCACTCTGGAGAGACTGAGGAACATATGGCTGCATGTTGCACCATCTTCCACTGGGAAAATGTAGCCGGCCAGCTGCTCTGCCCTGCAAAATACAGCAAGAAGCCTTCCTACCATTTTTCTACATGTAGCATTTTACTGTTAAAACAACAAAAAAATATTGGTTAGCTTGGAGACCATAGCATGATTACCATAAATAAGAAAACAACTGGTAAAAGATTGACAGCTTTGTAGTAACAAACATACTGGATTTTGTTAAATTTGCCGGGTTGCTTTAGGGCACATGACAGGAAAAGAAAGAGTTGACTCAGGTTTTTAGAATCGACACTTTCCAATGAGGCAGGTGAGCTGGGTCACACCTGCAAATGAGTCGTACATGTAGCTACTTCTGGTTAAATAAAAGAAAGAAGAATTATGATGGTTACATGACATTAAAAAAATAAAAAACAAAAAGATTTTTTGCCTTAATCCAAGGGTAATCAAAGTTTACCGTGCATATGAATGTACTGACTGATTCATTTAACTCCTTTAGGCTACTGGCATGCTTGAAACAAACCGAAAATAAAAGAAATCAATCCCACAATCCTTTGCAATGCTTAACAACTGCTTACATCATTAGCGGTGATCTGTCCCGCAGGCTATCGCTGTGCAAAGGCTATTGATATTTCAGTCATCATCTTCTGCGTAGAATACGCCTATTGGTTTTTTTGCAGCTAAACTTGGAATCGATATGTCATATGCAAGAACCAGTGAATGTTATTCAATTTCTTTATGTTAGCAATAATTCATGCATAGCCTAGGCTACTGAACATGCACAAACGGTAAGAATTTTAGGCATTTATATTTTTAGAAAAACTAGGCAACCATGTGAAAGGATTGGAAATATAACTTTAACTTGTTTTTGATCACTTTTTTTTCTCAGAATAAAATCCACATGAGAGGCAAGGAGGCAGATGGAGGACAAGTAGCAACATCCTCTTTGGAACAGAAAGCAACTGATTTTACGGGAAATATGGTCTTAATTTACTAGCAAAAAAAAAAAAAAAATNAAAAAAAAAAAAAAAATCCCACTGCTGGGAGATAGAGGCTGTTTACTTTACTAATACCACAGTGAATGTTTCTTTCTTTCTCTTGGCCACACTGACATTTTATCCACAGATAGGGTAGAACCTGAAGGACTACAACTCAAGTTCTCAATCTGATCTTCTGTTAAATCAAATGTTTTTACATGATGAAGAGTTGGTGCCTCCCAGACCTAATTTGGATGAACCAGGATGACATGGACTGAGAACCTAGGCACTAAGACATGCCAGGTGGAGAGGTTTGATCCACTTAGGACCGGAGAGATGGGAGGTGGAATAAAGCTCTTTTCCTCAGCTCTTGTGAATCTTCTCTGTTAAAAATGGGTTGAGGGGAGCAAAATGAATAAGAGGAAGAAAAAGTGGAGGTATAGGCTGATGGAGGAGGTGAAAAAAAGACTAAACTCACTTTTCTTGTACTGCATCTGCACATCATTGACAAAACAAAACAAAAAGAAACGTGCCAAGAGCCAATTGCTTACAACACCCACATTCGAAAATAAGTATCATCATCATTCTTATCATAAATGTTGGCATGAGAAGCAAGCATTACTTTCATACACTCCTCAGCAGTTTCATCAACTTCAGAAATACAACTTGCAATAAAGCACTCATAAAGTTTATTACAGTGAGGTCATTATTCCTAAAAACATTCCCTCCTCGCCTTGAATTCTATAATATTTGCATAGTGTAAAGATCGCTCTTAGCAGAGTAACTGTGAGAAGCATTACAAGCAGCAAGTGAAAAACACACCCTACCTAAGGCCAGCTATTAAAACTCTAATTGTTCAGGCATGATGAACCCAAATTTGAGAAAGATTTTTGCTGAGGAAAAAATGCAATCTTGCCTGTGCGTGTACGTCTGTGTGTGTTCATGCTTGTACAATCCCAGACAAACACTCAAATATGACAGTGTCACAGTGGGAAGGGCCACAGTTATGATCCTATCACCACTTCCTTCAAATAAGCCAAACACCCAAACTTGGGGGGAGAAATGAAATTTATGAACTGATGCTAATTTCCAGCATGACACTGACACTTCAAGGTCACTGTTCCACAACAAAAGACCACCAAAATGTTCTTTCAGGATATCTGTTTTGCAAAGTTTTGTCAAGTGGTTGAGAGCACACACCACCCTTTGAAAATGGAAGTGGTGGTCTGAGATCACAGCACACATCTGTTATTTGTACAGATATGTTTTTCTAGAGTCCTGAGAAGTGGAAGAGAAAAAGGGTTTGGAAAAAAAGTGCCTTAGGAGAAGATGTAATGGAAGATCAAAGAACGAGCAGATAGGGAACTGCACACGTGTAAAGAGAAACTGAAGCTGAGCTGTAGGATGAAAGCAGAAACTGGCTACATGAGTAAATCATGACATCAGACTGCCCACAATCCACCTGAGCAGGTCCAACCACATTTGTAGCATAAGTATGTCTGCATACTTCATACCTTCTATTTCACTCTGCCATCAGAATTGCCGCCTTTCCTGCATCAAAGAATGTTTCTCATCCCACTCCTGAGGGTTCATACATGAGATCAAAGCTCCAGGTCTAGTTTGTCTTCGAAAGAAATAACATTCAAGTATATTAGGGTCATGTCTGTTCCTTATTTAGGTTCTAAATACTTTCCATACTCTCTCGCTTAGTTGTGGGTTGCAAATGAAGTAAATATTTGTCTGGAGCTAAATAAAACCTTGTTTATTAACAGAGATTAAAAATAAAAAAATCACATTTGTCAAATCAGTCGGGAGGAGTGATGAATGCAAAGCCATTAGCCCAGGAAAAGCAATCCATCACGGCCTCAGAAGACAAAGCGGGGAAGAAGTGTGAGATGTCAGACATGAGTGATCGAGCGAGAGTCAACGGACGACAGGAGAAAATCAACTGAGGAAACTAGGGTAGATAAAAAGAGAGGGAATCAGAAAGAGAAAGAGTGATTATGTATAAGCCACAGGTAGTCATGAGACACACACACACACACACACACACACCAAGTCACCATCAACCACCACCAATATAGCATACACAATGCTGTGTATGCTATATTGTACAATGCTGTGTTGTATTATGTCCTCAGATAGCCTCCTTTTCTAATTGTGCGGTGAGATACAGTAGAATTTTACGGGACGGCCATTTATCAGCCCATCAGCCCTACATAAAACAAACCTCTCCACCACTATCACAACTCACACTAAAGTAGAACACCAGGGCTTAGTACCAGGAAGAGTCAGTGCTCTACTAGCCAGGAATATTCAAAATTACTCAAAAAATACTAAGAAAAAAACCATATAGTCAAATAAGGTCCAGGTCAACATTATGCTAACATTGAGGGTGTGGTCTGCATGTAAAAAATAAAGGCCAGCTTAAATACAGGCCAGGGAACAAAAAGGTATAAAAGCTATTGGTATCTGAACTCTCTGTTGTCCTGATTATGTCATTAAGAACTACTTTAATTGCAAAAACTATTCCGTAGAAAGCTTTTATTGTGCAAAATCAGCAGGAAGTGTTGAGTTTGTATTGACAGTATTTTAAATACAATCCAAAATGCCAAGTATGCTCACTCTGAGTGGATTAATCAGCGGCTAAAGTGGCGTTTCTGCTAAAAAAAAAAAAAAAAAAAAAAAAAAAGCAGCAGAGTGGTATGTCATGAATATGTTGTTGTATTGATGGAATTACTACTTGGAAATGGAATATATGCTAAATTGCATTGTAGCTATTGCAGTGTAATGCAGAAATACATCTTGGCTTAATTTGCATTAAAAGCTACAGCAGCAACAGCCAATTCTGAAAACAGGAATGCTTCTAACTAAAAGATCAAATATAAATCAAGATGGTATTAGAAATAAAGGCTTCAGCTGAAGGCTCAATCAAACTAGGGTTCACTTCACCCTTGGTATGGTTCGTTTGGGCAAACCTGAACACAGCAAGTCATGACCATCTTGAGTAGGTGGTCTAAGTCTGGTTGTCACTTTTGCAGAGGTAGAATAATACATGCACACATATGATGTCATCATGGATCCCACTGAAGCTCCTGCAATTTTCTGGTTCCAAACGGGAACCAACTTTTTTTTGCTTCCACACCAGTTTATTTTTGGTCAAAATGCTCAGAACGGTTCCAAGTTAGATTCACAAACCAGAATAAAACCTATTCTGTGTTGGTGAAAATGCCTTAATTTAGAAGCTGTAGCCTCTAAATGTCGTTTCTGTACTGGCTGGAAGTTAAATAGCCTAACATTAGTTACAAATTAACCTTTTGGCATTCATCAAGTTAATTGGATGGTAAAAGTGAGACAATCATTTTAAGGGCTCCACAACTGTAATATGAAGGAGGTCGGTGCATTACTCATCCTCTTCCTTGAAGTTTTCCAGTTAGTTCTGCCTGTCAGGCTACAAGCCTGTCTTTGTAACTACTGCCTCCTCAGGTGCGATATGAACTCAACTCAAGTATAATGTTTAATGTGAGGCAGACTGCTGATATGAAATGTTCTGCCAAGCAAATCAACAAGCTTGCTAACAGAGTGGCTGCCATTTTACTGGCTGACTCTAGGCAGGACCAGGGTCCAGGTCCCGTGGATAGGAATGCGAGGCATATGGTTGTGATTAAAACAGGGGCAGCAGAGCACAGCGTTTATATTAACATGCAGCCTATGGGGCTGAGGAGCTTTACGAGGGGCTGTGCCACTCACATTGCTCAGTCTGCCATGTTCTGAGCTTACACAGGCAGAAGCTGAGGTGCTGCATGTAAAACACAAGGAGAGTGAAGTTAATGCTCTCTGGTTCGGAAAGTTTCTACCCATCTGCTGAATCGAGCAGATTTATGGATGGAGCTTTCAGGTGCTTTCAGTGTCTCCTGGTTTCATTGTGATTATCAGGTTTCCAATTCGCTGTTGAAAGAGGAATCTCAATACTCTGTACAAGGAATCATCACTTATAAAAACCAGATTGATCATGCAAATTCATTGTACAGCAGTATTGTAGATATCTTCAATATGTCAAAACCATTTTGTACAGCTGAAACAGCATCATCTTAGCTATACACTGGTGGGAAGTGCATGTTTCTAGCCTTGTTTGTTAATGTACAATGATGATATAAATGTGGCCCCTGCGTGAACTACATTTTATTCCATCAGAAGTGGGTCAATATCTGGATCTGGGCTAACTTGCACCTGTTGATACTCCCATCATATAAACACGCCTTTCATAGGTTATGATTGGTGCCTCAGTTATCACAACAATGACAAAATATTGACAATGTTGCCCGTTACAATGTTCAAGAAAATGAGAAAAAAAAACATTCCTGGATCTGGATCCAGACCTGTCTCATAACCAGAGGGTGCCACCTTGCATAAACAAAGCAGATCCTATCATGAAGGTTTTCTCTCCATGACTATTTTACTAAACTGGGATACTCCTCCTAATCATTTCTGGTTCTCGATAAATCATCAGATCAACAGAGTGCTCTGTAGTTAGTTCAGAAGTAATGCGGATCATGTTTAGACCCCAAATGAACCGCTCCAGAATTTGTTTGGAACTGAGCCCACCTCCTCAAAAACAGTCTCAGTGTGGTTGTTTGTTCCTCACCCAGGTCCGATTGCTGTGTTCAGATGTGCCCAAATGAACCGTACCGAATGGGGAAACGAACACTCATCCAACTAAACCAGACCATGTGGTTGTGAAAACACCTTCAGAGCCTTTATGGAAATTAATTTTTATGCTGCTATTGCATGCAAATGTTACAATCAAGTTTTGTAACTTTGATAAATGTCTTTCATTTATTATTACAAGTGCAGAGATTTAAAAAACTGACAAATGTTTCGTTTCTAGTGATGCTTCAGAAAATTAGGAGAGGTCGGCAGAGTTAAATGTAGGAGGAGAAAGAAAGCTGTTCAGCACTGACAGGAGGCGCAACTGAAGGAGGGAGATGGATGAAGGAGCAGGGAGACAGGGAGGAGTGGGAGGGATGGCTCGGGTATGTTTACACTCCTCCTCTCGGAGCAGTGGGTGGGAGTCATTAGGCTGACGAGCACCCGCGTCTGACACATCTGAGCATGCAGCGTATCCATCACACACACACCATGGCAAACAAAGGGATTAGCACCTCATACTCACTTATAATTTCACATATCATCAGCTGCAGTTATTTTATTTTATTTAGTTATTTTAATTTACTTTGTTGTAAAACCTGTTTAAATCTAACGTGCTTATACCTGCTTATAGTCCAATTAGTGAAAAAGGTGCAAAAGCTTATTATGAGTGAAAAAAAAAAGGTGTGTGAGCTGACAGCACCACATGCCTGTACGTACACGATTATGGTCAATTACAGGAGACTCTGATTACTAGTAGCGCTGCAGAGCAATGTTTTTTGAGAAAGTCCCCGTATAGCTTGTATGCCATGCTTTACGAGTGCACACACACAGGGACACACTTGCACACCATGTGCACTGGAATTATGGGATGCACATTTGTCTAACTGCGGAGGGCGCTACAGCAAATGTGTCGCCTGGTAATGATGGCAAAAGGATGAACAGATAAATTTTAAAATAAGGTAAGTGGGATGTATGGATGGATGGATGATTTAGCTCCAACTTTGTTTCTCGGATGTTTTCCTTAGACTGGAAATTTTTAAAAGTTGCTATGTGGGTTTTCAATGTCGACCTTCTATAGATTTTACCTGCGACAGCTCTGATAATGTGTCCGAATGAGCTTCAATTATCAATTATTATCTCAATGAGACAACCTGATTAAATAAAGATTATAATTATTTAGCACTGTGTTGTGTGGCGACTTTTTTTGAATTACCCCCATTTATTTGAATCAAAATTGATGCAACTTTATATGCAATCAAGGGCTGTTTTAGTTGCATTAGAAATACTGGAGCAAAAAATGACAAAAGGATATAGCAAACCAAAATAGGCCCAGAATTTCAAATGCATCACCAAAGATAATTTAAGTGTTTTTTTAAAAGGTTTTTCTCTGTAATAAAAGCACATCTGACAGGGTGAAATCACACAGCAAGACCATAAACAATTGCTCAGCCAGTGCA
Organism: Lucifuga dentata; assembly: GCA_014773175.1. Taxonomy (NCBI): domain Eukaryota; kingdom Metazoa; phylum Chordata; class Actinopteri; order Ophidiiformes; family Bythitidae; genus Lucifuga; species Lucifuga dentata. Next base: position 151,759 of record VXCM01000279.1, read on the forward strand.
AAGAGAATCCAATCTGTCAGCTGCTCTTCTGTATTGCTACTTCTATATGTTCAAACCACCGTAACATACACATTGTATTGCATTTTCAAAGGAATTGTGGTATTTGTGAGAAAAGCAATGCAAAAACAGCTGCATCACACCTCACCCCAAAACAGGAAATAAGAGTGATTTGTGGCTGCTGATTACTGGCATCGTCCACTTTGGGCTGAATAGAGAGGGGGATCGGCGGGGCACGTCTCTTCTGCCCGACATGAAAGATAAAGGTAATATCTGCTCCCTTCTGTTGGAGGATCCAGACAGCTTAATGATTCCGTACATGTTGTCAGACATGCACAAATATGCACCCCACCCCTGCATTACTCACATCAATAAAAAACACATTACTATAATTTAGTTCTTTCTGTATTAAAGCAGTTATTCAACACTTGTGCATTAACGAGTTCCAAAAGCTGTGAGTCCTTGAAACCTGTTAATACCCCCACAAATGAATTTCAAAAATACGTAGAATATTTTTCTGCCACAGTCCAAACACATGCAAGTCAGGTAGATTTGCATCTCTGAACAGAAGGAATGAATGTAAACTGCCTTTTTTTTTTTTAGTTTCAGTTTCATTGTTTCTGATTCCAGCCAACAATGAAAACCTCCATGCAATCATTTCCTTTCATCTAACTTCTGTGTCAGCTGGTTCAACTCCCTGCCCCCTCCCCCAACATCACCACACCCATCAAGAGTCCATCCATGGCCTTGTGTTAGTCTTGTTCTCAGTCATGGTTCACCTGCTGTGCCACAGCAACATGAGAGCGCTGCTGGAACAGTGTCAACACAGCCGGTGTTTAGTGTGGGAATGCAAAGACAGCCAGGCACCCAGGCCAGGAGAGAAGGGCCAACAAAGTGACAGGCTGATACGCCTGGGTGCTAACACGCAGGGAAGGGATGGTCCTCAAGCCAGATATTTCAGAGAGGAAGGAGGAAGAGCTGTAAGGAGGGAGAAATGACATTAAACTCGGTTTGGCCTCACGTGATGCAATTGGATTCCCTGGAATATGGGCGGAGGAAAAAGGATGGAGGACAGCAGTAAAGGAGGAGGTGAATGAACGGAGGGAATGAGGGAGGTGAGAGGAGGAGGGTCATGTGCGGAGGATTGATTTCAGTTTGAATGCTGGACGAGTCTCAGGGGAGGAAAGGGGTGTGGCGACGGAATGGCCCCACACCCCTTTAGTCTTCTCTACGGTTCCTCAGTGTTGCTTCAGCTCACGACCACTGAAGGAAACTACACCCTCAAGTTTATGGCCCACTACACATTTACACCATTTAATCAGTAAAAGAGAGAGAGATCGCTAGAGAGAGAATGCAAAAGAGAGAGATTAAGTTGGATGGGTGTGAGTGGAAATGCTAATGAGAGCAAAATGAGGCAATCTCTCCTTGTTCTTCCTGGTTCCCACAGTTTGTGGTTAAGAAGCTCCACACCTCTGAGAGAGAGAGAGAGAGAGAGAGAGAGAAAAGTAGGAGTGAGGGCTCAAATTAAATTCAGATAGCAGGGTTTCATTTTCTGGAGGGGGACAGAGGGAGAGACAGACAAGGTTACTAAGGGCTTAAAGGGTTTCATCTGTTTGTGATCCCGCTCTAATCATGCAAATTCCCTTCACTGATCACAGATACAGAAAGGGAGAAGAAGGAAAGTCTAGAGCAGGAGAAGAAAGCTGTTACTTTTGTACACAAGCAGACCAGGGTCTCATTCATAATTTTTTTTAAAATTTGTGAGCATTTTTGCATATTAAACACATTCAGCCACAGAAGGTCAGGTCGCTACGGCCCTCTCCCAGACTGATAAACACATCGTTGCTATTACTAGCGGTGTGTGTCAACCTCTGCTACTGCTGCCGGTGTCAGACATGAAAATGCAGATTGTAACTCATTGATGTTTTCAATGTGTATTAGCTCCTCCCACCCCATTTTAACGCTGTTGGCTGCAATCAACATGTCATATTGAGGGTAACAGATGTTTTCAGTTTGCAGATGGAACAACTGGAGTATTCAAACTTTGCCAGTTGAATAGATAATCAAATGTTATTTATTAACCTCAGCAAAATGGATTATAAGCTAAAGTTGATAATTAAAATTCTCCACAATTTCCACTGATAACATGTAGCCAAACTGTCAGTCAGGAATCTAAGGGTGTTTTAAGACTTGTAGTCCCTTTGCTCTGGTCCGAATCAGGGAGTCAAGTGTTACAATGCTGCACTTGTCAGCTGGTCTGGGTCAGATTCACACAAGAAAGCATCCAATTAAACAAAAATATAGCAACAAAAGTGAGAAAAGATGCTTCTCATTGTTGGGAAATGTCTGGGGAAAAAAAAAGAAAATCAAAACAGGAAAGGTTAACTGTGCTGAGATAAATAACATGGAACAAAGATGGAATTACTTTCCTAATCATAGTTATCTTTGAGTCACATACCACGACCTGAATTGGACTTGAAGACAATGTGTCAAAAACCCACGTATTGCTTTACAACATGAAAAGACAGGCTAACATACATGCTAACCCTCAACATGTTCAACTGAAGACATGTTAGATAAGATTGATATGTTACTATATTACACAGCATCCGCACACTTGTTGCTGTATGACTGATCAAAGATGTAATTTAAGTGCAGTAAAATTTGTTTTAATTTGATGTTTTAATGGTTTTAAGTGGGTATCTGGCAAGCATCTAACATGCAACTCTGTCCGGTTGTACATCAATCAAGCTTAGAGCTAGATCGAGAGATTGCTTTGTAGCTGATTTGGGACTAGTGTGGATCATGTTCAAACCACAAAACGAACTGCTGCACAGTTTGATTGGAACTGGACCAAGACCACTTGTTCTAGACTCAGTCTGACTGTTTTGACCCAAGTTTGGTTGCTATAATGCCCAAATGAACTAAATTTAAAGGGGAACTGCTCCAGGGTCCAAAACAAATGGTCAAAACAGTCTAGGTGTGAAGAAACTCCAAAGTCAAGCAAAAACTCATGATTCTATTTTGCAGAATTTAGAATCTTCAAAACGATGTCATTGAAGTATGTCCATACACACTCAGCCTTTGCTTCAATCAGACCTACACTGTCCTCTGCCTGTCATTTATTTTACTATAAATAGAGTGATGGGCTCTGTGGTTGACCTAGGCTGTGCTGCTGTGCGTCTTTTCACTGCCAGGTATAGGCTGAAACACCTCGATGTACAGCTGGTGCTTAGCAGGGCAGAAACAAGTCAGAGAAATGAACCAGATGAGCAGGTACACACCCACAACCTCCTTTTTCATCCTGTTTCTGCTCTAATTCAGAAAGAAGCAAAATATGTAATGGGGATGGTGTTCATTTGTGTGTATATACCAAAAAGTGAGAGGAGGTTAAGCCAGGATCACAGCTTGCATGGCCCATTTCCACACATTCCCCCACATTCACCGGGCCACAGCACTAAAAAAGAAGTCTGTTCCATTTTTATCTTCCTAAAAGAGCTAAAGTTCTGACCTAAACTAAATAAATAAAACTACTAACACTATTTTACCCTAAGCTAATCAGAGTAGGTATGAAGAGATTCCTTCAGCGAGTTCTTTGATCGTAGTTTCAAGTACCTTGAAGATTATGAAAATCTGTGTGACGTCCCTGTTTGTCAGAGCCACTTGGATTGTGATCTTAGATTTTTTTATTTCACATTTATTTCAGAGTACTTCAGAGTTCTGATAAATGGAGTAAGATCCTTTGAAACACATTTTCATTTTGAGTGTACAGTTCAAAGTCTCTCTGATCTTCTGATCTGCAAAAATAGGTAGAAGGGCTTGCACCTCCTCACCAGGCCACAGGTAGTTATGTATATTTCTTTGAAAGTCTTGAAGCTTTGCTGGCAGTGGTCTGCCTGCTTGGGCTGGGGAAGGCTTATGTCTGACTAATCAGAGATGTGCAAGCTCCACACAACATTTCCTGAACCATCGGAAAGCATCTACGCAAGAGAAAGAGTTTAAAAAGTGGGATCAAAATGGGTCCTGGTTCTAAAGATCCTAGGGTCCTGAAAAGGTCCCTGCAGTATAAAAGGCACAATGGATGAGAAATACAATTGCTCAAAAAGTAACTAATGTGATGCAATCTGTAACAGGAAATCAAGAAACAATATGTGCACCGAGGCACATGTGTTGGGTCTTATTTTAGCAAACAGTAACTGAATACAAATCCATCACTGACACAACAATGAAACAATCGCCTGTAGAAAGACTGAACCCAAAACACAGAATGGGTCTATGTTTAGAGCAGCAAAACAAAGTCACTTGTGTGACCTTGTTTGTACATTTTGGCATATGATGATTTAGGGAACAGTAAGAGCTGTATTTAGACCACATGCACATGCACACACGCGCATGTATGGCAGTGTCCAGTTGCCAGCACACACACACACACACACACACACACACACACACACACACACACACACAGCCTGTGGTCAAGAGTTTGGAGAACAAAGAAACACATTTTTCCTGCATAAAGCTATGACATCATTTGTTTAAAAAAAAGTGATCAAATATAACTAGCATCTCAGCTTCCTGCGGAAACATGAATGCTACTTTCCCATATTTCTATCCTGCCTTTCAAATCTGAAACATAAACTCTGAAACATTTATTTATACTCTGCTTACACAGGATACTTTCTTATGCTTGTCTTTGTATTTCCATCTTTATGAAATTCACAAATGAGCAGCAGCAGCACCATCGCTGACGGTAATACCTTTGGCTAATGCTTGATAAAGTATTAGAACATGTATGATGACTGAAGTAAGTCATCAGCGGACAGTTTGTCATGCTAATCCCTTGGCCTCTTCTTGTCTCACAGATTAATGGAAGCTGAGCCTGAGGTGCAGCCAGCTGAGTTTATCTGACAGAGGAACTCTGTGGGGGATTTAGGTGCTGCAGAGCACCGATGAATCCAACTCCTAAAACTTCATGGTTAAACCATAAAGTCGTATTTATGACTGAGCAGAATGGAAGGAGGCTGAGGCTCTTAAGAAGGAAAACAAAGTGACCTCCAACTTGGTGATCTTTAGATGACAACCAACAACCGGCCTCATTATGACTCATTCATTGCCGGAGAATTGGACTGTGCTGGAAATCCCCTTTCTGACAGCCAAACTAGGGAGCTGCCAGCAAAATTTGTAACTTTCACAATTCCGCTTTCAAGTTCTCGCACAACGTCACCTGCTGGCAAGGTGCGTAGAGGAGTGAAGAAATCCTTGGGGAGAAGATTCCAGCAACGTATCATTTTAAGAATAACTCTAATTAAAACCGACGTGTTTCAGCTCAAAGCCTTGAGCCAAAATGTGTTGTTTTGTTTTAATTAAAGTTGTTCTTAAGACAACATGTGTTGCTAGAGTCTTCTCCCCAAGGATAACTTTCGCAATTCGCCAACCCCTCCCCTCTTCTGCGGTGAAAATGTGTGCCGTCATCTCAGTTTATATGATTAATCCCATTGAGATTACGAAGACATACGTGCAGAAACACACACACACACACACACACACACACACACACACACACACACACACNACACACACACACACATACACACCCACCCCACCCCCTCCATGATGGCAAGCTTTGCACCCCATCTTCCACTGTGGGCATTCTGAAAAAGTTGCATTAGAATGTGTCTCCATCCAAGTCGGTTGGGTGGAGAATACTGAGGCTTTTAGAGATCATAACTTCACCAAGGGCAAACAAGCCGAGACAATATTTGTCTGGTTGTAATAATATACTGGTCTAAAGAGAAGAAACAAATATAATAATAAACAGGCTTATGTCCCTTCTTTATTATAATTCAGAGTTGTTTTTTTGAATTTTATCTGGATCCAGACTAAATTAGACCAATTGGTAGTCCATTGGTAGTCCAAAAAAAGTCCCTGGATCTGCCCTTGATGTGGATCTGCACCAAAATTTAATGGGTTCTTTCCTCTGCAATGTCCCACCATTCCACCAAGTTTCATCAAAATAAGTTCATAAAGTTTTAACAAACCAAGTAACTAACAGGTGAAAACAGAGGTAAGAAGCAGATAATTAGCAGAGGTAATAAGAAAAAAAAAGATATTTAATCATATAACTTTTATATAAACTATCTCAGCCACATCTCTCTGTTCCATCTCGTTGTTTGCTTGGATCTTTGACCGCGTGAATTTACCCTTCATTGTACAAATTTTGTGTACGCTATGGCCAATTATTTATTTTTAGACTTTTATTTATTATCTTTGTCCCTCTAAACCTCAAGATTTATGTCTGACTAGAAAGCCAAGGCTTTTTTGTAAAAACAAAACTGATTGATTTGAAAGAATCAACATTTTTACATTCACAACTCATGTACAGTTCAGACTAGATGGTTACGCAGGTTTACCCTCCAAAAAAAAAAATCCACTCATGTAGGAGCTAATCACTTTGTTTCTGGAAATAGCTGGCTGCAAATGAATGGAGTTCCATAGTTCTGTTCTGCATTTCACTTTTTTACAACATAAAACACAAGCATCCCACATCAGTGAGTGGTAAAGACTCAACTCCAAACAGATGTGGGCTAACAGCGCTATTTTACCTAAGTGTGTGTGTGTGTGGGTGTGTGTGTGGAGAGAGAGCAGGAGGAATGTGGTCTGTCCATACTCAGCTAAACAAAGTTATCTTCCTGTAGCATCATGAGACTAAAAGCTTCTCCTCTCCACTCGTCACTCCCCACCACTGTTTATCTACCATTTTATCTGTGTGTGTGTGTGTGTGTGTGTGTGTGCGTGTGTNCCACTGTTTATCTACCATTTTATCTGTGTGTGTGTGTGTGTGTGTGCGTGTGTGTGGGAAGATTTTATTTAGTAATCAGCCAAGCCCCTGAAGTTGACCGGCGCCTCAGGATTTAGGTTCCCTGTGCCATGGCAACCAAAAGGTCACCTGACACCAATCACTTCAGATGTCATGTTTACACTCTTCACATGAACAGAGAGGAGAGAATGGAGGGATCGAGAAGCTGAGTGTAGCATTTATCCAGGGTAAAGATAATCAGCCCAACTTGTGTGTAGACCGTCAGTCTTTTAAACTGCATCACTGTGAACACAACGTTCTGATTTAGAGTCTTTACGCTGGGTCAATTTACAATTTAAATTGTGTTCGGAGATGTTTCAGTGGCCTTAGAGGATTTGCATTTGCCAGCATGGTAACATGAGCGCAGTAAAAACAGACTGGTGCGGGTGTGGTCACACTTCCTGGAAACTCTGCAGCCTCTGATCTTTATCCCGCGCTCATGATGCATTCTGACACGCCCATTCCACCTGCTGACAGGTGCAGTGAAGGTATGCTGCAGTTTCACCCCAACCTGTCCGACTGGCTCTGCTATGGAAACAGGCGGCAACACACATCTCTCTCACGCACACACAGAAAAACTGGTCGATGATGATTGCTACCTCTGGTGCTCCCACAGCGAACACTAGCAGTTGAGTTCACCATTTCTGTTTGTGCAGAAATGCATAAGCAAATAAATGCTTGGATCATTTCCTGTCTAGATCCTGCACTGAGGAACAAACCAAAGCCTCACGCTGTGGCTCCACCTACAAATTAATAAATGCTGTTCTGCTTTAAGAATTCATGACTTTCAAGACGACTGAAGTGAAAATGATAATGTTCTCCATTTGTGGATTCTTCTGAATGTCCTACTTGTGTTGTAAATAACTGATGAATCATATCTAACACTGGCATGTTTCTGGGCTGCTAACTGACAGCAAAGCAGACACCGCATGATGATAAACAGTAAAACAGCCTTGACTGGCTGAACAGGATTCCAACCATTCCCGCCAAAGAAACCCTCGACTGGCTGGTGCTGCATGGAGCTAATAAACACACCAACTCACTGGCACCATGGGTGGAGTCTCACTTGGTTCTTATTGGTCTTAAACCTTTTGTTCCTTTTCGGTGTGCACTGGAAAATGTGAGATGTCAGAATCTTTCTCGTCGTTAACTTGACTGCTTCATGTTTCATGTTTAAAGCCAATTTCTTGTACAAATCTGACCAATGAGAATCGTTGTGGTTTAATGGTGGAGAAGGAAAGAGTGAATATGAATCTCATAGACTCATTCTATAATCCATCAAACTGATGTCAAGAGTCAGGTTTCTATGGAATCATGAAGATGGTTGAGAGTTAGAGGTTGTGACATGATGTTCTGAAAATATTTCAAAAGCTGTAACTGTGTAACGCCTTTTCTGAATCTGTAGGGAAAAAAAATGTATGAATGTGTCTGCATGTAAGTTTCTACACAAATGAAGGTTTTCAACACACTTTCTGATATCAATGCGTAACATTTTATTTGGTTATGTGGAGTCAGAGTAGAGAAGGGTCAAAACGTGTACGCGCTTCAAGGTCACATACAGCGTTGGAAATGTGAATGCTGATTTTTCACACAACTGCACTCAGATATGTCTTTGTACTCCGATGTTTTGGAACCTCACTGTTGACATCATTCATGCACAATTTTATCCACATATTTGAAAATTCTTCTGCATTTACAAATCTTTTCTACATATGGGTAAACTTGTTTTTTTTGTTTTTGGGGGGGGNTGACTCCTGCTTCAAAATAACCTTTTAACAAGAGTGAGTTGGAAGTGGAAAGACAAAACAGAGTGACAATTTAGCTTTGCGGCAGATTTTATCTCACAAATGTGTCTCAGTTGTTCGGACTGATCGGACCCTTGACCGGGGTCGGATTGGCCATTGGGAGAGGCGGGACTTCCATTGGTGGGCCGTTAATTTTAATTAAGTTAATTAAAATTAACTTAAACTAAACAAACATTTTTTTTTCTTTCATAATTTTCTTGGTGCTTAGATGAAAAATTGATTCTAAAAAGAGAAAGGGTGGCATGGAGAAACAGCGGACAAGTATAGACTTATTTGCCCCTGGCATCATTGGCATTTTTGTCTGGCCATCCTATCCCCCCCCCCCCCCCNCCCGTAGACACCTTAAATTCCTGGTAAAAAAGTAGGATCCCAATCCAACCCTGCCAGCGACGCAGATCTGATCACAATACAGATTGGATTGCATGATCTCAATGTGCTCTGCGTGCATTTACACCCTGCACTAGCATGCATTTTTCTTTATCTGAAAAAGTTATCTGAATACAGATGGCATTTTAAAGCTAGATGTAAATGTGTCAAAATCCTTTTGATTCCATAGATTTCACCAGTATTCAGAATGTGTGGACCACTCCGTCCATATAGTCTGGCCTTTTGTGACAGAGCTGTGTTAAAATACAGAAGTTTCTTTAGACTGAGACCTGTGAAAATGCTTACCATGTCCTCTAATCCATTACAGCCTCCCTGCCATGTCCAACCTCTACCACATAAACAGGACAAAGAGGAAATGTCAGAGTACCACAAAATATCAACCGGAACAAAGACAACAGCAGACAGAGGGAACGCAATGGATTGAGGAAGTGACACAGGAATTAGGGAGGGAGAACTGGAGAGAGCAAGATAGCGACAATGGATGAAAGGAGAAAAGAATTCAATAGCAGAGCTCAGTAACATATGACAACGCTGAAAATGACTCCACTTATCACACTCACTCCGACTGCAACTTTTCCAACTGTTTTCTGTGATAACATTGTTCAAAAGTGACCCTGAAGAGACTAGGTACAACATCTCAACACAATATCCGGTCAGGAGAACACGGCTCTGCCAAACAGGCCTGTCATGTGCATGGCTAAAACCCCAGTCAGTATGACAGAAATACAATACTACTTGTCCAGTGACTCAGCAAGCAACTAGACCACAATCCAGCTCAGCTTTATCAACACATTTACATCAAGAGGAATAGAAATCAGCCGCCCCTGAAAAGAAACAGTGTGTCTAGTGCATATGGAGCCTAAGAGCCCCACAGGGAAATTAGATTTCTTGTCTATTTTATGAGCTCTGGAGCCCAGTAAAGCTTGAGGACATGGAGGAACCTTTGAGTTCGCCAGAAATCTTCTGCCTATTTGCACCAATGAGGTTTTAGGAAAATCGGCAATTCTCTATGTGTTTTAACAGATTGTGCAATACATCACAGGTGTAGGGACTGTCATTTCACAGCAAGGTGCATCGAGGTGGAACATCAAGGGAGGGGTACGTGGAGGATTCAGAGAGAGAAATCATATACAGAGGGATGCTGATGTTGCACATTGCTTTTACAATGATGTGCTTAGTTAGGAAGATTCAATTCCAGCCCAGGGTAGAAAAGATGGATTTTGTTTGACAATCGACCACATCAAACGCAGCACGGAGTCTATTTGCCAGAATACAGTCACAGCTGTATAAACCATCTCCACCAATGACAAATTATGTCAGGTAGACAAGTAGATAAGTATAAGCCTGAAAAGTCAAAATATACAGCGGGGTCCAAAAGTCTGAGACCACATCGAAAATCTGTGATGTTTTCCATGTAAATCTGGAAATAATGAGAAAGTCTGATATCACAAGAAGTTCTTTGGAACATTGTCAAAACATGCTGGGATAACTTGAGGCCATCAAGTTTTGCACAAACTTGTGGAGTCCATGCCAGCTCGAATGCTCATTAAAGCATAAGGGGGCATACCAAATACTAAGATATTCTGAAATTCATGTACATTTTTCAAAGGTTCAACTTTTCACTCAAAATTATTAAGATGATATTATCATTTGTAATGAAAAACCTTGTATTAAATTCAAAAAAGAATGCAAAATAAAAGCATTTGCACAGTGGTCTCAGACTTTTGGATCACACTGTATATATGATGAGGATGAGTCTTAAAAAATTCAGACAAACTAATGCCAAACTCAGACTACACGATTTTAGCTCCAATTTTCTAGTTCAAACTTTTCTGGTCTGGCAAAAACCCCACAGATTAGAGCCAAACCGTCGCTTGTGCCGTCACTGACATTTGTTAAGCCCGGGCAAAGACGCATCCTGAACCAGTTTTGGAGCGTCTCAGAGCCTCAACATTTACAAAATCTGAGACGATTTTCCAATTTGACATGTGTGAACTTCCGTGTTTTCTCACTTCATGCGTGAGGGTTCCTAAGTATCAATTTCAGTGGTTCAGTGGTTAGCACGTCGCCTCACAGCAAGAAGGTCCCGGGTTTGATTCCCGGGGGGGGCAGGGCCTTTCTGTGTGGAGTGTGCATGTTCTCTCCATGAATGTGTGGGTTTCCTGTGGGTGTGCCAGTTTCCTCCACCATCAAAAACACATATGTTAGGCAGAGGTGGGTAGTAACCCATTACATTTACTGAAGTAACTTTTCTCACAAAACTGCGTAGTTTTATTGCAAGATACTTTTAACTCATACTTGAGTATATTTATGAAGAAAAACATATACTTTTACTCCGTTACATTTGATCGCACTCTTTTCGTTAATTTTTTATTAATTGCGAGACATCGGTCCGACACAACGAGTCAAAATTCTTCGCTTTCTGCAGCAGAGAAAGTGAAAGCGACTGTTCCACTGTGTGTGTGTGAGAGCTTTGGTCCAATCACATTCAGCGTCCCACCATCTCTATGACAATGATGAGTTGACATGGCCTGATAGGTGGGCCGGCCGGTGCCTTTGCATAAACAATAATATGAATTAAAATTAACTTAAACTAAGCAAACACAATTTTTTTCTTTCATAATTTTCTTGGCGCTTAGATGAAAAATGGATTTTAAAAAGAGAAAGGCTGGTGCGGAGAAACAGCGGACAATTACGGAATTATTTGTCCCCGGCATCATTGGCAGTTTTGTCTGGCCATATTCACTCACCGCCCCCCACCCCCCACCGGCCCAAATTCTACTAAAACCAACAGCTACACAATGTGTTGCTAAAAATGTGACATTTCAGCTTCTAAGAACTCAACATGGAACTTGAGAAAATGTGACGGTAAGCTGCAATGTTAGCTACTTAACTAGCTGCTGCTGCTAATGCTAACTCAAGTTTTCCTGATCTATTTTGAGTAAATTCATGAAGCTAACCTAGCTAACTGTTTTAACTAGCTGCTGCTGCTAATGCTAACTCAAGTTTTCCTGTTCTATTCTGAGTAAATTCATGAAGCTAACCTAGCTAACTGTCTTTGAGCCAAGCCAGAATTGTCATGATTTGTTATGTAGTAAATATTTATTACTGTATACTGTTTCTTTGTATGATAAGATTTGCATTGTATTTGAAGCTACATATGGCTGCATTGCATTTTGTTTTCCTCAGATGAGCACTTTATAGCTTGTTGATTATTCAAAAATTGAGCTTGATCAAAGTTACTTACTACTCAAGTAATCTTTTTAATAGATACTTTCTTACTCTCACTCAAGTAATTATTTTGGTGACTACTCTTACTTATACTTGAGTTACTATTATCATAAAGTAACAATACTTTTACTTGAATACAGTTTCTGGCTACTCTACCCACCTCTGATGTTAGGCTTAATTCTGGCACTGGCTTATGACTGGAGTTGGTCCCTGGGCGCTGTACAATGGCTGCCCACTGCTCCCTAGGAATAGGTTAAATGCGGAGACTGAATTTCATTTCACTTGTGCATATGACAATAAAAAGGATTTACCATTTCAGATGCTGGCCATCTCCTCCCAGACTAGAGATCATTCATTTGTGCTCTCAGTTTTGTTGTGTGTGCACCACCAATCATCGCCCAGACATAAGATTACAGGAAATGTTGTCATGTTTGAGCGGTTCAGCGATTTGGGGATTTCTGAAGTAGTGTAGTCTGAGCTTAGCATAACAGAAAGTCAGGTGAAAATAATTGTTACAAAAATTACTTTTAATGAAGTCTACAATGTTTCCCCAAGGCGTCTGATAAAATACAATGGCATTAATTCTGAAGCACATTTCAGTGATTGTGCTAAACTTCCCAAGAGTCCCTGAGCTATTGTATAAAGAGGAAAGTTTTAGACGAAGTGCAGCAACATTTGCTGCAGTATGAGCCAGAATGGGGCCTATAAAAACTGTCAATGACACACAGCAGACACCTGAGAGGCTAACAAACCGATCTGGACTACTAACGCTCAATCCCAGCTATGTAAACAGAGCATTCCTAGGCAGTCAAGAGTGCAGGGAAAGTGCTGGGTGTGCGTGTGCGCATGTGCATGTGTGTGTGTGAGATAAGAGTGGTACACTACAAACAAATGGAATTCAGACCCAGCCCTTCATGCTCATTTGACCCGACACGCAGCTAAAACACAGACCCACATAAAAGGCCTGCAAACAGCACCACAGTGTGCAACGTGTGGTAAACCAAAGCTTCACACAGGCTCCACCAAGACCGGCTGCAGCCAGCCAACATGCTGCGGAATGGTTATTATATCAACGGCAAATACAGGCGTGACGACAAGTCCTAAAGGGCCTGTGTCAAGTCATAATCCTACTGTATGTCATCATTTCCATAAGGGTGTCAGATAAAGCTTGTTGCACGAGCCCTCACTTTCCCTCCTCTCATGCTCTATTTTTTAAAGTCTGGACTCAGTACCAGACCTGCAGACATTTTTTGGGGGGGGTGTAAATAAATCTGTCTTGCTAGGTTTTTGAAAAATTTTTTACACTTACTTTTTTTTTTTTTTTTTTACAATGTTTTTATATTGTAACACCAAGCTTCACCATCTCTAGTTACATGTAGCATAAGGGGCTAAAGCCTTTTAAAGGGAAAATACTACGTTTGTAATTTTCCATTATTTCGTATAGTTTAATACAGTAGGGATTACTGTCAAATTTGAAAAACTTGACTTGAATGTTTTGTTTTTGATTATCCTTTATTTCCACAACATGTTGATGTCATTATGTAACACATTTGAACACACCTGGTTTACCACACCTACAAAGTACAAAACTAGCTAGCAATATTCATCCAGCATCCATTTTTGCAGTCCGTGGGTGTCACCAGCTCAGGTCTGACACAGATGACCAGTCAAAGTAGAGCGAGGTTTTAAAGAGACGGTATCTAAAACAGCCTGTTTTCACTCAGTGTGGACAGCAGTGCTGCAGGTAAGGTAGAAGTGGATCAATGAGGTTTTTTTTGCATGTTAAAGCATTACAAAGTTTCAAATAAAACCCTACATGAAAATAAGAACATGGAAATCTGTCTTTTAAATATAGAATAGGTTTTGTTTGTTAAGAAGAAGGAAAGCAGGAACATGTCTGAGGAACCAAGAGTATTAATAACAACAGCTAGTGCAGTGACCGTTCGGTTCAGTTGAGGCACTTGTTAAATTCTGGAAGGAAAAAAGATCAGCGTGACTTTGTATTAATACATCAATATGTATGGTCAGCATTTCACAAACATATGCATGTAACCTCGACAGTTATGTAGATTGACTGTGGGAAGACAGATGTGTAAATTTAGTGTGTAAAAGGAAGTGGCTTGCTGCTAGCTGAGACATATTTGCATGACATTTTTGTTTTATGTCCAAACTATGTTGATGGGTGTGTCTACACCAAGATTTGGAGAAATTTTCACAAGCGTATCATGAGTGAATAAGGTGGCCACAACCTTCTGGAAAGTGCTGGAGTTTTCGCAGTTGACTTCATCACGTCACTTGAAGAGACATGAACAATCACTAATGCTAACCGTGAAGAAAGAAGATGGCCACTGGTGACCTCTTAATTAAGACTCAATCCTTTTTCTGTCTTTGCTAATTAGTCTCTGCTTGTCTAATTAAAATTCTATCATTAAGCTCTAATCTTACTCACGGTACTGTTTAATGAAGCCTGCATCATGCTATTGTACAGTAGGTGACTGATGACTGCATGGATCACTTTTGTCTATGAAAGATGGGGACAAAGTCTGTGAATTGTTCTTTTCATGTGTACTGACCTTTAAACGCTCATGTGTGGTTCCACTGTGAAACACACAAACACACTCAGTGGGGGAAGTGAAACACTGTGGTGCTACTAATGCGAAGCAGACACTTTACGTTTAAGTAATCTGGTACATTTGCATTAACTCGCTCTGCATGTTCGAAGCACCATTCTGAATGGCTTATGCCTGCATACTGAACAACTCGACTGGCGAGCCATGAAAAAATGTCCAGGCAGTTTAGACTGTTGAGTTCCACCTAAACAATATGGCCGCATCAACAAAATGCTGGCACCTGCAGACACATTCTGGTAGCTTCACTACAAATTTCAAGGAATCCAATCAATCAAAAAATCTGCCTTGTCAGAATTCTCAACCTTCAAGAGAGCTGAGCAAAATTTCTGAAATGTCAGAAATCCATTCAATCACCCCATCCCTCAATCGTAGATCATTTAGGGAACTGATCAGGCTTCACTGGCTTCCTCAAACTGCACATCAAACGACATCCAATCAGGCTGAAATTTGGCCCAAATCTGAGAAATAGTCTGAAACTGCCAAATTCAGGATATAATTAGCCCCAACTTCTATAGTGTCTGGCTGTATCAGAGCTGAATCACTGCACATAAGGTTGTGTGTTGACTTGGATCAGATGGTATTTGCAAATATTTCTTATCATTTCAACTTTTAAGCACAGTATAATGTCTTGTGTGTCCAAGGCCTGTTAATATTCCAAGAGAGTTAGAGGAATTCCCGATAAAAAAAAAACAGCTTCACTTGTGAATCTTATAGAGAAATGTTGATGAACAATTGAATCTGTGTCCATCCTCACTGTTTCTCTACTAAACCTGGCCAAACCTGGACTCGCTCAATAAGAAATCTACAATCCCACATAAATCTGGTTAGATCTCTGCCTGCTCAAGTTTTCAGAGAGAAATGAAGGCTGCAAAATCACACATAAGCTCTTTCAAAAGCCTCAACTTGAGGCCTGACGTAAATGTACCAGACAGGTTTTTGAGACAAAATGCCTGTCATCCAAAATAATTAGGTTTGAGTGGCTCTGAGAAGCAGTCTTATACAGTGTATGGAAAATTGATTATCTCAGTCTTGTGAATATAGAGGGTAAAAAAAGAAAGAAATATGTAGAAAGTTCAGATTATTGAATATTATTCTTTTAACAATGCTAATGCACAGAACCATTCTCCAACGTCAGGTCTAGCTTTATTTTCTTGAACTGTGTGGTCTCCAGTTGAAAAAAAAGAAACTACAGGAAACTATTTGCTTAATATGAGTTGCATCTGTGGTGACTGATTCAATCAGCTCACACACACACACACACACACATATACCTTCACAGTTAGAGCCCTCACACACATCCAGGCGTTCCGACTCAGAGATCTCAGTTAGCCACGATAGCTGTTTTCACACAATATCACTTAGCCGTTTTCCACTAACCTGTTATTACTGATCATCCATCAGCGCTGAAAGGCCACCTGCAAAGCTGATGGCTCAGCCATCTTTCCCCTGCTATCATAGGAGATTACTAAAGCATTTGGTGTTCCAGCTAACCGCAGGACACACATGCTTTCTTAATCAAAGCTGCTCTGGTGCTGGTCGCCAGATTTCCAGATGGGAGAATTGCAGGCACCTTTTTAAACTGTGCACACACCATCCATGTGCAAATGTAAAAAGATGTGGTGTCATACTTTCTATATTACATAAACAATTCTTACCAGGAACATCTGTAGTGAAATCTATGATTGTAAATAGATTTATTATTGATGTTTGCACAGAAAGGAGCTAAGAATAAATCAGTTTACAAAAACATTTTCTGGAAGTATTCATCAAGAGATACATCAGTGGTCATTTACTAACCTTAAACACTAACACATGTAACTAGTCTATCATTCTTCACATTTTCCTCATTCCACTTTTTTTTTTTTTTATTTACCCTTAAGCCACCACAGCCCCTGTCCAGACTGACTGCCACCCACATAAAGCCATATTCAGAGCTTTGTCACACACCATCATCCATAACTGCTGTGAAGTGACCTGTTGGAAGAGTCTTTTCATTAGGAGACTCAAACAGAAAACAGGAGGAGGGCTGAACTCTGCAAAGCAGCTGAACTGAACCCAGCATAGAATAGGCTGCAGCTTAATGAGAACCATCACGACTCCCATATTCACATGACAGTGAGTATGGAGAAAATGGATGAAGACTTGAGAGGAGAGCGATAAAGACAGAGGACAAAAGGAATGGGAGGAGGAAGAATAAAGCAGTGTGGCTCTGCAAGGTTTTGTTATGTGCCACATAATTGCCACTGGTGGAAGACCTCAGGAGTTTGGTGTATACTGTACGTGCATGTGGGGCTGAGCATTATCTGCTTATTGCTACAGACTCGTGTCTAAATCCTCTTAATCAGGTTGACCATTCTTTAAAACCGCAGATACTCCCTTGTTTTGTCTTTCCATGCACATGAATGTGTGAGTAACTCTTCAACACCTCACATAAATGGGATTTATGTAAGCAGACTCCAAAGCTTTGACCAGAAGATAAATAAGAAACCAGGTGAGGGGAAAAAAAAACAAAAACTTTAGCAACCTGAGAGATTAAGCATAGATTTCCTGGGTGCAACCACAAACAATAAAGAAAACAAGCCAATAATTAGCTTTAATGACAACACATTAACTCCGTGTAAACTTGTTACTGTCTTTACCATTTTGCATCTCGGAACTTTCCAACTTTCCATGGCCTTAAAAATGTACAAGCACTAAACTAAGTTTTTTGTGCAAAGGAGAGGATGGCTTTTATTGAGAAGTTAAAAACTACTGTACTGTATGTTCTACATTTAGCTGTATGTGTTAGCAGGCAAAACATTAAATTTTAAGGTGGTGTATCATCTGAACATTCAATTTTGAAAAATTAGGGTATTTGGCAAAATAGCAGGAAAACTAACATACAAGGGGGTTTTTTTGGAAGATGGTTGTCAGATAGGTAATGTATATGCAGGTGTATGCAGACTTTATTGGACTTAAACATGCAAAATTACCAACATGGTCCTTTAACAATGCTCGCAGCCACTATCCATCCCATAATTTTGCATCCTGGTTGATTTGTGCCAGCAGCTCAGCTGACAGAAAATTCGGCCACATAAGCCTGTGTAGCATGTCCAAACACATAAATAGGCACACAAAAACATGCCGCTACTATCTGGAGGTATTTAGTCTTATTGTTGTGTATAATATGCTTCAGCTACTTCTAGTGTAACTACATGTTTGGGTCTTCTAAAGTTTATTCATGTCACTGCAGCTCAGAGGTGGGAAGAGTAGCCAGAAACTGTACTCAAGTAAAAGTTCTGTTACTTTATAACAGTGACCTCAAGTATAAGTACGAGTACTCACCAAAATCATTACTTGCGTGAGGATAAGAAAATATCTCTTAAAAAAAGCTTATTCTTTTGAATAACCAACAAGCTATAAAGTGCTCGTCTGAGGAAAAAAAATGCAAAGTAGCCATATGTAGCCTATAATACAATCCAAATCATATCATATAAAGAAACAGTAGACAGTAATAAATCAAATATTTACCACATAACAAATCATGAGAATTCTGGCCTGGCCCCAAGACAGTTAGCTAGGTTAGCTTCATGAGTTTACTCAGAATAGAACAGGAAAACTCGAGTTAGCATTAGCAGCAGCAGTTAAGTAGCTAATGTTGCAGCTTACCGCCACATGTTTCCGCAGGTNGTTAGCTTCATGAATTTACTCAGAATAGAACAGGAAAACTTGAGTTAGCATTAGCAGCAGCAGTTAAGTAGCTAATGTTGCAGCTTACCGCCACATGTTTCCGCAGGTTCCATGCTGAGTTCTTAGAAGCTGAAATGTCACATTTTTAGGTAGACAAAGACAGCAACGCATCATGTAGCTGTTGGTTTTGTAGACTGAAAAGAAAACAGCATTTGAATGTGTGGCCAGGGATGTGCCTCTTCTAAACCTCCTGCTANGTAGACTGAAAAGAAAACAGCATTTGAATGTGTGGCCAGGGATGTGCCTCTTCTAAACCTCCTGCTATGCCAGACTGGGCAAAACCATGGAAATAGAGGGTGGGGGGTGTGGCTACTTTGGAGCTGAAGCAGACAGTGTAGTGTATGACAATGAGAGAAAAACTGAACGTGCTCTGAGTTCAAATGGGTGAAATCAAAAGTAACGCAAAGAGTGTGAACAAATGTAATGGAATAAAAGTATATTTTTTTCTTCATAAATATACTGTACTCAAGTATGAGTTAAAAGTATCCTGCAATAAAACTACTAAGTAAAGTACAATTTTGTGAAAAAANTACTCAAGTATGAGTTAAAAGTATCCTGCAATAAAACTACTAAGTAAAGTACAATTTTGTGAAAAAAGTAAATGTAACTGAGTAAATGGAACGCATTACTACCCACCTCTGCTGCAGGTGTACCTGAAAAAAGCCTGATGCTCTATTACTCACACGACTGAAACAACATACATGTTTTCCGCATCTTAATGCTCCATAAAAAGCCACAGATTAAAATGTTCACCTGCACTGAGGCTGTGGGCTAAAGACGCTGAGCGTTTATGCTAACCAGACAGCTGGACTGACAGTGTGGGAATAAGTGAAGGCCTTGTGGGTAGATTTGTCAAGTCATCCTTCACATCAGATGGGTTAACGGTTACTCTGGGTAGTCTGATATTCAGCTTGGGGCTTTCATTTTCATGTGTTCTGGTATTCAAAGGGACTCAACATTTCATGGTCTGACAGATGAGAAAAGCTAAAGGCAGAATAAATTGCTCTGCCCTTCAAATCCTCAAACCCTGTCCACAGAGAAGAGTGCTGACAGACTTTCTTAAAATTGGCTCCGAATAAGAGTGAAAGGGTGTAAAGGGAAAATTGTCAATGGTTGCTTAACTGTAACAGTTGTCTTATAAGTCTGTATCGAAGCTTGAATTTCTAGTGGAGACCATAAGAGTGGTCATTCACAAAAACACCAAATGTTGATGTGGTGTAGTGAAATGATGTCTCAAGATGTCAAGAAGTGTGTACATCTAAACAGTCCTAGAAATCATTTTGCTTTCTGGTGATTAGTAATTCATTGGACTTCCAGAACAGCATAAAAAACAGTCCCAGGAAGCCCTAGGAGCTAAAATCCAGGAACCATCTCAGAAACTTAAAGTTCCTTCACAACTTCAGTTTTTTTAGTTTACATTGCATATGAAGTACCATAAAGATTAGGCAACCTTCTCATCCATGATCCTAATATTTATACTCACAAATGTTTGCTACTTTGCTGTTGCTACAAAAATTGGTGGTTATCCGCCTGATTGCACCAGGAGAAGGTTACATCTGACCACTCAGTAATGTTCCTGAACCATCCAAGAGTACCTTCTCTGGAGTAGGAGCTAAAAAAAAAAAAAAAAAAANAAAAAAAAAAAAAAAAAAAGGTCAGGAGCTCTAGTTTGGGCACCAAAATCAATACTGATTCTTTGGTGCAAGGTGAAGGAAAGTTCTTGATTTCCTGAAATGATTTCCTTATTCTTGTAAAAATTCCAGCAGCACAAAAGGTTCCTGTGCTCCAAAAATACTCAAGTGCAGGTAGTCCCCGGGTTATGAACGAGTTCCATTCCCACGGCTGTTTGTAAGTCAGATTTGTTCATAAGTCGGAACAGTTACGTAAGGTGCGTATCTAGCGTATATATTTTACCTTTCTATGCATAAGAAACCGGATTTACACTTTGGAGGCATGGTTACGGAAGGTTACAAAAAAGAAAAAAAGGCAAAACATGAACACACAATACGGTGTTAACAGCAAGCGTGATCCGATTTAAAATAGCGATGGCCGCTGCACCGCTAACAACGCGCAATGTTTTGACATGCATCATAAAATAGTGCATCGTTCATTATTACGAATCATTTGTATGTAACTCATATTTTTAATTTAATAGGCTTTATGGCAGTTGGTTCGTAAGTACGGGTTGTTCGTAAGTTGGGGAGTGCCTGTACTTCAAAAGGTTCCGATTTGAGAGAGCTGCTTTGTCACCCTGGCCAAAATTTTAACATGTTCCTCAGAAATACATATTTTTCTAACATATATATGGTTCTATACACAATGAAAGGAGAAGGAACTAAAGCAGTCCTGAAGTTTAAGGAAGAGGAGCTGCCTCTGCCTCTCCACCATACTAAACTCACTATCATAAATTAGTTGGCCTTTCTCTTCCTCTGACAGAGTGTGTAACTGCAAGTGCCAAGTGTGACCAATTACCATTCACATTCAATACAACAGGCTATGCTTCAGCTAATCAAGAAAAGAAGGACACATTCTTCAACCAACAACAACAACAAGCTTGTGCATGTGTGTGTATAAGTACCTCTTTAGTGGGTTTACAAAAAGGACAGCGTTAGGAAGACATTTCATGGTACTTCCAGTTTATTTTAATAGAGCTGAAGCTGGCAACTACACACAAACACGTACAGTATATCTCATTGGTTCTCCTTCACACAGCCACACAAACACACACACACATACACACACACCCTGAAATTGAAGCCAGAGATCTTTCCTAAAACAAAGCTAGGAGAGGAAGTGAAGCCGTTCCACTGCTGTCAGAGAATACAAAGGTGGAAGAACACGGGACTGAGGAGGGGTGTCCAACTTCCTGCTGAGAGAAAGGAAATAAACACTTCCATATGCAATGCTTGCCAGAAACACACACACACACACACACACATACGCACCTAACCATTACTGCTTCATTTATCACAACAGCGCCACAAGATGATGCAACATAGAAAAAAAAAATACAACATAAAAACACTGGCACTATCAAATCAACAGCTGGACAAAAGTGACTGAGAAAAGTGCAGATTCCCCACAGGTCATGGAAAACAAGCATTTGAAGAGGATTTACACTGTGCTGTGTATGAAACCCCTTTGGAATGGAATCTTAAATTACTGGCATCACCTATCTGTTAAAGAGGTGCTTTTGGCCATTCAAACATATGTCTCCATTATAGCAAAGTGCCATAAAGTCTCTGTTCAAATATGCTGGGACCTTTACAGACAGAGGAACAATTCTCACCAATATTTGTCATCTGCCAGGTGAGGCTTGGTGGTGCAGGAAGTTACATATAATTCACAAGGCGATAGATTGTTTACAGCAACATGAAAAGCGAAAGTTAGTTACACAAAGGCGTCTCACACACAAAGCTAGCTCTGCATTGCAGTTATATTTTTTATGTTCAGCATACACATTCATTTATTAATATACAATGCCTTCTTTAGCTACATCCCCTGACCCCAAACCTCATCAGTACACACCCAACCTTAAACTTGTCTCTAATCTTAATTTAAAGCAATTCTTTTATAGCCTTCAATCCTTAAATAGTCCCCTAAAGAAGTGAGGAAAATGGCTTTACTTTGAAGAATTTTCAACAATTTTTGGGTTAGAGTTAGGCTCCTGTGTTTGCAGCACAAGGGTGTGTAAGAGGTTCAGTATCAGTCAGTTTCTGCTTGCTGAAAAGGGTGAGAGTATATTTCTTAATTACGTAATCCATTTATTTTCCCACAGTTTCTGTCCGGATCAATACAGACTGAAGTGCCCATCTCATCGCTTGGGCTCGCTGCCTGCTAAGGGTGTGCTCTGCTGTGTGCATGTGAGTGTGTGTGTTGTGTTCTTTTTCACACTGCAACTCTCACTGAAACCATAAGCAAACATTACAATCTCTGCAGCAGCAAGAACCTCTTATCAGCTCAGCACTCAGACAATAAATGCTCCTGTATGTATGCTTGTGTGTGTGTGTGTGTGTGCGTGCATGTACTCTAACTCGAGTGAAAGAGTGTTGAAATGTTCCAAAATCACACTTTTCAACACGTCTGTTCATACTGCTGGCAGTCAACACCAACACGGGTATCATGAGTGTCAGTGAGCCAACACATGGCAGCCATGACTCTCCTCATATCTCACTTTATTCAAGAGAGAAAATGGCACAAGCTGAAGAAAAAAAAATGAGGTCACTTAGATTTTACAGATGGCCCTTGTTGCCAAGCATATTTTCCCAATTAGGACTGATTAGGGATGGAAATTCCCAGACAGTGTGAATTATTAAAAACTGCAAATGGAATCTGATCATGTGACATTGTGCGGCTGTGACAGCTGATGTCCCCAGACGGTTCATGGAAAAAGGAAGCTGGAAGCTCTGAGACTTGTGATTGGTTAGAGAGAAGTGAGTTTCCTACCACTGTCTGAAGTCATTAGAAATGAACACACAGTGAACTCTGGCTCTGTTACATCAGCCAAATTTATATTTATTCTCAATAAAAATCAATCAGACTGATGATTCCCACGAAGGTAGAGAAATGTTTGAAAACGATGGATCTGTGTCCAGAGCAGCAATAGCCAGGCTTGCAGTAATAGAGTCTTTACTTCTGTTTCCTCTTGAAGCAATGCAGTGATCTGCATTTTTGAGTGTTTGAGCCCACTGTACAAATATTACAATTATTTTTCCTACCTTCCAGGCTGCTTCTGGTTTCAGTTCATTCCAGTAAATCAACTTGTAGGGACTTAAAATATGCTGGGTAGTATTTATTGAGCTTAAACGTGCAAAATCCCTGGTATGGTCCTTTAAAGGGGGTGGGGGTGTTGGAGAGACGCTAACTGTACCAACAGTACATTTCCCAGGAGATTCAAAATCTTCAAGAAACTAATCTAATCATATTGAAAGTAATCAGAAGCTGAAGTTTTGGTTACATGAGGATTTTTTGTTTCTGATTGAGCTATTGGTCAAAAAGGCTCAGACCTTCTGAGAATGATCTTATATGTGTGTAACAATCATAATTTTGTCCTAAAAGTAATGTAACTAAAGTAACTGCTGCTCAGGACCAGCCCACGCTGCTGCCAGCATTCACAGGTTATGGAGATGTGAACGCGTCCTTGAAGCGTTGTTCTTTATAGGAAGTTGGTGGGGGCCTGGCTGGCTCCGAGCGTCCCCTCAGCAGTTCGCTTTGGCATGCTGGGAGCCTGTCAGACTGCCTCAGTGTCAAACTGCAAAGCCTTGCTGAGTCAAGCTGACCGTGAACTGCCCAGACCGGCCACACTGGCCTGATGTTCACATTCCTGTGAGCTGCTGGAAAAAAATGCTGCCAGTTTCGCTTCAATTTGGAGTCACTGGATGAAACCAGAATGTCTCCACCCAAAGAAGCCAGGACCAAAGCTGAGTTTGCCTTACTTATCCATCTCTGTCATAGATGGCTTTAATCTACCTACATATTATTATTATTTCAAATATATGTTATTTCATAGATGTTCCTCACTGTGCACTTTCTGAATTGTTAAAACACAAGAAGCCACTCTAAGATCACATAACTCTGCCAGGGCCAACAAAATCCCCTATAAACCCACACCTATATCACCTATAAACACCACCTCTTGCTGTAAAAGCCTCAACATTTATCACCCAGAAAATATCTGTATTATGTCAAACTTTTGATCAAATTTCCACATCTCATGCCAGCAGATAAATTTTGTTTAAATCTGTTTACGATGGTTTTTATATCATTTTTTAAATAAAACATTAATGTTTGACAAATTCATATATGTACAATCATGTAATTAAAGTTTGTATGTGAGCATTTGCTAAATTTCATTGAAATCTGCCAATTAGCATTGATTTTAAACAAAAACAAATAAACACCAGTTATTACATAACCTCCTTGGTAACAAATAGTATTAATAATGGCTGCATTCCATTCAGGTGTGTTGTCAGGGCCCGATGCTGGCTCACAACATTGCTAAGTGGAACAGAGGCATCATTAATGTTATTAGTTACATCTGTGATTCTCCTGAAATGAAAGCCAAAATTCCAACCATGATAAAGATCTATAATGAGGTTAAAGTAACATTCTCATATGCTGTTATACTGTATATTCTAATCCATATGGTATCAACATGATGTCCATAAACAAAATCACCTCAAAATCACCGGATGGTCCTTTAAAAGGGACTCCTATAAGGAGTCTAAGTCTTGCATTCATGACATCCATCCTTAACATATTAGTGGTAACCTAGCTCTGTGAGTGGCCCCTCTAAGGCTATGATAAAGTTTTGAAGTTTGTTGTTTATCCTTTGTTTCCTGTGTATTGAATTGTTTTCCTAAAGCACTTGGAACATTTCATTAAAATAGTGGAAGAAACAAAATGAAAACGGGAATCAAACTTGTGTGAACTTATGAGGTTTCCATCACTCTGGTCCTGCCAGGTGCTACTCCCCTGTGTGGATGAACTACAAGCCAAACTCCATTCAAATATCTGATCATTTAAAGTTGACTTTGCTTGTTGCTCGTAAATGACACACACAATGAAGACTTACTGAATTGTGGGCAACCATTCCACTTAAACATAGATAGCTCCACTTCATAGCTAGCTGTATTTCGCCAGACCGTACTTACTTAAATTAAATATAATTTTCAGGATTGATCATTCCAACCATCTTCACTAACAAGGTCTGGTGTCAAAAAAGGAAATAAATTAAGAATTGTTTCAATTTAACTACAATTTAGAGGTACAATGTGGATTATATGAATGCCGAATTGAATATTGATTCATTCTAATTCGACAAAAGTCATTGGTGGAAGTTTCTAACTTCGGATAATTTTTCAGAAACTTTAACAACTGTAAATAACGATAATTTGACGGGAGTTCGGTGTGTCGCTGGTTCACCGCGCGCACGCTGCGGGGCGCCGCTGCCGCTTACCTTGCCTGACAGTTTTCAACCTGACGGGACCTTTGCAGTTCTTTATCACCGTCTTCACGTCGTACAGTGGCAATCCAGAAATAGAAAGGTTCTCCACCTCCAACAGTAGTTCCCCCTCGGTTAATTTCCCACCGTTGTATATCAGGACATCCTCGTGGAGTTGCCCGATGTAGGCGAACTCTCCGTTCTCCGCGCCGCCGCACAGTGGCACGTTGAGCTCACCACGGGCATCTTTCGACACGGAGCACTCGTTCACTCTAGAGGTCCAGTGGGGTTTTTTAGGCGCGGGTTTGGACATTATGAACAGTTATAAGCAGATACCTAACAGTGGGACTCTGCAGAAACAGTCTCAGCAGCAAATCCTCTGACAATTAAAGTGGGACTTTTATCCGAGTCTAGCGCAGCAAAGTTTCTTTCTCTCCCACAGAAACATGAGTGTGACAGAATTCTCCCGCCGCACTGCTGGCTGGGAAATCAAGCCATTCCTGTCCGATCAGCCACTTTTAAAGAGACGTAGAAACCCGTTTTTATCATTTCCTTAACATCTCCACAGTTTAATCCCTTTTTGTCGGTGTCATCTTACATCTGACACGGTCCCACTCGCGTCTCTGTTGTCCACTTGTTAAATCCACTCAGCTGTTGTCACAAACAGACTTTAAACGTTGTTTCTTTATTTTTCCTGGTTAAACTCTTTTTCCTCTGTGTCCCGTCCTTTACTTTGTCCCTGTTTTCACACAGTCAACGGCTCCTTTAAGCAGGTAGGCTACAGGGATGTGGTGTGTTTTTCTGAGTCTCATTCCCACTATGGGCTCTGCTGTGGAGGTGGGAATGTGTTGCTGCTCATGATGCCTTTACGTACTGTCAGATTTTTTTAAAATCAATGAATGTAAACTAAGTACCATTATAGTCAGAAGGCTAATATTATAGTTCACGATTTAGAGGTGTTGAAATGTGAAGTTTGGGGTAATGTAGAGTGTGACAGACTTTTTTTTTTTTTTTTTNTTTTTTTTTTTTTTTTAGTTACTGGTACTTGTTTGTTATTAAAAGCATTTGTAAATGTTTGGTAAATCACTTGCTGCATCCCATTTGTTTACGACATACTAACCAGGTTTTGAGTGTAATACCTTTACATACTTAATGCCTACTTACAAAATATTAAATTTTTTTCAGTGTGGTATGCTGGTATAAAGCTTTAATCTACAAAAAATTAAAACTAAACAATGCAATAAATCCTTTAAATATATTTCACTATTTCAGTATCTGTGATGCTTTCAAACTTGTGATTAAAATCTCACCTCTTGACTGCTGTCTCTAAGCGTGTGCTTTGGATCATTTTTTATTAGGACAAAGTCATACAGTACGGTTCACTTTAGTTATTAATATCTTGTGTAAGCCTTGGCTGCGTATAGAATTAAAATGTATAAAATTGGGATGAACTGGCATTTTAAAGTTTGAAGTTCTGAAATCTGAGCCTACCAGGAGTACCTGAAGGCAGCAATATTACAATAGGCGCATGCGTACTGGCTCCATGAGGCGAGAGGGATATCCTGACTGAATATACTGTAGGTATGACATAGAAGACCCTTTCCCTATTTTTTCCATTATCTAATCTGTAAACTGAAGAAAATACTTTTAATTGTTTTTTTTTTTTTNGTTTTTTTTTTTTGTGAGTTTATTTTTTTATTTTAATTAATTCCATACATAGAATGAATATAATCTCAGCCATTCATGAAATGACATTTATTGCCATGACTTTTTATAACATTCCTGTAGTGAATATGTGGTGTAGGTGTCTAAATGTAAGTAAATTTTTTTCAAAGTTTATCATCACTCAAGTCTAAATTTAGTCTTTAACTGAATGGAATTAACATGATAACTCTGATTGTTATGCTAATTGCAACGTCTGTCAGGATTCCTGCTTTTCAGGTTAGTACAAGTTAAACTAGTGATAGACAGTTTCTTCATATGTGGGTGAAACCAGATACTGTGTGTGGTGCATACAGAAATTCTTTAATTGATTCCTTAAAACTCAAAGATAAAGTTTATATACACTACAGGCCAGAAGTTTGAGGCCTTCCCCAGATTAAAAAACAAAATCATCAATACACAGTTTGTTTTACAATTTATTGCACACAAAATGACAAAAATATATAAAATAAATGTAACTAATTGGTTTTCAAGAAGAATTTGTCAACAAGAGCACATTATGTAGCTACTATGGCTTAAAAAATGATTTTTAATGAAGGCATGTCCAGTCGTATTAGTGCACTGGCACTCCAGTTGTGTTCCATCTCCCTTGCTGATGTGTGTTTTAACCTTCTATTCAATAGCTGCTGTCTGCCTTCTCCCACATCATTTTAGACTACACAGTCTGGCTCATGATAAATCTGGGAGTGGCCTCAAACTTCTCTAGTGTGTTTATATATATATATATGTACACTTTTTTGTGTGATTTTGATAGGGACATAATCTCCCTACCGTCCATCTAAATCTATGTCTATGGTAGCCATGATGAGGCATTTACTTATTCTGGTTCAGGTGAGCTGTGGGCGCATACAGACATGCGCAGACTGGACTCATGTACCTGGGTGTAATATGAGTGAGGAGCTATGTCGTGACGCGTTGTGTGACACATATATGAATATGATGTGACACATAGACCACCCACCACCCGCACACACACACAGTAAAGCGCACACATATACATGTATCCTCTGTGTGCTCTTAAACCAGAAATGTGTGTATAATGGTGTGGTAAAGCCTGGGTGTGGGAGTGGGAGCATACCCGCCGTCTTGCCACCCTTGGCAATTGCCTAACTTGCCTAATGGAAAGATGCTACTGATTGAAGTAATTATTATCCTTTGTCTTGTTATGGAGGTGAAGCTCCCGGGTTTGAACCTCATCCCAGCCCTGATCCTTTCTGTGTTTCCCCCACCTATTAGGATGACCAAATGCAGAGGAACAATTTTGCCACACAAGTGTGAGATCAATTAAAAAACAAACAAACAAACAAAAAGAGTTCATATTATTGTAATAAACCAGATTTTGTCTGGGCTTGTTCAGCTTTGGAGGAGTTTTGAATTCTAATGAACACCCTTCTAGGCTCTTTCTGTTTAATTCATTTCTAAGAGATGAATGTACTGAATGAAAAATAGGGAAAGAAATTGAATGACAGCACAGAAACCATGTTGAGAATTCAGCCAACATTGAAGCTTAGCAGCAAAGACAGTCATATGGATAGACAGTCAGTCAAACAGACTTAGCACACACACACACACACACACACACACACAACACACACACTGCATGATGNCAGTCAAACAGACTTAGCACACACACACACACACACACACACACACAACACACACACTGCATGATGGGATCAGATGGGCCAGGCCTCTCACCTATCGAAGGAACAGCAGATGAGCTTTTCCCAACCTAAAAATAACAGTGAAAGTACTCTTGGTCCCATGGGAGGAGAAACCACTGGCCTGGACGGGACGGGAAAGAGTGAGTGCACTTTTAAACCCAAACCATGTAACTTTCCCCTATCATTATCTGTTATCAGCTGGTTTAATATTTGTTCACTTGGCAGGCAAAAGAGGAAATTCCCTTTTGCAGCCAGCTGAATATGATGAACAGCACTTAAAACTGAGCGCAAGACATAAGAGTCATAAATTATGAACATCATACATTTACAAAGAAGCATTAAACAAAACAGAACTTACAATAGACTCTGAACTATTCTATGAATAATATATTAACCACAGAACAGCTAATAAAGGAGCATACCAGTGATTTTGCATGTTTGAATCCAATATATATGACCCACATACATGTCGCATTACTGCCACCTATTTTCAAAACATACTACTGGAGCTGTAAATATTAGAATTGTTTTGCCTACCTTCCAACTGCCATTAGTTTCAGTTTATTCCAGTACGCTATTAAAATCAAGCTTGTGGTACTTTTTGGGCTCAAACATGCAAAATCACAGACATGATCCTTTAAAAGCTACAACAAACAAATAAGTTCCTTTCCCTGTGAGACTTATCCATTAGTGGTATTTAAAATTGTATCATATATTTTTATTTCTCAAAACCAGAACCTGAATGGATACTTTCAATATCAGGGGTAGTCAAATACAAATCTTAAAGGTCCACAAAGAAAATTTTCTATAAGACATTTATTAAGATCATACAAGCCAGGGTCGGATTGAGATCCTAATTTTTACCGGGAATTTAAAGTTGCTGATGAAGCTATACCTGCGCTATCAACTGTCAGTCTGCGCTGTCAACTCTCAATGAGCCCAAAGCCGTGCCAAACCATCGTTGTCATGGAGATGACGGGATGCTGTATGTGACTGGACCAAACCAAAGCAGAGGATCAGGACCGGATCCGGACTTTGAGGATGACTGTTCTATATCCATCTTTCTATCTATAGTTTGAGAAAATACATGAATAAAAACCCTGTTGGTCAAAAGAGGGTTAGCAGTGGCTTTATTCCTGTCTGCGTTCTACTATTGGTGGGTTGAGGGCTGATGAGAGGGAGGACAGAAAAATAGGGGGGAGGTAGTTGGAGAGATTGTGTGTATGTGTGTGTATATGTCAATTCCATCGTNGAAAAATAGGGGGGAGGTAGTTGGAGAGATTGTGTGTATGTGTGTGTATATGTCAATTCCATCGTGACCTCAGTGAGGGGGGGTTCATCCAGCTTCACTGCCAGCTTCCTGTCACCCAGCATCACTGAGATCAGACAGACATAGACACACCACCAAGGGTCCAAAATCTCCTATTCTCTTTCCTCTCATTCATCACTCCATCTGTCACCATCATTGCTGCCTCTTTATTTCACTGTCATATTCTATTTTTCCCTCTCATTAATAGATACAAATGTCTGCATGTACACTCACACACCTGTCACATAAATCAGCGACACAAGTGTAATGATATACAGCTCTTCCCCTTGGAATATGTGATAAATGTCAGTCTTGATCTACAGGAGTTATTTCCTTAGAAAAGTCAAGACCCCACCATGTGGAGCTCTCATATCAGAGCTTTTACACTTTAGCTCTCTGATGTGTTGTGACAGCATACGTAATGAGGAAGAACTGGATGAGATTGGTTTGTTTATTATAAATCTGTTCTAAGCTGTGATTTTCATCAGCTCTGTTAACTCCGCTGACAAGAATGACAGCGCGAACTTAATGAACAACAGCATCCACAGTAATGGAGTCCTCAAACCTGACAGCTCCGCTATGAGGACTTTGGTCGTCCTCCACATCATCGACGCCATTCATCCATCGGTGTAATTTCAGGATGTCATTCCCAAAGTATGGTGTCAAACGCGTCCCTTGTCTTTGAAAAAGCTTTTCATTTTCACAAAACTCCAAATTACAGGTGCAATTGTGTAACCTGATGTTTTCTTGATAATGAAATAGTTTCACTTCACGTTATTTTGCGCATTTTTTTTACTGCTCGCCCCTCTCATCAGGTATGAAACTTTCATGACATTTACAGTGATTATTATTATTTTTTTATTTTCACTAATTTTATTCTCCCAGGCTAAACATACATATAACGTCTATCAAGTATGCAGATAAACAGGCAAAAATAACAATTGAATTTTCACAAAGAACATCTGTCCCTTCATTTCATTTCTGGTGTTATTCGACATTAAAACCCTTTATTTTGATGTTACAAAAAGCTGTGAACAAGTACTTCAAAGGTCAAAGTTCAGAGGAAGAAGAGGCTGTTTAAATGCATATGGTAAATTTCTTGCCACATTCTGTAAGTTATTTAAGCTTTAAATTTAATTTTTTGTGAATGTATCACTGGTGTTACATTGTTTTTCATTTTTGCAAAAGAATTTTCTAAAACAAAAAAGATTTAATAGCATAATATGTTGATTTTAATGTTATTAATGAGGCTATTGACGCCATTTTGTAAAATTAATCTTTTCTGGGCATTTGATTGGTGTTACTGGTGTTACAGCCTGTGCTTGTGACACAATAAATGAACAATAAAAAATAAAAGTTAAGATGCCCTTTATGATTAGTTATAATGCTAAGATGTTAATAACCATTTACCATCAAATTTTAGTGTGGAGAAAATAAGCCAAAATCTGAACATTTTCCAACATTTTCCAGTCGCCACATTCTGAGAACAACCCTTAAGCGTGATTTAACCACCATCATACACTTTTCAGAAAACTCCAGCAGGGAGGGCTTGTTTTAAATACCTTGTGATCAGAAGGCTCCATATTCATATCACGTGTGACTGAAGCTCTTGTAAATAATTTCAGATGGAGCGTTCAGGAATTTAAAAAAAAAAAAAAAAAANAAAAAAAAAAAAAAAAAAGGAAAAAAACAAGGTGAGATTGAGAGAGAGGGAGAGAACGCTACTGACAGGATAAGGAAGAAAAATGGAAATGGACAGGAAAGAAGGAAAGAAGAACACTTTAAATTAACTGCGGCTGTCATAGACGGAGAGAGACTGTACAGTATAATGTGACGTCGCCTGACAGCTGACCTTTTAGCACATCCATCCTCTCCTTCTTCACTACGTTATGCCTCAAAGCCTCCCTCTGTTTGGAAGCCATCGCCGCCTTCCTTCTGACATTTCATATTTCAATCTTTAATGTTTTTGCTGTATTTTCAGACTTTTGTATATCAAACGGCGGGAAGTGAACTTTGTATAAATATTTAAGAGACTGCTGTATTTCTTTTTAATCCTCAGCAGCAAAACCAGAAGTCTGTAAGTTTTAAGGCCATGACTGTCACAGATCATGCTTTGTTTAATGAGATCAGACCGTTGTGAGCAGCTGTAGCATCGAGAGACACAAAATGTGTGATGGATGAAAACTTGTAAGTGCTGTATTTTTGTGTGCTCATGTGTGTGTAATCCTGTATGCATCCTGCAGGCCACACATGAGCTTGCATTATCTGTGGCGTGTCGTCTTTTTGAAGTACAGTCCTGCACATCTGAGAGGCACCATCTGCATCAGTCATTAAAACCATATGATCCCTTTATTTCTCAGGACTTCAGCGGCGCTACGGCACATCTTCCCAAGCGGCCCCCACCCTGCATCACATACGAATTGTACTTCAGTCATATTTGGTGACCCGTGACTTATCTGTGCTCATCATTTAATGCAGGCTCTTTAAATGAGGAGGTCGTTTTTCTGCTTTAGATGTCAGCTTAATCTACTTTATCTCTGCGCCCTGATAATGCCTCATTCGTCATAATATCCACAAAGCGAGAGAGAGAGGGAGAGAGAGGGAGAGGGGAAAGAATGAAATCCTTCTTTTAACTAAAACAGCGCTGCAAAGCTCTGTGTTGCGCTGGAAGATTAAGGATGAATGGCTCGGTACAAAAAGGCCATCAGATTATGTTTCTAGGATGTAGAGAGCTGGCATATGGCAGCCAATGACAGCGGCTTTCCCTAACAGGGACTAATGAGGAACTCGGTGGACTCAAACCCTCTACTTTACTGTAAATTCTACTGTACTCAAACGCCTGCTGTACAGAACTCTGTCACTTTTTCTAATCTGAAGAGTGAGCAACATCGCCTTGAGCGCTGTAAATAAGGGCTCAGCCTGGAGTGGGACACTGAGTAAATTATACACTTTAGTCAGCATATTTTATTTCTTAAATCATGTCAGCACATTCTCAAAGCTGGCGTTGCTCCCAAGTAATAAAACATCAGCTGGATCTGGATGCTGCAAATGTTTGGCTCCCCCATCACTTTGATAGAGCAAAGAACAGCTCTCCCCATCCTCCTCTTTCTTTTTCAGGAACAATAAAAATAAGAATGCATTGCCTATTGCTCTAAAAGCATTTAGGAGAGATTCATAAAACACAGTGCCAGACTTAACATGTCAATAAAGGCCAGATATCATCATGCAACCATGTTCTCTTAGTCAGAAATGCCTGCTTTAAGCATCTTTTAATGTTTGCCCTAAAACAGGCATTACTGCTGTATTTCCTTATTTAGATGTCAGGAAAACAATTCATAAAACATATCATAATGCAAAAAATTAAGAGTTATTTTAATCTGGTGGTGAATTTCAGTGGTTTGAAATCTGGGTGACATTTAAACTAATTTAAACTCACATGTGCTACTGATCAATAAATTTGATATTTATCCAACTCAGTCTATTTAAATGGAGAGTTCTGATCTGATCTCACACACATTGTTGCAGCACCGCAGCCCTTCCTCAAGCTTCGTTTTCCACGCTCTGTGTCTCGCTCCACATACACTTCACACACACCTCCTGCGTACCAGTATGTGGATCAGATCTCTCTCATATTAATCTTAAAATGTGGAGCTCTAAATCAGAGAATTTAAATTTCCTTTGTCAGTTTAACATGTCAAGTTCACTTTGACAGCAGAAGAAACACTGTGACAAGGATGCACTTATTAAGATAAGGAAAGCTTTATGATTGAACTTCAATTATCATGGTGCTTATTTAGCATGACGCTGTGCAGTTATCATGATTTTTTTTAATGAATTCCACCCTTACGTTCCTATTTCTGATCATTCTGCCTTTAATGTTTTTCCTGAGATTATTTGGGAGTTCTGGTTGCTTTGTTTCTGCAACAAATACGCCTCTTCTTGCTCAAAGGCCTAAACACTTGAGGGATGTCGACATTGAATTGTTTTTCCTCGGCTGTGAATACTGGAAACCTTACTTCCATTCAACCTGTAATACTCAACAGGTTGAACAACATTACTGCTAGCTTTGTTAGTGCCTGTTAGATGCGTGACAAATGGGTCATCGTGTCAGCAACACTCTGAATGCCGCCAGTGCTCTTCCCATCACAGGAAACGCAGAGAGCATTGTCTGCTGTTTTGGAGTAGAGATAAGTCTGATTAAAAAAAAAAAAAAAAAAAAAAAAAAAAANAAAAAAAAAAAAAAAAAAATAGTGCTTGTTTACCTGGTTTTTATTGAATCTAGACAGAAAAATGAAACTACTTAATGAAAATTGCTGAGATCATAATCGTGCTTAAACTAACATGAGCATCATGTAGATCATTTTGTGAAATAAATATTTATGAATGTAATTACACAAAGTTTCATACAACAGAACTACATCAAAGCATAATCTTATTGTGTTAGGTACTTTGCAAATGGGATTCAACTTTGGAAACAGTTGGAAGGAACAAAACTTATTTAAAAAATAAATGCTGGCCGTACAAATGCACCTAAAATTGCAAAGTAAAATTTGCTTAATATCATATTATATAGATTTCCATGTTCTTATTTTCATTTATGACTCTATTGTGAAACCTTTGCAATGCTTTAAGGTGCGACCAACACAGTGACACACTTCTACTCATCCTTGCTGCAGCACTGCTGTGCACACTGAGTGAAATCTGGACACTTTAAGCATGGCCTCTTTAAGGCCAATCTAACTCTCAGTAAATGCTCTCACGCTAATTCCATCCATATTCTAGTCAAAAGACACTAGAAAGGGAAAAAAAGAGAAAAGAAAACAACACAGGAAAAGAAAGGATGATGATGATGATGATGATGATGATGATGATGCGTCGTGATTAGCTGGGTATAACTGGGTTGGCTCATGTATTCCATGTTAACGCAATGTGAATAATTCAATGCAACACAGCGCCGTGGTGAGAGCAGCATTTCTTGCTGCTCTACTGCAGATTCCCACTCAGCACCGCCAGTAATAAAATAGAATCATGACAAGTGGACATTTTATGGTTCGAGGCCAGCTGCACACACTGAGAATGTACTTAACTTGACATCTTCCATGTTCCTCTATTAAGGTATTAGTGTGGAACAAATTCTGAAGTACCGTGGCATTTTAAATAGATGTTTCCTTTTGGTGAATCTTCCTTTAAAGTGATTTATTCCTTTATTTAAAGATTCCTTTAAATAAAAGAATCTTCCTTTATTTTTTCAAACCCTCTATGTTTTTTCTTTAGCTGTTCTTCTATAAATAAGCACAATAAAAGACACGTGAATCATCAATTAATAAAAACAGGGAATGGGAGTGGGGCCGTGTGCTGTTGGCTGATGGATGGATCATGTCAGGGTTGTAATGGTCCCTGTGTGCTTCCTCTGCCTCTGAGCTTTATATTTTCACAATTTCAGATGTGATTACTTGAAGATTCTTGACCAGACCACATGAGGAGGCCACTGTTGTTTTTCCCTCTTCTGCATCTTCTCTATATGGCAGTAGGTTTCTAACTGCGACAGCAAAAGGAGACCACTTAGAGGCTCAGTGGAATTGGCTGGAGCAAGCCATTATGGATATTGGCAGCTTTTGCGCAGTTAGGAAGCTACTTTTTGAAACCACATACCCATGGAAAAAGACAAATTATTTCTTTACTGTTAGGGTGACAAGATGTCCTCGTTTAATCAGTTCTGGTAAAGTCCTGATTTCATGCTCTGAGTCCCGGTGTCCCGAGAGATTTCTAAAATTAAGAAATATCCCAGGTTTAGTTGGGTGTCTGGTTCTGGTTTTTATGAGAGATGAAAGAAAATCAACTGTTTAGCAGATAAATCTCTTTCAATAAAGTTTTCTGGTCAGGTTGTCTTATCAATGATTAGGAGGCACAGCAGAGATGGTGGGACAAAGCTAATTTAATTTCAGATACACAGCAATTGCTGCCATGCCAACGACAGTGTGTTTTTGCCAAGCAGTTAAACCAAGAATACTTTTTCCTCCTCCCAGTGCCTAATAATAAGTACATTCTCATTTCTTTCCTCTGGTGGAAAGGCAGATATAAAGGACCACCTAAAGACATTCAAACATAAGAAATGGATAGTGGCAAACGAGTAATATAGCTAACAAATTTAACTTCGTAACTCCTTGTGACTCTGAACAGAAATGAGCTGCTCAGCAATGAACTTTAGCATACCATCAAGCAAAATTACAACTTTAGGTCAATGAACTGAACAGCTTCTTTAACCACAAGTTTTCCACAAGCATTTCATGTGTCCGCACCAAAACAGAGGCTGTAATGATTAACATCCTAGTGCCTTATGCCATGGATTTACTCAAGGCTGACTGTAATTCTACAGCATTTTACTTCATCTCCTTTGCAGTGGACGCCTCATAAAAAAAGAGACCAAATTCATCCCTGTGGTGATCTATTTTAAGGTTGATGAGGGAGTTAAAAGTATAGATTTTGGACTTTACTTCCATCACAAGTGAGACATCAGATATCCTGTTTTAAGAGATGCAGAGAAGCCTCAACACATCTGGTCTGATGGAGAAACTGATCTGCATTTGTGCTGTAATGTTTACACTATAAAATGCTCTTCAGTCTTTAAGTGCGGTTAATTTTACACTGGAAAAAAAAAACACAGATAGGTTATATAATGAAGTACATGTGTACACAGAGACACACGTGACCTCTGGTGTCCTGTTTTGAACTTTAAAAATCTTGTCATCCAAATTGTTGGTCATAAACAAACACGCTGTTCAGTCAGGTGAATTCACCTCCTCCTATTTTGGTGCTTTTGTTGTTTCAAAACCACACTTAAAGACTCTGCACACCCACACAGGTGTTTTCACATACCATAAATTCTCTATTAAAAGCTGGTATTCAAATAATAGCTGGTATCTAATAATAGCCGGNCAGCAGGACAAAAAAAAGCCGGTCTCATATAAAGGCCAGTTTGGTGTTTGTCTTTTAGTAGCCCAGGAAACTATTAGTGTGATCTGCTGCTGCCACCAGATGACAGCAGCTGTTTGGATACCAAACTGCTTAAAAACCTCTCCAACCGTCATCCAGCCAGAAGGCATGACCGGCTCAACGTGAAACAAAGCCGTAAACATGGAGCCCACTATCACCACAAGTGACAGCAGAGTGTCGAGGAATGCGTGACGCTCCACTGTCATCACCAACTGGGAAAAGTGGATGAAAATGCACCTTTATAAAAGCTGCCTGAGGCGTGTTCGCACTGACATCTTCTCCGTTGTGGCGGTGCATTTTTTATGCAGTTATGGGTTTGTTCATCGGCAAAATTAGAAATAAAGGCCTGTCTCTAATAAAAGCCTGTCTCCTATATTGGCCGGTTCTTTCTGCAGTTTAGGTAAATAAAGGCTCCAGCCACTAACAGAGCATTTACGGTATTCATTTAATGCAGATGCAAACATGACAGTGGGCATGCAGAAAGTGTGACGTAATTGCGGCCAAAATAGATGGCTGCGGAGGTCGCATTTGAGGATTGCTCAATGAATGGCCAGGTGAAGATGTGCAGAGAAACACGTATGTGTGTGTGTGTGTGTGTGCGTGTGTTTGTCCTATTCAAAAGTCTTACCTTACTTTTTGTGACCGAATAGGAAACTACTTCTATTTCTGCTAGGTTGTTTTCGTGTTTGGGGGCTGTTCTAGAATTAAAGTGAGCGGTTGTCATGAAAGCGCAAAAACCATGAATGCCACGACACGCAGACAGTCCGTTTCAGAGGTGTCTGTGTTTACATCACATTTTGTCTGCTTTAAGCATAAACCAGATCTTATGGTCTATTAACACCCACACCGTCCTGAATAGAGGTCTAGTCAGCCAAAATAAGTAAAAAACACCTGTGTGGGTGCTCCATGTGTTTCATGTGAAAACACATCATCTGTCTTGAGGGCATGGGAGTGGAAAATTGGTGAGATGGACCACAATGGTAAATGTCATACTTTCACTAAAGTTGAATAAGAGCAAAATGGCTGTTTGATATACTGCATAAAAGATGAAACAGTCATAAGCTATATACCACAATGAATTACATGAGTTCTCTGCTCATTTGGTAGAACATTTTAATGTTTTTTTCAGTTTTCACACAGGCTTTACCTTTGTTCTGTCACACTATAGAATGAGATCACAGTAGGCACAACATAACAGTGCCATTCACTTTAAAGGACCATACCTCCATTTTGCATGTTTGAGCCTAATATATTCAACTTTCATACATGTATCATCAGTGACAATCATTTCCCAAAGCATACTACTGGAACGGTTAATTAAATGTTTTTCCTACCTTCCAGACCACCATTGGTTTCAGTTCATTCTGGTACACTATTAAAATCAACTTGTTGATACTTGAAATGTTCTTGGGATAGGTAATCCATCATGGCGAACAAGACACATTCAGGTGTTTTTTTTTTTTCTAAGTTATGTAATTTTAGCATTAAGTGCAATAAAAAGCACAGAATGATCTGAAAATGCTTCCTAGTGATGCATTCAAGTGCTATAGTGTAGAACTGACAACAGGAAGCATTTTCAGACCACTCCATACTTTTTATTGTGCTTAAAAACTAAAATTACATAACTTCAAAAAAAAAAACAAAAAAAAACTGAATACATGTCTTGTTTGCAATGATAGATTACCTTTCCCAAGAACATTTTAAGTATCAGCAAGTTGATTTTAATTGTGTACCAGAATGAACTGAAATCAATCTGGAAGGTAGGGAAAACAATTTAATTCACTGTTCCAGTATTATGTTTTGATAAATGATTGTCAGTAATGTTACATGTATGAAAATTGAATATATTAGTTCAAACATGCAAAATGGACAGTATGGTCCTTCAAAGTCTGATCTCCATAGCCGACGCTCAGTTACAGCCTTGAAATACCTGTAATGCTGTCACTCAGTAGCAAACAAGAGGCCATTGTGTCCAGGTGCTTTTTGTTTACTTGACCTAACCGTGCAGCTATGTATGATGAAAGCACACAATGGGGGGGAAAGAATAGGTGGGTGGAGTGGGGTGGGTGGGGAATTCTGGTATTCTAATGGCCGTGGCAGATTCCTCACCACATGAAGCGTGACTTCATTCTCCAACACAGCTCTGTTTGGATTTGGTGGGCTTCTATGTTTGTGCTACAGTTTTTATATCAGCTTTCATTCAAAATGTAACTCACATCCTGCTTACAATGAAGAATTTAAACTCTAAATGAAATGTATCTGTTACTTTTTGCTCTGAGCTCCTTTATTTCTTCTCGTCTCCTTCACTTTCTTACCTACCTAGACCCCTGTTCAATGGTCAGCCAAGAGTGGAACATGCATGAATACAAGCGCGCGCGCACACACACACACACACAAAGAGAGAGAGAGAGACAGAGAGAGAGAGAGAGAGAGAGCTTCTCAACCTCCCTGAAGACTTAACAGGGAAATCAGTGGAATCTGGATGGGGTCCAAAGCACACTAAGAGGAGTGGTCCCTGTATATTGTTCATATAAGGCACTAATGGACATTTCCTGTGGTCCTGATTCTTGCTTGAAACCTCAAATGCTGTTATGAGGTAATGTTTTATTTGCAAACAGAGGAAATAGCTTTGGGTGGCAAATATTATAGTATAGACCAGGGGCGGATCTTGGGTTAGTGGAGATCCAGGGCTTAGCCACTGGAAAATCCAGGCATTTTGTGTCTACTAAAGCTAAATATGAGCTAAATATATGAAGTTAAAAATCTTTCTAAACAAAAACCTTTACAACGATCTAAACAGCAGAGCTATATGTTGTGTTATAAAAAAACAAAATGTTGTGTTATGTCCATTCTGCCCACCAATTTGGTCCGAGGAATCTGTTCACAACACTGTGGTTCTGCCTTGGCGATGAGTTTGGGTAATTGCAAAAATGCTACGGAAAATTAAAAACACACTTTTAAAAAAGATTTGGGGCTTTGTGGAAAACATCCAGGGCTTAAGCCCCATAAGCCCACCCCCCCAGCCCCGCCCCTGGCATAGACCCCATTTTTTTCCATAGAACTGAAGATGACCAGTTGGCTGAAAGGAGCAGGTCACAAATGAAAACATTTGTTCTGGGTTATGAGGTTTCCTAAGCAGGGACACAAAGCGAGTTTGACTGAGTGAGTTAAACTCCACTGGTGGAAGCATATGGGTGCTCTGTCAGAGTGCAGGTGGCTCCCCTCTCACTAGCTCAGCCTGAGTGGATCCACTCCATCAAACAGTCAAATAAAGAGCTATCTTCCACAGCAGTGGAAACTGATACGGTGCTATTCTCCGCACTATAAAAGATTTATGATTTATCAGGCGTTCTCCATGTTGGAGGGGGTGGTAATAATCTGGGATTGACACTAATATCATGTGTGTGCTTGCATGTGTCTAATAATGACCATATGGATAAAATCTGTTTAAAATTGAGACGTGGATGCTGCAGAGATGCTTGTTATAAAATGATGTCATCAGTAATAATCAAAATGAGACTTGCTGTATAAGAAAATATTTCACAGGGTAAGATGGGTTCATTCATATATTTTCCTCCAAAGAGCTTATATTTTCACCTGCGTCTTTTCATTTGTTACTTTGATTTTTTTTAATTTTTTTTATTTTTTTTTTTTGNTTTTTTTTTTTTTTTTTAGCAGGATTAATCAATTTTGATGAAACTTGATGGAAGGCTGCAGTATGGCCCAGGGAAAAGTCCATTAAATTTTGGTGCCAATCTGGATCCAGGAGCAGATTCAGGATTTTTTTTTTTTTTTTTTANTTTTTTTTTTTTTTTTTAATGATTTCTGCTGATGGACAGACAGACGTGACCTCAGCTCCACTCTGAGCCGCTGACCTGCCTGCAGCAGAACCTCCAACATCCTCAGCATGCGCTTTGTGTGCACAAAGCTTTATAGCAAGAAGGAAACGTATTGGAAAAGAAAAATGTGTTTTCATGGCTTCATTGTCTGGAGCACTGTTGTTGTTGTTGTTGTTGATGATGATGATGATGATGATGATGATATGATCTGATGAGAAGTTGGTGCAATGTGAGTGAATGCAGCCTACAATGTTCATCTATGCCCTAACAAAAGCTTTTGGACAATTAATCACCAAATAATACAATAATACGTCAAATGGAGATTGAATAAATAATAATATTATTACTCCAGTTATTTTCAGAACATCTTGAACTTTTTTTATAATTAGTAAAGATTTTTGAATGGCAGAAGGAATACAATGCCGATTGTCACCTGAAGGACCTTCAAAACTAAACCATGGCTGTTTACTAATTAAGTATAATCTAAAAGCACTAGAAATGTCATATTATTGGAAAGTTGGTCACACATATGCAACATAGCTAGTACAGATTGTCTAGAACACTGGTTCTCAAATTTTTTTGAACCAAGTACCATCTCTGAGCAAAACAAATTATTTCAGTCTGTTCATGACAAATGAAACCAACTTTAGTTGTGAATATTTTACCACAATAACCAAATTTGATAGATATCTGGTGTACCATCGGGAGGTGCTCCACATGTAAGGCTTGTTGGACAAAATGGAGAGAACACAAAAGCAGAGGCGGCGAGGCAGGAGAACATTCAAAAGGTCTACTGGGATTAAGCAAAGTCAAAAAACAACATCCTACAAACAGCTGGTGAAAAACACAGGCAAGCAGAAAACGAGGCAAACAAACCAGGCAAAGAACCGGCTAAATGGCAGGAAAAATTCAAGGCTCATGGATCACAGTCTTTCTGGAAAGCAAGAGTACTAACAATCTGGAAAATAACTACTACAGGCAGGCATGTATATATACAAAGACTATTGACTAAAGGCAAACAGCTGATGAGGGTGGAGACAGGATCAGGTGACCAGGAGTGGCAGAAAGGACTGAAAGTGGCTAGTGGACGAGTTAGGAATGACAGGAGAGATTAGTAAACAGTGCAAGGAGATTATGATGATGTAGATGATGTAGATGACAACCTGTGTTACTAACACCACAGCTTGAGAACCACTAGTTTAGAACATCAATAACAAGCATGTGCATGGAGCACCAAAGTAAAAAAAAAAAAAACTACTTTGGATACAGTTATGTTTGTAATGTCTGTGTTCTTATCAGTTAATGGGTGATCAGTCACTCTGAAACACAATATCATCCATAAATTAATACAAATCATTTTGTAACAAAGCACTTATACTGTAGCTCCTCCACACAGATCTAAATTAATATGTTTTATCCTTTAATTTATGCAAACATATCCAGCCAACGCTAATGTGCTCATCTGGGTCTTCCACTGCAGTAAAAGCTTTCCTATAGTCTGATGTTGAGTGAATTTTTGGCAGAGATCCAGGAGTTGTATGGGGGGGGGGGGGNCCCCAGAGAGAGAGTAACTGTAGGCTGGTAGGGCCGGGAGGGCCACGGGCCCCGGGAGTGCCTGTACTGTGCCTCAGTTCTTATGTCAAAGCTGTATAAGGTTTCATTTGGAGAGGCAGGGAACTAGCCTGGGAGAACTTTCAACTGCAGGGAAGTAAGCATTCAGGAAGTGGACTATAATTCAAACCAGAGCTCCAACAAAAGCAGGCCTTCACATGCACTGAGTGGAAAATATATAACTGCATGTACAGCATTCAGCACATTTGGTGAAAAGATATATAGTGTAGAATTCATAGTCCTGGCAAAAGTTTCACAGTAAAAAGCCATATATTTGTAGAAATAATACAATCTATAATGCGTCATTATTTGATGAAGTACTTGAGATAATAACATCAATAAAAGAGAACTGTTAACTGATTTTTCTGTTAAACTTTTCATAAATCATATTCCAGAGCTGTTTTTTCTCTTGATGAAGTACAATAAGGGTATTTTTTAAAATTAAATAATTATTGTGACTGCAAAACTAAAACAAATTAAACTGGTTATCATAATATTGGAAACATCACAAATTCACTTCATGTGACTAAACCGACTCATGTCCATTCTCACTGACCTGGCCTGGGTGGTTTAAAGTTAAGATTAAGTTTAGATTAGGGTTCAGATAGAGCAACACCTGTTACTCCACCCCCATATGTAACTTAACTCCACCCCCAACACCAAGATGAAGTCTCAGATGCAGAGGTGGGTAGTAGCTTAATGAATTTACTCAAAATAGAACAGGAAAACTTGAGTTAGCATTAGCAGCCAGCAGCTAGTTAAGTAGTTAACAAATTTTTACCGTGGTCATCATTCCCAGGGCTTTTAATGGAAAACTGAAGAACACAAATAAACTATGACACAGCAGAGGGAAAGTCTGGCGAGAAGCATGAAGTTGTATAGCTTAAAATTAGAAATAAAGGCCCATCTCCAATAAAAGCCTGTATCTTATACTGGCCGGTGTAGCAGGCCAGATTAAGCCCCCGCCAAATTATACCCAGGTATAGTCTGGTCTAGGCCAAAATATACGCTGGGGTTTAAAATAGCCCAGGCTAGTTTAAACCCCAGGCTATATTTTGACCTAGACCAGACAGACTACACCCCACTAGTCCAGTTTATACCCTCTTGTGTTTTTCATAAATTGGTCTGTATTTCAATTCCAGAGTTTCTTTCCATCATAATTTAAAAAATAAAAATAATTAAAATAAAATTAATAAAATAATATTAATTAAAATAAAAAAAAT
The DNA here is from genome assembly GCA_014773175.1 of Lucifuga dentata. Lineage (NCBI taxonomy): Eukaryota > Metazoa > Chordata > Actinopteri > Ophidiiformes > Bythitidae > Lucifuga > Lucifuga dentata. Next base: position 195,698 of record VXCM01000279.1, read on the forward strand.
CTGTGAAATAAAACCAAAAGCTTATGTATTCTTGAATATTGTGTCTGAGTGTGGGGGTATAATCTGGCCTTGGGGAGTGTGAAATAGCCTAGCCTAAATAACGCCCCGGGGTATAAACTGGACTAGCCCAGAATATACCCGAGGTATAAAACAGGCTAGCTCACTTTAACCCTGGGGAGGGGGTATATCTTGGGCTGTTACACCGGGTTCTCTCCGTAATTGAGGTAAATAAAGGCTCCGGTCACTAATAGAGCATTTGCGGTATTCGAAAGGATAAGCTTGATCAAAGTTAACTCACTACTCAAGTAATCTTTTTTAATAGATACTTTCTTACTTTCATTCAAGTAATTGTTTTGGTGACTACTCTTGCTTATACTTGAGTCAGTATTATCATAAAGTAACAATACTTTTACTTGAGTTTCTGGCAGTTTCTGGCTTCTCTACCCACCTCTGCTTAGATGGTTATGGATCAGCAAACAGTCCAAACATAACAATCGTAACCTTTCACACAAGGTTGTTGCTCTTACCAAACAGCAATATCAGCAATGCTTTTGCTGTCGTTCCCCTGACGCCAATGCTTACACATACTGATCTCCATAAACATGCTCATAAACTGCCTTTAACACCTCTCCGTCCTCAGCCTTCAGCGCCACAGGGACAAGGACTGGAGATTATGTTGTTTATCTAATAACCTATAGTAACAGCCTTCCCATCTTTCTCTCTCTCTCTCTATTCACTCTCTCATAGTGCATCTTTTCACATTTACTACTTTTAGTCTCATCCTCCTCCCATCATCATTTTTGAAGTACATGCAGTTGCTTTGTCATTTCTTGCTCTTTTTCATCATGACTTCGTGTGAACGTGGTTGAGCGGAAGACAAACAGTAATGAATAGCTAGGCTGTTTGGACTCTTTGTCTTTCTGTCATGGTGGCACTACTAGGTCAAAGGATGGGGCGTGTGTGTGTGTGTATGTGTGTGTCTATTTCCTTAATAGCCAGTGTGAGTAGTAATTTGATATCCCAGTGTGTGACCTGCTTTTACATGTTTGTTTGTCTCCCATTAAAGAAATAAAACCACCAACCATGACAATGTTTGCTTTCAGATGTGACCGGAGATGCTATGCCGGCCTGTGCATTCTGTTATTCATTACACAGAATTATTTCACACACGCTCATTTGCAGGTGTGTGTATGTGTGTGTGTGTAAAGGACATGACTGGGAGGCGGGTAACCAATTTATATTCCCGAGAGTGAAGCGGAAACCCTGGAGGAGTAGAGTAAATGAGATCCCCAAGGACCGAATTTACTGAGAGGCGGGTCATGTTTATGGATCCACACAGTGCACAACAATTCCTGTGTGACGTGGGAAAAATTGAATACAAGTGGTCTTACAGTGTGTGTCGTGCTATCACGACACACACTGATGTGCCGCCAGGTGAAAATGAATTGTCATTTTCCTTGAGAGTAAAACAATCAGCTGAAGCGCTGGCAAATCAAAATGCTGCCACCTGCTGGCTAACTCACCTCTTAGCATTTTGTGAAAGAGTACTTGTACACTGTAAAATGTGACAAGTTGATCTTACTTAAAAAAAAAAAAAAAANTAAGTTCAAGTAGACATAAAGTAAACATAACTTAAGACTAATAGTTATATTTACTTACCTTTTTCAGTTGGTTTCCTCCTAGATTGTTTTTAAGTAAGATCAACTTGTCACATTTTACAGTGTATTACAGTAGAGGTGGAAGGCTGAAGTACAATAACTCAAGTACACGTTTGAAGAAGTGGTACTTTGTGTATTTCCATTTTGGAGACTTTCTACTTTTACTATATTGCTTTTTAGAAGGAAATGTATTTTTTTCATGTGCCATATTTATCTGATTTCTGTTGTTACTTTGAAGATTCAGATTTTCCTTTCAGCATAAAATATTAATGTTTTGTGTTTCAGACATGTCTTTCCTTCCTACTTTTCTCCCTTCATTCCTTCTGTTCTGTTTTCTTATGTTTCTTCTTTCTTTCCTTTCGTCATCTGTACTTTTTTACTTTCTTTCTTCAATCCTTGTCCTCCCTGCTTCCCATTTTCCTTCTTTCTTTGTTCATTCCTGTCATCGTTGCTTTTTCTTCTTTCTCACCTTCTTTTATTACTTTGTTCCTTTCTTGCTGTCCTTCCTTCTGTTATTCTTATGGCCTCCCTTTATTCTTCTTTTCTTTCATTCCCTTCCCTCTTTTTTTTTTTTTTTTTTNTTTTTTTTTTTTTTTTTGCCTTCCTTTCCCCCAAATTTCTACCCTTTCCTTTACACATTCACCTGACATGAAACTTATACTTAAAAACATCTGAATGCATTACTTATGGTAATGTCATACTGATACTTTTATTTAAGTGAGTTCTTCCTCCATCTACAGGTAATTTGTTCTTGTAGCAGTCATGTTGTTATTCTACCTTTTCGGAAAATAATCCTAACAGCATTTTCTCAAGTGGAAAGATGTTAGTGGATCTGTGTGGGATATTCAACAACAGACACACTGAAGGAGGCTTGTATTCTCCTCTTTGTCCACAAACCTTTTGATAGGATTACACTGTGAACCAGTTCAGGACAGATTATTGCGTATATTCACTATAGAAGTTGTTTAATAGGATTAGCTTCATTGTATCCTATTGGCCCCAGTTATAAAGCTTTACCATTTCATTGTTTGTACAATCTGAATTATCCTCTTATTCAAACTTAACCAACGCTCTTAGCCAAAGAAGAAAAGGAGTGCACCATATGCCAAGAGAGCATGAGAAAGGTTTTATTGACATACTTTTACCTTTGAATATTCAAATAAATTCTTGGATGATGCAAAAATGAAGGACCAGAATGACCTGGTTCTGTCTGCTGTAAGCAATTTCTCCAAATGTGCAGATAACAAATTTCTTCTGTGTCTTATGCTGCATTCGAGCGACCTCGGAAATCGGGTTTTTCCCAGTCAGAAGTTCCGACTTCCAACCTCAAACCGTTCCAACTAAATATCAACAAAAAAGTATGGCTGAACACCAATAAATACTGTAAGATTAAATAAACTTAGTAATAAATGCTAACTAAAGTAAAGCTTGATTACAAGAATTTGGTTGTGTTGTTTTACGATGATATTAATCAGTGGATATTAAACTTTTGTACATGGAAGTAATATTCTGAAATTATTTATCAATGGTAAACAGTTATTATACACTAGGTAGTTAAGTTGGCAATATATTATGACCTTTTTTTTCAATGTCATAAAAAAAAAATACATTATTCGGCTGTTAGCTGGTCATTTCCATTCATAAAACTTCCATGTTGAGTGACGTCATACTCGTGAAGTCGGGGTAGATAATTTTGGTCCGAGTTTCCCAGTCGGANATGTTGAGTGACGTCATACTCGTGAAGTCGGGGTAGATAATTTTGGTCCGAGTTTCCCAGTCGGAGCTTTGACTTCAAGTGCCGTTCCAACGCATTTTTCCAAGTAGGTAGTCGGAAAAATCCGAGGTCTGAGGTCTGTGAACGCAGCATTAGACCAGTGGGTCTCAAACAGAACAAAGTACCAACAAGCCACCAATTGTCAGATAACTGGTGTGTGTGTGTGTGTGTGTGTGTGTGTTGCAGTTGAGAAGTTTACAACATGAAACTGAGAAATTACTGATGTCCACATTGAACATAAATGTACAGTGTGCACAAGGGCCAAGCCTGACTATTTAAAAAAAAAAAAAAATCCTAATTAAAACTGAATAATAATTAATAAAAAAAATAAAGTAATAAGTTAAACAATGTCTTAAATAACCACATTTTATTTGTGATATTTCTGCAATAACAGAACTCCTATAGATTCCAGAAATGTCTTTTTTTGGGGGGGGGGNGGTGTTACTACTTTTACTTTATTTTTCTTTATTTTTACTTGACTTTTACTTTACTTTTAATTTACTTGGTGTAATCACTACCTTATAGCTGAAGAATTGGTTTAGAAAAGTGAGATTTTAAGACGTCTCCTCTGAGATTTAACACATCAAACTGGCTGCTTTCTTATATGAGCATGATTAAATGAGGTGTTTCAGAGGGCCTTCACAGAAAATGGACCAGAGAGAGCGACAAATCTCCTCAGACTGAAACGTCTATTAGGTGCTTATTCAGGGAATGCAAAAAGAAAATGGCTTTCAAATGTAGGAACAAGTGGTCTTAATCATGCCTGTTATTCTGCTCATTAATAATAACAGTCAGTCTAACATGAGAGAAAATGTTTTAATCAGCGCAATTTCATTACAATTTCATGAAACTTCTGCTCGATTTTTTTTTTTTTTTTTTTNTTTTTTTTTTTTTTTTTTGTGCAACTTTTATGTGACTGGAACATGAAACCGTCACAGCATCCAGACTCAGTGTGCAAACACTAAATTCTGAGATGTGGAACTCAGGAGCGGGATGGTGATGGCTCTGACATACAATTAAAAAGATCTGCTTTTAATATATCCATTCATATCTCTCTTCATATCTGTCTCTGGGCAGGTAAAAATAATCATTATGGCAGCCTATTAGTCACAGAGGATTAAAGCGGCAGAGAAGCAGAGATGGGAGCTGAGTGGAGAAACACAGACAGATTAAATGCCTGTGGTATTATGGGCTAATGTTAAGAGGCCCCAAGGCGAAGTGTTCTCCATGAAACTATGTAGATACAGTGCTAAATGTTAATGAATGAAAATATTTCCACCAGCATGGCAAAGATTATCTCACTTAAAATATGGGATATTAGATGAAAAAAAATACAAGAATAGTGTATCTAGTACATGTTAATTGCTCATTAATAAAAAGACTGGAGAATATTGGAGATGCAATTTGATCAGATTTGACAACTCCCAATTTCCAATTTTGAGATTTTGGAACAAAATAATGAAAATTTGTAAAAAAAAAAAAAAAAAACAAAAAACCCACACACATGCACAAAGTACACTCTAAAAAGAAAATCAGTGCAACAATGTACATCAAGTTTTTCACATTGTCCTAACATCTGGTAAAATTAAGTGGTGCGGTAGTGAAGTATTGGAGTTTGAATCCCAGGGCAGACATTTTCCTATAAGAGAGGTGAGATACGACTACTGTGGACACATCAGAAGAGAAGGATGGATGGACAAGAAAGGAGAATGGACAGATACACTCACAGGAGACAGTTCCTACAGTGGGACACGTCAGAAGTGACATGCTACATGCCCACATCAATCTAAAAAGGGGAAAGATCTGCACCATCAGAAAGACATACCTACAATGGACATGGACAGACATCCCACAGTGGAAGAGACAAACCCACATCCCCTCGCAATGGGAGGGACACAAATGAGATGATCGCAAGCAGCACTCCAAAGGGAAGGAGACACACTGAGCTCATGAGCGCAGCTATTTCTTCAAGACTTTGTTTCCAAGCAGGAAGTTAAATCGTTAAAATTGTGATTTGAACTCCAATCACGTTAAGTGGGTGGGACTTGAAACAAAAATGGTCTCAAGTCCCACCCAAATTAATTTGATCTGTTACCACAACTGAGCTTAACATTTGCTTTTTATGAATAAATTAATGAAGTAGAGTTTAAACTAATCATAAATATAAGCTGAAGTGATTACCACTGTTGTTGTGCCAACAGAAAACTTAAGATGAATGCCAATTTTTTTTTTTTTCTGCAGCCAATACATTTATTTATGTGCTGGGTAAAGATGAACTCTTTTTTCTTTTTTTTTTTGGAGAGAGCAGAGATAAAATTTACCTACAACATAATTCAAAGAAAAAAATACCTGATTCTGTAATCTTGGTGCTTTAATTGATTTCAGGTCACTTGAAGGGTTGAATTCTCCTCCACATTACAGTAAATTCTACAGCATCGTTTCTTTTCTCTCTGAAATTTAGTGAAATATAATCAGAAACAAACACAAAATGGAAATAGTAAAGCACAGCTGTATTTTCTTCCTCTGTGTGTTTAACATGTCTACAAGGTGGCGCTTTAAGGGTCTGTATGTGCCTGTGTGTGTGTGTGTGAGAGAGAAAGAGAGAGAGAGAGAGAGAGAGAGAGAGATAGAGAGAGAGAGAGAGAGAGAGAACCATACCAAAAATCCATCCCAGTATCAGAATCCCTAATGAACTGCAGGCTGGCTGTTATCAGTGTGGACAGAGATCCTCCAACTCCACCTTTCAGAGTCAAGACTCATTTATCAGCTTCTGATCTGATTAAACACCCTGAAGTTGGAATGAAAGCTGGGACCAGCTATTATCTGACTCCATTAGCTACAGGCTCAGCCACCAACATCATTCCCCATCCTTCACACCTTTATGCCAACATCTCCCTCATTCTGCTCCGACAGCAGCTGGTAAGAAATTTGAGCTCACCTTTCATTTCTTTGCCACTTATCCTCTCTTCCACTTTTTGTCCCTTCTTTGTCTCGCACCCTCTCTTTCCTTTAAAACTAGTATCGTCTGACTCCCCAGCAAATATATTCTGCAGACTCCACTACTCAGTGAGGGATGTGGCTTTCTGATTGGCTGGATAGAAAATGATCATGTAAAGTTTGAACATGAATCATGAATTATATTCTCTTATTCAAAATGTCAAATGTGGCGCATTAGAAGGAGAATTTTGCTTTCATGGTGTTGCATGATATGTATCATGAACAAGTTTCAAGTGCAGTTATAGTTTCCTATACTTATTCTTAAGGAAAAACGTATGAGTGTAGTCTGAGGTCAAAGGTCAAAAGTCTCCTGTCATCAAACCTGCTTCATCCTGCAATGTATTAACATTTGAATGACATGTACACTCTCTACTGGTAAGATCCGGTATTGCAGAGTTGTTCTTCTATGCAGACGCATTGCCTCAGAGAGAATATATGGAGTACGCTTTCTTTAAAATCTCATATATAAAATTATTATTTATAAACGTTTCACTGGTTCCAACAAATGTCCTCAATACAAGCCTTTGTTATTATTACCATAATTACATCGCCACTAGCATTTTCTACACATGCCCAGCCTCTTGTGTTGATTGCTCATATACAACCTGCCCAGAATATTCAGTAATCACTGAACACATCAGGGGAGCCATTTTCCGGAGGCCTGCAGACGTCAGGGAACATTACCACTGGGAAAATTGGGTGGCAGCATTTTCCTAGGATGAGAGATGGTGAGGGGACCAATTAGAACAGAAAGACACATGGCAGTTGCTCGCTGAAAAAAAAGAAAAGCATCGGAGGAAATGTAGTGGAATATTGTTGTATAATTAGCCATATTTACAGTCCAAGTCATTAGCACTCATTCGTGATGCCGAATAATCACACACGTTCTCACACACACCAACACACACAATGACTGCAACTAATTGAATCATGACTTGAATTCCTGCTTTCATTAAGTAGTAATCAATAATGGAAATTGGAAATATGATCAACTAGAATAGACTGTCAGTTTGTCAATACATCACACGTTAATTTGGATATTTTTTTGGCCATGGAAAAGTGTTCCAAGTCACTCCAAGAGTGAATACCTATGCAAAGGCCAGAATATGATCTGGATCACCACCAAAATAAGATCTTTTTGTTATTAAAAACTGATCCAACATGCTAAATTTAATTGAAATTCGGCCATTAGCATTAATTGTATAGGTTAAGAACTTCTGGATCTAGAATATGAGCCACATCACCTCCAAAGTTGTATCACTTCATACTCTCTACGTTATCTGTCTGCACTCCAAATTTAATCAAAATCTGTCCATAAATTTTCAAGATATCCAGCTAAAAACCAGAAAAAACAGAATATTGACATCATTTTAATATGGCCCCTCAAACCATAAACATTTCTATATTTATAAATGAATTTTAGAAGCATTTAAAAAAAATCAATCTGCATACAGACACAATAACAGGTTACAGGTTAAACATAACAGTTTTGAGGCACAAGGTACACAGCAATACTCCTTGTTATTCCAGGGCCTTTTATTCTCGTCTATCCAACAACTATAAGTGCTGAACCTTCACACTTCAGCCTGCTCACCTGACTCCTGTTCTCTGTTACCTGCTTTTCTGTTTACCTGTAGATCTCGCCCCTCGTCTGCTCTACGGTTCTGATTTTCTGCCTCAGCCCCTGTTGGACTTGTTCAGTCTTGCCCGTCTGCCTTCCTAGTTCCTGAGCATAAGTCTGCCTTTTCCACCACAGGTTTCCTGCCTAGTTTCATTTGGTCTACACTAAACTGGTTGCCAGCCCTGCCTGCTCTTGACTTCTGATCCAGCCTTCCCTCTGCTCTATGCATTGCCTTGAGTTCTCTAGTAAAGACCATTTTCTGCTTTTACCTCTCTCTCTGAGTCTGCTTTTAGGTCTCTGACCCATTACAGGTCTGGATTTGGACAAAGATCCCGATCTGGCAGACTAAAATATATGTTTGGACAAGAGGCATATTAATGGAATTGCTGTATACTAACAAATTAGGTGAGAAACATGTGACATTAAAGGACCATACCACCTATTTTGCATGTTTGAGCTTAATATATTCAATTTTCATACACTTAATGTTACTGACATTCATTTCTCAAAGGATAAAACCATATTTCAGCCTTCCTGGTATTTTGCAAATTAATTAATCTTTCAAAATCAAATTAATCAAATTAATTAATCTTTCAAAATCAAATATTCAAGCGATACACCCACTTTAAAAATCAATGTTTCACCTGCTAATAGTTACACAGCCTTATGAAGTCACAATCATTAAAATTTTTCGATAAACGCAGGTCTTCTTTTGGGACTATATTGCCTGGTGGAGACATACATTTATTCCGTGCTTTTTATTGCGCTTAAATACTAAAATTACAATACTTCAAAAAAAAAAAACCCTAAATATACATGTTGTTCACAATAATGGATTACCTATCCCAAAAACGTTTCAAGTATCAACAAGTTGCTTTTAATAGCGTACCAGAATGAACTGACCAATGGCAGTCTAGAAGGTAGGTAAAAAAACATTAACTCACCATTCCAGTAGTATGCTTTGGGAAATGATTATCAGTAATGTTATGCGTATGAAAATTCAATATATTAGGCTCAAACATGCAAAATGGGTGGTATAGTCCTTTAATGTTTTGCTGAGATGATGATTCAGTAGCAAATTGATTTTACAGTTTTGATGTCTCTCTCTTTCTCTTTAGGCTGCATATTAATACAAGACAAATTCTGTTGGTCTTGGCGGAGGTGCACACGCTCAAATAAGGAAATTTCTAGGTTTTAAGTCAATTTTGTCTGAACTCCTGTAAACCCCCTAAAATTTAAAGTTACTTTAGAAAGGTCTCACATAATGTGAGCTCTACCATGTGTTGGGTCTGACCTTCCTCTATTCCCCTTTAAAAATCACTTAGTATGCACTGTGCCACTCAGCACATTTTCACTAAAATGGTTTGTCAGCAGAATTTGGACAATAACAGCAGGCTGTGATCCCCAAAATCTGGACTCTCTTTTAATGAAGGAGGCGAGGACTTGATCGAGATCAATCAGAGAGCACAAAGTCCTGATTATTCAATTGACTGAAAAGTGACTTTGAGGCTGTTCCTTTGTCATCATCTTTGTTTACTTAACAGATTAAGAGATTATCATATATAGTATAAATCTCCCCAAACTGACAGGGGACATTCTAACTCAGCGTATAAATGTGTGTTGTTTCAGATATCACTCATTATTCCTTTTAACAAGAAATGTACTGCAGTCTGAGTTTATACTGATGGAGGCAATTACTGCAAAGATGAGTTGTGAAATTAGCATGTTAATGGCTTATTATCACACAAGCAAGTACATTGGCCCCAAAAGGCTTTTCCCTACCAATGGCTTGATGAGAAAATTGAAGGGGAACAGGTACGTGCATAATGTTTGACGGATATAAATGGGAAGAATATGAATTATAAATGCATGGTTAATAAAGGCACACAATATTTGTACTGGGTGAGAGTGGCTCAAACAGATTAGACATGGAAATTAAGCGAACTGGCTCAGGCAATATGTTTATGCTGTCTTTTTAGAGTTTTATTATGGAATAGATAATGTTTATTACCATAAAATGAACTAATTCAATTCATACTGCCTAATCATGCATTTTCAATATGCCATCACAGTTTCATTTGATTTTTGAGAGTGCCATCTCGGTAATGACCATTAGGTGACACTCTGATACCGTGGTAAATCCGTTCACACTGTCCAGATGTTATTTGAATCTAAAGGTTAGCTTCTCCCTCAGTGTTCACTCTTTGCTGTTCCAAAGGTCATCATTTGTAACATTTATCTCACAGAATCATAATTCTCATCTCTGACAAGGATATGGAGTTGATCGCTATCACAGTAGGGATGGTTCTCTAATTTTCAGACCCTCGCAAAGTTCTAGAAGTTCTAGTAGGAGATAAAGCTACCGAACATTTTTCACATTCATGAAACAATTTTCAACATTCTCTTGTGACTAAAAGTGTCACAAAGTGTCAGCATGTCATATTAATGTCAGACTCGGGCCGAAGTATCAGCTGAATCAAATGTCATATATGACAGGGACAAAATGAGCAAAGATCCATATTTCTATTAGGCTCCACAGACAAAACAGATAGGTTTGGATTTCCAAGCATGTTTGTGCATATTTTACTGCAATGCAGTCTTCTGTCTTCACTGACTACAGAGTGTGTGACAGGGCTAATATAGACACATGCAAAACTCATCTCATGCTCATGCCCTGAATCGATCCATCCAAACTGAATAGATCTGTACGTGTCTTCGGCACAAGAGCCACTCGAAGACTTGTCATTCTCACTGAAACTGGAGACTGGTGATATTGATCTATCTGCAGCTGCCAGCAAAGACGAAATCTACTTGTTCACATCCGGACCCTCTGCGGCACACGCCATTAGTACGGTACAGGCTACCGGCAGGCCACACATTGACGATGAGCTCTCAATCCAACGAGATACAGTTTGATTCTGACCGACGCCTGCAAAAAGAGGTGTCGTACAAGTGCAACAGAGGTGAAGTTTTAGCCCGATTAAGAGGAGAAATCTGATAATGAGTTACTTCATAATATTGCTGGTAATTGCTGTGAAATGATAGCAGCACGGCTTTAATGTCAGTTATCAGCAATCATCACAGGTTGCTTTAGTTCGTGGAAGAATCAAATCAGATTGTTGAGTCATTGGAGTCATACTGGGCAAAAACAGGGATCTGAGAGAGAGAGATCTTAAGAGATAAAGTCATGCTTTGCATTGTTGCACAAGGATTAGTAGAGCGTTAAAGCGTTACTAAAGCATCAACCACTAGAGGGCAATCGTGCTTGGCAGGGATATTTATCAGTGCAGGAAGAAAGACAGAATGGCTTTAGTGGAGTCAATGAGGTGTGTGAGACTCATGTTAGATATATATGCTCTCTAATGGAAAAACAGCGTATTATACTACAGAAAATACTGAAAAAGCTTTAACAGTCATGCATGAGAATCAATCATCCATTCTTCTCCATCAGACCATCACCATCACGTTTAACCCAATCCATCAGTGTAGAAAAGTCTGCTGTTGCCTGTATAAAATGCAAAGGCAACAATAGGAGGAATTATGAAGAAGAGAGGCTTGGTAATGTGATTTATCAAAGGGTACAGGATGCTGCAAACAGAGCTCTTATGATTCATTTTGCAGCGCTTTGTGAAGTATTGTTGTGTTGGATGCTCTCACCTCTTCCTCAGCACTTAGGCCATGACAAATGCAAGTGTCATCTGTGACTAGGGACCAAAGCAGGAAAGGCCAGGTAATACTAGTGCAGAAAGCAAGTCAGGCATGCTAGTTGTGATGAATAGATGCTGTATTGTCTTTGAGAGAATTTTGTGTAAGTTACGTACTTTCTGTGGCTGTGAGTTTTTCCTCCTTCTCTTCAGTAAATCGTCAAACTAACAGCTCTCTGAAATGTCTCTGACTCCATCACCGTTGTTGACTCAGACATGTTTTAATTATCAGTATGTTGAGGTCAAATGATACCATTATTCTTATTCTTATTATGAAAATTAGTTCTCAGCAAAGTCTGGTAGAATAGATCTAATGATAATAGTTTTATATTGTATGTAGAAAATCAGAGAAAATCAATGCTGCAATTTGCATCAAGCTTTCGCATTGTGCTAGCATCTGGTAAAATCAAGTGGACCCAACAAACTATGAGTAAGCAGAATGAGCTTTCCTTCTATATTTCTATATTTAAATGCCAAAAGCAGTGATAAAGTGTCTGTTTAGGAGACCAGAGTTTGAATCCCACAGGACAGAGGAGAGACAAACGCCCAGAGGAAAGTAGAATGGAAAGACATGACCACACAATAGAGGAACATCAAGACAGACATGTCCACATTGGCAGAGACACACCTACTTCAGGAGACACGCCCACATCAGCCCACAATGAGAGGATTATGGCCCATCAGCAGAGACACACCTACATTAGAAAGACACGCCTACATCGTAAGAGACGCGCCCACATTAGGAGACAGAACCTTGAAATCAAAATATATTAATTTGATCTGTTACCTCAACTTAACTTTTGCTTTTTGTGAATACATTAATGAATTAGAATTTTAACTAGTCATGAGTATGAGTTGAAGTGATTAATATTATTATTGTGATACCACATCTCATTAAAATTACACTGGTAATTCTAAAAGTGTAAAAACAAAATTAATGAATTTGAATTTTTATTCTACAGCTATGCATTGTCAAGCTGCACACAATTCTTTTTTTTTTTTTAGTCTGTATTGGCTTTAAATCAGAGCATCTTCTGTGACTTCCAGCACAGAGGTCCTGACAGGTGATGCCTCTATTGTGGCGCCGTCAGGCCCCTCCCACTGGACAGCTATAAAACAGGGGTGATTACACACCTCCTAACCAATCGAAGCCCATCACAGTTCAACTTGTGTGACGGCTGTTCGCTCAGATCACCTGCTCTTACCCAGACAGCAACAACAACCACAGGAGCACAAAATCCATCAGCGTGCATTGTGGTGAAATTGATCATGACAATCAATAGCAACCAGTGCAGCCATTGGCACGGCTGCAGAGGAGGCATCAGGAGCGCTTTGCCTCGTCTGTGATCTATCTATCTTTCGGCAGCAGCTAGGCATGAGATCAATATGCTACAGGCAGCTCATATTTCACTGGTGGCCCAGCAGGGATAAGAGGGCAGTGGGGGAGAGGGGGAAGGGGAAGATGGGATGATGACATGGCCTTGGAAGGCTCTCTGGGGCCAAACCAGGAGCGGCTACTGTGGAGTAGAAGCAGATGACAGAGTGATATGCTTGCAACCAAAGGTGAGAAAAGGAGACAGAAGTTTCAGGTGTGACATAAGAGTCAATAGTGCAGCAGAGGTTTATACGCTACATGGATGGCAGCGCTACTGTTCTTACACCCTGACAGCTTGTCGATTCAGTGAATTTATAATGAATGTTCTTTTTATTACATTCTTTCTCTCTAACCTTTCTCTTCTCCTTTACTGGCTTTGTTTCACCTCCCTCCTTCCTTTCTCCTGTCACCTTCCTCCTCTCTTCCTTTGCTTCTACCCCCGTTCCCTCCTGCTCTCTGTCCCTGTCACAGATTCATGTAACCTATCATCCCGTGAATAAACACAAAGAGTTATATGAAAGGTGCTTAGTCGCATTTCTTCCTACCCCTGCTGTTGCAGTGTCCTAATGATGCAAATGTTAGACCGGCTAATGAGCAGGAGCTCTATTCAGCAGGAGTTTAACACACTGCCTCATGAATAATATCAACGTCACTGGCAGAGTCAAGATGTTTGTTCCTCTTATTTCCCAAATAATGACCATTACAGATGGTGCTTTGTCCAATTATATACAGTGAACCTAGAAAAAAATGACAATTGTTGGTTGGTTGGTTCACCACAGTGTCCAAGGGAGCAACCAGACCTTTAAAACTGAGCTGATGAAAATTCAATTCAGGAATTCACATGCGAACAATCTGCCGTGTCAGGGGAACACACACACACACACATACACATGCATACATAAACATACACAAGTGGGCTGCAGAAGTGTCTGAAAACTTTTACTGGACCTCCAAACACCATTTCACCTGAAATCACACTACCTTTTGAGTCTGAGTTCATCCTTGTTGTCACCTGGCACGCAAGCCTCTAAAGCAAAGCGGAACACAGGCCAATTGATGTTGGCTTTGCGTTATTACAATAAACCTTATTGCTGCTCACATTTCTCTCCCTCCCATCCTCGTGGCTTAATCCCTCCGTGCTTTGCCCTTCATTTTTTCAAAGAGAGCCTGCAGGCTAGAATTGCCCTTTGCTGACTCGTGGCTGACAGTGAATAAGTTCCTCTCTCGTCTCCTCTCTTTTATCTCTGAGATCATACTCTGAGTGGGTCAAGATCAATGGTGCTCCCTGCAAATCTGCCCAGACTCCCGGTGCTTCTCATTGACCTTACACAGAGGTAACTGCACACTCCGACTCTCATCCAGCCAGCTTTAGCATTCTCTTTGTGGGTTAAATTCACTTACTACTCTCAGTACCTTCATCCAACTGTAAACTTCATACCTGATGTATAGGATATCAAATTGAAGTCATTCTGGTTTTCAAAGATAAACTCTGCATTACTGCTGTTTCTTTCAGATGACTAAATAAATAAAAGTGAAGTCTTCTGTATAAGTTCAAACAGGAAGCCACTTCTCACCTGCCTGTCAACACACCCGATGCTCATCACCACTTCTCCCTGTCCCAGGATCATGCCTCTCTGCCACTGTGGATATTCCCCCTCTGCCCCATGTATTTAAAGGACTCTCCCAGAGGATAAAACCATACTTCAGCTTTCCTGATATTTTGCAAAACCTCTTAATCTTTCAAAATCAAAAATTCTAGTGATACACCCACCTTAAAAATCAATGTTTTGCCTGCTAACCATCAATAAATAATACCATAATAGCCAAACCATAATAGTTTCGCAGCCTTATGAAGTCACGGTTGTTTAAATTTTCCGATGAACGCAGGTCTTCTTTTGGGACTATATTTCCCGGTGGAGACATACATTAACTCCACACTTTTTATTGCGCTTAATCTCTAAAATTACGAAATACTGAAAAAACAAAACCTGAATACACATGTCATTCGTAGTGATGACCTATCCCAAGAACATTTCAAGTATCAGCAAGTTGATTGTAATAGCGTACCAGAATGAATTGAAACCAATGGTGGTCTGGAAGGTAGGAAAAACATTTTTTAAATTCACTGTTCCAGTAGCATGCTTTGGGAAATAATTGTCAGTAACCTTACGTGTTTGAAAATTGAATATATTAGGCTCAAACATGCAAAATGGGTGGTATNTGTCAGTAACCTTACGTGTTTGAAAATTGAATATATTAGGCTCAAACATGCAAAATGGGTGGTATGGTCCTTTAGTGCTTTCCTTGTGAATTTGCTGTAATTTATTATTATTTACCAGGGACAAAACACTCAACTTTGCCACAAGCAAATGTGGTACATGTGGCGTACAATATATAAGACATCCAGTTTAAACTGATTTACAGTCCTTGTCCCTGGTCAGGCTTTTTAATAAAATACAAAACAGTCCTTTAAATTGTACCCCCACCACCATCGAGACCCCATCCATGGTCCCAATGGAGCCACGCCAAACTTACATCAATATTATGTTACCTCTTATGATTGTTAAAAAAAAAAAAAAAAANTTAAAAAAAAAAAAAAAACATATTCTTCTTTGCACTTCTAATCTCAAGTGTATTTCCTGAACTGCAAGTCGTCCAAACTCTACAAGATTCTTTAGACTGGAAGCAGCACACTTAAGCTTGAGTTACTGACAAACCAATTCCAGGTGCTCCAGGCTTGTTGAGAAATTAATACATTTTGTTTCAGTAACAGTCTATTGAGACTTATTGGAATACACATATTTGGATCAGAAATGACAGACAAAAGTCTCTCTAGCCAAGGACGGCTCTGACAGGGTGATGGATGGATTTACATGATGGAGCAGACAGGACTCAATACTGCAAGCTTCTCAACAACAACCGAAAAATCAATTGCAGGTATGGTTTTCTAATGCACGTATAGTGACTGAGCTGAGAGATGCAAACTCAGGCCCAGAAATGACACGATCACTTACTTGTGACACTATAAATAACAATGCATAGGTTTAATAGAGTAAATGAAATTTTTATGCAGTTTATAGAGTAGAGTCCTGGTATTTTGCATTTTATGAAAAGCTACATGAAGACTAAATAAGTAAAAGGGTGAGGTCTAGATTATTAATCCTCAGGTTTAATACAGATCAAGACATTGGATGCAGCAGCCCAGTCCAGATCCAGCTGGGGCTCACATCCAATGAAATACCTCAGAGACACAAAAAGATGGATGATGGGCTCTGGGCTTCAAACTGGGTGCACTCAGCCCAGACATCATTGGGTCCGGGCTGAATAAAGAGGTGGAGGCCCTTCGCCTGCTCTTCCCTAATAGGAGGCGCTGCCTGGCTGACAGTAGCCCATAAATAACCCAGTCGGCGTGCCACAGGAAAAGAACACGCTCACCTGAGCGCACTCACTCAATTACATCACCAGGGAGAGGTGGGCTACAAGAACACAGAGCCCTACAGTTTTATGGCAAGTGTGCATGCAGATATATCATTGTTTGACTTAATGCTTTTTCACTTCATCTACTCCTTACATTCATTACATCAATACAGATTATGATACAATACGTAAAAAAATAAGAATTCTACACTGACAAAGGCGTAAGGAAAGAGCCATAAGTGAGAATGCAGTAAAGTCATAAAGGAAATGTACCCGTGAAATGTTTGTCATCACCTTCTGCATGAGGCATCTGTTGTGCAGTTTCCACTGAAATGACATATTGATCACAATCTCAACATTAATTTCCACTGTGTTTCAAAAATCTTGATTAATAAGATGATTCATGTTTCTCAATCATAATCACAACATGGATCATTTCAGAATTTGAGGGGATTCTGGGTTTTACTCACTAAAGATATTTAAATTTTAAATGTCTTGTTCTTTTAAAGACAACCAGAGTATAATTATGAGCTCTAGAAAGAAAGTTAGAGGCTCTGGTGAGTCAGTGTACTCACATTTCGGTTGATTCCTGCGAGGGGATTTCTTTCTTTTCCCACGTTTCTTTTCCTCCTTTCAAAAACTCAGGTTGCAACAGTGATAGCAGCTTCGCTTTTTTTTTTTTTTCNTTTTTTTTTTTTTTCATTCAAGCAAGGCCAAAGTAATGGAGCACATGGATCAGCAGGTCCATCCGACCAATAAGGTGAGAGTGGTGAGGTTATGACTCGCCCACCTCATTAAAAAATAAAATACAAAAAATAAATAAATGTGGAAATGTAGAAAAAAAATAAAATCAGAAACGTAGAAATGCATAAATAAATTAATGTTGAAATATGTAAAAACGAAAATAATTAAAAGTAGACATAAATACATAAATAAATAAAAAAAACAATATATTTCTATATTTATTTATTTTTACATTTATTTATGTATGCATTTATGTGTACATTTATTTATTTACACATTTATTTATGTTTTGCACTTTTATTTGCATATTTATTTATTCATGGGCACTTTTATTTATGTATGTATATATTTATTTATTTATAGTTAGTTTTGGTCCTCCATACATCTTTCATACTCACGATACAAAAATCTGTGTGACGCTGGCTCCGTCGTCATGTGGATAACGTGCGTCATGACGTCACGCGGAAGTAAACGCTACAACATGGCAGCGTCCTTGAGAGGCATGTTTTGATCCGGCAGAGTGTCAAAACATGCTACAGTTTGGCGTATTTACGATGAGAATTGCTAACAGCAAGAAAGTTTGAAAACGGAATATGGAAAGACGGGAGTTCATCGCTTCTCTGGTGGTAATGTGACGATTTTATATAGATAATCATTTTAATTTTAACAATCAACGAACCTCTATGTTTAAACACCACATTTCTGAGGAGTTTGCAGTCTGAATATTAGCTTTAGCTATAAAGATTCATTCATGGATGGTTTTGTTTGTCTTCTGCTTATTGAGGTCATGACGAAATTAATTCAGTCGGTAAATGTAACACAGGACAGCTAACCAGGCCTGGTTAGAGTTAACCACTTTTCTAAATAAGTGTGTACACAAACTTTTAAAAATGATTGACGGGTTGAACACAGCTCACTTTTGTTTCCTTGGGTAAGTGGTAGTGTGCTGTTGCTGTGTATTGCCGCTAAACACTGACTAATGCCTGCTTGTGTCCCAGGCTGGAGGCTGTGCAGGAATGAGTGTGGATCTGACCCTCTTCCCTCTGGACACCATTAAAACCAGACTACAGAGTCAGCAGGGCTTCTATAAGGCTGGGGGCTTCAGGGGCATCTATGCTGGGGTCCCATCTGCTGCTGTCGGCTCCTTCCCCAACGGTGAGATGCTCATTTATGATAGCTGGAGTTATGTTCACAGTTCAGCTATTCCTTATAGACTAAACTTTCTTTTAGAACTCAAAAACAAACCATTTTTCTTCTTTGGGGACAGAAACCAGCACCCAGTCTGCTACATTTAAAAGAGGGGACAAGATGTAAAATCTTAGCTCTCACAGTCTGAGCTTGTCTTTAAAGTGTTTTGCTGAATGTGTGTTTTGTAAACAGTTTGCCTTAAGGAAATATAAATGGAACAGTTTTCTAAGTTTTATTTAGTCCAGAACTGCTATGGAAAACTAATCCTCAATGAAAACCAATTTTGAAAACTACATTCACATGATCTCAGAAGACATGAAAAGCAAAAGATCAAGAAAATGTCTCTTGTAGTTGGGGTGCTTTTAACATGATACTGACATTTTTGGTACATTTATGGACTGAAATATATGAAAGGGACTTAAATTTGAGGACTTTTTGTTGGTTTGTGGCTGTGGTTTGCATTTATGTAGTTTGCATTTTAACACTTTAGAACTTTATCATGTTATTTAGATCTGTCAGAAACTGAATTATATGGTGATTGGAAGCTTCAACTTGTGCAACACTTGAGGGATGCTACAAAATAGTATTGCATTTACAGTCTAACTTCCAATTAGAAAAGTAATACCCAAAGTTATATGATCATATGTGCGTTATTCTGACAGTCTTTTCATCAATCCACCACTGCAGCTGCAGCTTTCCAAACAGACTTATGAAAGGAAGAAATAAGAAGTACACAAAAATAAAAATAAAAAGCATTGGACTACATGGCGTCTGCTGAGTCCTACATTGGGGCTTAATCATAAAACACAGCTCCAGATTTAATGTGTCAGTAAGGGCAAATAGCGTCACGCAACCATGTCCTCATTCATAAACATCAGTCATCGGCCTCTTTCTGCCTTGAAAGAGGTGTTAATACAGTATTTCCTCAGTGAAATGTTGAGTAAGTTATTCATAAAACACCATCACGCAGAAATTAAGACCCGTTTCAGTCTGGTGGTAAATTTCATCAGTACAAAATCTGGGTGATATTTTACCCAATATTTACCGTAATGAATAAATTTGATAGATAAGCCCACTCAGTTGATCAGACATTTCATTTAAATGGCAAGCTGCACACATTCTAGTGTTTTTAAAAATTTTTTTGTTTGTGTTTTTTAAATATGTAGTTGCTCATTAACGCAACGATCCACATAGGATTTTACCTGTGGTACCTCTTACAACAACATGTCGGTAATGGCTGACTAACATACAGGAAGCTTTATGAATAAGCTTCAATTAGTGACGCCGTGTAGTGACCATGATTTTTTTTTTTTAATTACCCCCAATATTACTAAAATTAATCCCTTTGTATTTAGCACGTCAGAGAGATTATGAGAGATGAGATGTTGCAGTTGTGATTTGTAGAACCTGCAGTTGTCTGATGGATTTGACACAAACTGCAGGATGAATCTGTTCTGTACAGACTGAACTCTCTCCAGCTACGACACATTGAACTTTTTAAAGTTTATCTCTATTTCTTACACACATACACACACTCACTCACACCTTTGCTTCTCCCCTGTCAGTGGTACTGAGGGATATTAATTGCTGTATGCTGGTTGACTAATGGGCCTTAAATTGCTGTGGTTCTGCTTGGTTACAGCCGCTGCTTTCTTTGTCACCTATGAATACACAAAGTCCCTGCTCGGCACGGGCGGAGCGCTAGCAGCACCGCATATGGCACCTGTCACTCACATGTTTGCTGCTTCCCTGGGTGAAATAGTAAGTTCCATGTCTTTCTGTCTCTCCTTCCTCCTTTTGTCCCCTTTCATTTGTATTTTTTTTACTCCTTTAACTCAGCCAACACGCTGTGAATAATGTTTATTTATGTGACATTCTCAGTCATTCCATCTTCAGAAGGCTAACTACTTTACACACTCGTTTCTCTTTCCCACTTCCCACATGCTCTCATTTCTCATCACTGTAAGTCCCAAATGAACACCCCCCCCCCCCNCCCCCCCCCCCTCCCCCAGTATGTCTGTCAATGTTATTGCTTTTTGAATTTCACAGAACAATCTTCAAGGAGGCAGCAGAAAAGGGAGGGGTAGGTATGTGGTTTTGGCTGTGGGCCTCAGGGTCCAGCTGGGTGAGTCAAGGGGGCTTCCTCAGGGCTGTCCCAGCATTTCCCCCACCAGCTGGGTAAATAAGAGCTCATTACTGCCTATTGACTTATCTGTGTTCCCAGCTCAGGCCCCCAGATGCTGCCAATTTTGCTTGGGGAATTTGGGCTTGAAACCAAAAGGGAGCAGTGCAATTTCCTCAGCCTACCCTCTCCAAGCACTCTACGTGAACCATAGAATCCGAGAGAATACTATCCCTGTGGGGGTCATGGGTATTCACACTGGCATGGATGGGGGGTATGAAAACAGGGATGCCCCTGCTATACCACCATGGCTTTTTGCAAAATACGAGGTTTTCAGTATTCATGGATTTTGGATGGATGTAATTTCCACATGTTTTGCATGTTTATGAAACGGGGTTATTCCGCATAGGAGGTTGCTGGCTGTGTTCGAGTTGATGGTTCCTCAAACTGTTGCAAATCAGAACACGACATGTCGCTCTCAGATTAGCACAAATTCAATAAGACTTGCATTTTTTTTGGTTGGTTTTTGACCTCTGTTTATCATGGTCAGTGGAGCAGTTATAGCTAAAACCAGAGCAATGCTTAAAGGACCATACCCTGATTTTTTTTTTATGTTTGAGCCCAGTAAATACAACTTGCATACATGTTACGTTACATTATAGCCAAAACATGCTGCTGAAGTGGTAAATTTTAGAATTTTTTTCCTACCTTCTAGCCTGCCAGTGATTTCAGTTTATTCCAGTACGCTATTAAAATCAACTTGATAAGATAAGTAATCCATCACAGTGAACCAGATGTTATTCTTATTTTTTTGTTGAAGTTACTGAATTTAACCCGTCCAACACAGAGCTGCATGGAGGAAAATGTATCTCTCCATCAGGGAATATAGCCGTGATGGAGACATACATCAGGGAATATAGTCCCAGGAGAATACAGCTTTTACCAAGAAATTAAAATGACCATGCCTTCTACAATCATGAAAAACACTGAATTTTAAGATGGGTGCATCACCTGAACATTTACTTTTGAAAGATGAAATTTTGAAAAGTAACACGAAAAATAATATCGGGTTTTATCTTTTGTAAAATGGCTGTCAGTAACATAACGTGCATGTGGGCAGTATTTATTGGACTCAAACATCCAAAACCACTGGTGTAGTCCTTTAATAGTTTGAACAATTTTTCAACTTTTTGTAAGTGTGAGAGGTGAGGCTGAGGTTGCAGCTACCTTTAACCTTTTTCCCGATGTTGTGGATTTGAGCACATCAAAAGCAGAAATCCTGGGAGTGGAGCAGAGCAGACGCAGTAACCTGCTGCATTCTGGCTCATGGATATGTCTTGTTCAAAGAGAATAATCTTCAGGCTTAGCCATGAGGACTACCCCAGGACTGCCCTGAGTTACAAGCAAGGCCTAAACGTCAGCATCATGATGTAATCTCTGCCACATAGGATTTCATCTGTCTGCTCCTTCTCTGCTAATAATTTAATTAAAAGTTTGGGCGCTGAGGTTCTCAGATTTGTAGCAGCAGGTCGGCTAGGTTAGGCTTTGTCAGGCGGGTAAAGGTAGACTAGATAATAATTTCACAGTGTGGGATGTGATTGCTACTCATAGTTTATCATCCCTCCATATAAATGTGTTGTAACATCACACATCAAAATATCTTAGTTTGCCATGTCTGAATTGAAGTTAAATTTTTATCAAAATCTGTCAAAGCATGAGGCCTGAAATATCAAAATATATACAGTACAGTTTTAAAATAATATGATTTTTTTTTTTTATTCAATTGGATGAACATGGTTTTAGTAAATATTATTTTGAATATTTCATATGCTGTGATAAATATTACCTACACCTCCTTTGTCTTCTTTGTCTTCTTTTTCTTATCTCTAAACAATAGCCACTGCCAGCTCTTCTGTCATCTGATCATTATTTGTCCCTACCGGCATGGAGTGGCATAAAAACAACTCCAGGTCTTCATAAAAAGAACTCCAGGGCTTAAGAACAATGCAGCATGTGGTGTTCTTGGAAATGTCCACCAACCTTTTCTTACGTTGTTTCTTCTTTTTTAAAATATACTGGGGCCTTCAGCCAGTCCTCTGGAGGATTCACCTTAAGTGTCTACTTCCTTCCACCATCCAAATCTGAATTTTGGAAAACAAATCACATCAATGTGACCAACAAACAATTTCAGATCTTCATTAGCATAATATTTGTTATTCCTCAAACTGATTTGTTCTGGCAGCGTACTGGTTTCCATTGCGTCTCTGTTGCTGTGAGCAGCTGCGTGCAGGCATGTCCTGACGCATCGTCACGACCTCAAGAAGAAGCAAGTTATTTGGTTTTTGTCTGACTCCCCACCTTCTTCAACCAACAATCCTTCCCCCAGGAGTCCATTTAGTTTTGTTTTACCAACTGTTTCCACTCCACAGCATTCACAACAAAAGCTTTCTGGGATTGCTGCCTCGCTAATCCATCCCTGAGCCTCCTTCAGCGGATGATACGCTCTACTTGGCACTAACGTACTTCATGTGTACTTCATTCGGTTTGTTATGATCATAGCAGAAGGAGTTGTAGCTCAGAGTTTATTCTGCTCGAGGTATGAGAGGGGAAGAACTTAAACACATCTAAATCTAAACAGTTCTCATCTTTAAAGGACCATACTGGTGATTTTTCATGTTTGAGCCCAATAAATACAACCCACATGCATGTTACATTACTGCAAACCATTTTCCAAAACATACTACTGGAGCAGTACCTTTTAGAAGTCTTTTTGCTACCTTCCACACTGATTTGTTTAAGTTCATTCTAATACACTGTTAAAAAAAAAAATCAACTTGTAGAGATTTGAAACATGCTTGAGATACATAATCAAACAAAACATCTATTATATTTTTGGGGGGAAGTTACTCAATTTCACTGATCCAGCGTGGAACTACACGGAAGAAATGTCCAGGAGAACATTGCTACCTTTTTTTCTACAGTCATACATAAGTGTTAACAGGTGAAACACTGAATTTCTGAACACTTAATTTTTTTAACAGTAGGGAATTTGGCAAAATAATGCAAACTAAAATACGGTTTTATGTTTTGGAAAATGGTTTTCAGTAATGTGAGAGTAATATTTATTAGGCTCACATGAAGAATTTTGGTATAGTCCTTTAAAGCCAAGTTTACAGGCTAACATATGTTTGAGCAAAAGAGTAATCGTTAAGAATATGCAACAGCAATTGCTTAATTCTAACATCTGCATGAGGACATTTTTACTTAGCTTCACTAAGCTTGGAAAAGAAAATCCTGCCAGCCAGTAAAACCCCAAAGACGAAAAGGACAATTGGAAGGTGTGTAGAGAAAGAAGGAGAGAGACAAGATGATGAGAGGAATCGTCCCACACTAGTATGCTGGTGTTTGTGTGACTGCAATGGTAGGACGCTCCCATAAAGAATGTGTAAGCTGATGGCGTCTGTCAGGCTCTAGCAGGCTGTTATCCAGCCATTAGATCAGATTTATCTTCATTCCCATTTGCTTGACGTCTGCCCTGAAAGCTCATTTGTCAAGGCCAGGCGGCGGGCTTCTCTCGCATCTATAAACCCCCGCCATCGCATGTCTGTGGGAGGATGTACTGGAAAATACAGTGTGACATGACAAGATAGGGGGACAGCGGGAAGAGGGAGCAAGAGGGAGGAGTTTTTAGGGGACAAACTGGCAGGCACTTAACTTGGCACTGAGAAATAATCCATGCATCGCCTTCGAGCAGCGCCACGCTCTGTGATTTATTGGCTGTTGTTTCAGAATTGGAGATGCATGGTTTCTTCATCTCTTTTCTTTTCTCCCTGACCTTTTTCTTCTCTCTCTCTCCTTTCTCTTCCTTTGTCATTCCTGACTCCAGCCTTTCCTTGTACCTTGATTGTTGAGGCATTGGTGTATATTTTATAGCGTGTCATACTTTTGGATTTGGCTTTCTGACTTTCAGTGGAAATGCACAGTTCCATCACAGATTTGTTTAACATCAGATGTGATGGGGTTTTAGGAGATAATAATTGATAGAATAGGTTGGGAAATATAATCAATATCATGATATATTGGGTGTTTGCAATACAGTATTGATGTTTCCTTCCTTTCCTGCAGACATTTACAATCTGACCTGTTTTCTGGTTTCAGGTTTTTGTAAATTTGTTGCTGTTGGCTGATGAAATGGCATCACATTTATTCATGCTGTATGTTTTAAGGTCTTAATGCAGTGAAGAAACTGCCAATACTTGATTAGTGTAGCTCTGTAAATATAATTTTGCCTTTATGTGTGTATATTTTCTGCTGTGGTTAGACAGATTGTGATGCATTTTTGATATATTTTTGTGGCATATCTGTTCTAACCCATCACAAGATTGTTATAAAGAATCCAATTTTCATGTGTGACTGCAGCAGAGCTTGAACTGCACTTTAGTAAATTCTACCTTTTGGTTGTATTTTTAATGGCAAATTAATCTGGGTAATTGAATCTTTATGGGGTTTCTGTTTTTGTTCTGTCTGTGCCTTGTGTGTGTGTGTGTGTGTGTGTGTGTGTGTGTGTTTAGCTTTTGTTAAGTGCTATATTCCAAATATGGAAGCCAACAAGACATGAAGTCCTTTATTAAATCATTTGGTAGACTTAATCTGAAGCTAATTTGATTTTGGGTTGCAGATCATTATTACTGGTTATTAATATTGGTTATTATTATTGGTTATTTGTTATTAAGGTTTATTTACACAAACATAGTTACACACACTGCTCAGATTTTCACTCCTTCTTAGCAAGTCTGACTGTAGCAGTTCTATAAGCGCATTGTGGTAAAACCTTCGTTTTGGTGATATAAATCGTGCCTCTGGAAAAAACCCATGCTGTAACTAGTGTTCTATCCATTGTCTGTTTTGTTTATCATAATTAGGACGTAATTAGGGCACCCCACCGACTGTTCCCATTGCACACCTTGCCGTTCAAGGAGAGGGAATTTTTGAATTGCCTCTTCTGAGATTTCTTCCATTTTGTTTCCTTAGATATAAGGTTTTTTTAGGGAATTTTTCCTCATCTTCTTAGGCTGGGTCGGGAACCGTTAATATGTAGGTTTGTAAAGCCCTTTGAACCATTGTATGTTATAAACTTGATAAACTTTACAAACTTGGCTAGACAAATGTCACAAAAACAGACAACAGCATTCATGGTCATTTAATTTAGAGTTTCCAAGTTATCTAAACTGCATGTCTTTGGATTGTGGGTGGAAACCCACATGCACATGGGGACGCCATGCACAGCTACACACAGAAAGACCAGCAGAGTCTGGTTCAAACGCAAAACCTCCCTGCTGTGAAGCGATGGCTCTAACTAGCCGTCGTGCTGCCCTGTTCTGTTAGCCTCACTTATTGATTCTCTGTAGCTCCAAATGGTGATCTTGGCCCTGACTGACCGATGTGTCCTGATGGCTGTGATCAGGAAAAGAGGGATGGATAAAGGAGGGGAGGATGAAGGGAGGTAATGACTCAATCTGTGTAATGATTTGCTGGCTTTGCTAATAACATGCTGTGAGTGTCTGTTACTTTCCCATTCCGCCCTGTTGTTTGCTCATGATGGAGGGCAGGCTTCTTACCTTGTTTGTTTGGCAGCCAATGCTGGAAGCTGAAAACACGGTCTTTCATTTGGATTTACAACAACAGGACAGGAGAAACTCGAAGTCTCCGAATGCGTGCAGGCATTCTCAGAGTTAACACTGCTCAACAACCGAATAGGTTCTGAATAAAGATGAATGGCAGCAGGAATTAAAGACGTTGATGATAGAATTAGTTTCAAGTCAGATAGAGGAAGATACTGACAATGAAGGGAAAGAAATGTAGGTGATAAAAGACATCCTGGCAGCTTTCCACCTATAGTGCTCCTCTAAATGTGAGGTAAGCCCAATTTATAATGATGGTCTTTTTCTTTCTTTCTTTCTTTCTTTCTTTCTTTCTTTTTGTCTTTCTTTCTTTCTTTCTGATTTCTGATTTCTTCCATTTCCCTCCATTTTCAGACATCTGAAATGGCCTCTCAGGGTTACATCCTTTGTCTATCCGCTCCACATCATTCCTTCCCACCCGTTGCTGCACAAATTACTCCCAAATAAACAGCGTCCCTAATTTATTTGGTATAATCTCCGGCTCATTCTGCCTTCCCCTCTGCAGTGACAGGAGAGGAGAGGCCATCTCAACTCCAGGCCCCCCATCCAATTACATCAGTAATTACTTGTCATAGGCACTTTCTTTCTATTTAGCCGCCTTATTCTGCTCCTTTGGAGAATTGGTTTGGGGAAAACACGATTTACAGTGTATTACAAATGGTAACACGACCAAAGGGAGAGCAAATGAGATCTCTTAGATGGATCCAGTCACCTAAGGTGTCGGGGGGGCGGCAGCGGCATGAGATGCCAATTTGGCCACTTGGTGGTACTGTCGTACTATGGTTAGTTTCCACCACAGCTTGAATAATTTCAGACTCTCCTGAAATACTGATCAGAATGTATATTCCTCATTCAGACTCATTCTGGGCTTTTTTTTTTTTTTTTTTTTTTGGCTCTGAGGTATTGTAATGTATTTTATAACAGAGAATGAGATTTATATATATTTTTTCTCTTATGAATGGCACATATATTTACATCCATGTTCATATTCATTAAGATAACATGCATAACATGCAATATTTTTGAGTGTCTGCTGGCTGTCCATATTTTTGTTGACACATGGAGGTTAGGTCGGCACTTGCAGCTGGGAGTGTGGTTAAAAAGATCAGCGGGTGTTTGTGTGTGTGTCAACACAGATGCACAGTCAGCCTGATAGCTCTATGACCTTATTACCTGTTGCTCAGGTGTGTGTGTGTGTGTGTGTGTGTGTGCCGTTTAGTTAATTGGCNTATTACCTGTTGCTCAGGTGTGTGTGTGTGTGTGTGTGTGTGTGCCGTTTAGTTAATTGGCCCACTGGTGTATATACTCAAGCGCTCGTTAGCCTGCTAGCTTATTGTTGGTGTCCTCAGGCCATGTCATATCAAGGCCACCTACCTCGTACTGAGTAAAAGCAGGCTCACATATATCCAGCAAAAGTCTTTATTTGGCCTCCTGAGGGAGGATTTGATGGAGATGATATTTCAGATTTCACTGAAAGATATGGATTTACAGAGTTGGCATGACAAAGTATGTAATAACCCTTTGTGTGACACTTACAGATTGTTTAAAGTTGATTTTGGTTTTGAGAGATATCCTACCATGTTGAGCCCAGCTGAAAGAATTTAAATGTCTAAATATCGGTGTGGGAGTCATAATTTACCTGTTTCGGAGCGCAGATACTGTATGTACATAAAAATACATTCAAACCATGTACTTTGTGTTTTGACTGGTGACCAAGGAAATGTTTCACTATGTGCTTATTTGTTCTGTTTTTAGTCAAGATAGAAACAAATTGATTAAAAGCTACTTTAGAGTTAACCCCACTATTTACAAATTTAAGAAGTTGATGGGCACAAGAAATGTCAAAGTTTTGTTTAATCTGGTTAAGTNACTATTTACAAATTTAAGAAGTTGATGGGCACAAGAAATGTCAAAGTTTTGTTTAATCTGGTTAAGTTTATTCAGAAAATATTGTGCAATTTTTGATTTCTGATAATTGATTTTTATGTATGTGCAGAGTTTTGGTTTCTATGTTTCGTTGTATGCTGGTGTGTTTTCATTCCTTATACTCTGGTGAGGGGTCTATAGGAAAAATGAAAAGAATTAAAGTCCAGACACCAACCTGCAATAACACAAAGTCTGGATATTAAAAGCGTTCTCTAGAATGAAATAGATAGATTTGTTCTGTGAAAAACACCTGTGTGGCCCGTCTGTTAAAGGCAGCTTATGCTCTTTCCGCCTGTAGGTGGCGTGTCTGATCCGGGTGCCCACAGAGGTGGTCAAACAGAGAACCCAGGCCTGTCCTTCGTCTTCGACCTACAACAAGCTGGCAACTACAATCAAAGAAGAGGTACGCGACAATCAAAGTCACTTTCTTAGCTCTGTATTTTAGCTACTTCAGCTGGTCAGCGTTTGAAAAACTGTGAAAAACAGAATTCTTTTTCACAAGCTAAAGCAAGTGTGTGTGCTCAGTTTCACTTTTTCTCTTTGAACAGGGTGTACGAGGCCTGTATAGAGGATACAGGAGCACAATTCTCAGAGAGGTGGGATTAATTCTGATCTCTCTCTCTCTCTCTCTCTCTCTCTTTCTCTTTCACTCTCTCTCTCCCTCTCTCGCTCTCTTCCACACACACCCACACGAATACCTGTCCTAAAGCCTGTCACACACCAAGTATGACTATATATATTACAGCAGTAGATAAAGTAGCTAGATTTTAGCTTCATGTGATAGCAAAGTACATCGTACAGATTCTGAAATCAAGTACATGAGTTTACACTAAAAACTACGTGGTGAATTCTTGATTGGCAAGACAAATATTGAAGTTTTCCACTATTCTGATTGAAGACAATTTAATTTCTCTCGGGCTTTACTGAGGTTGGGAAATATTGATTTGCATTTTTTTCCCCCTCACTCTCATCTCATTCAATTGCTTGCAAGACGCACTCCCTCCTAGAACTACATCTGATTAATTAATGCAATTAGTGGCGTTATAAATGCAAAACAAACTGAGGATAAATGAGCATTGGGCTGCTCTCCCTTGATGGTCACTCACCTTTTTGTAATGAAATAGCCGCTCTACTTCTTTGATTCATGATCTTCTGTTTAATTGCACTCGCAGTGCATGATAATAAAATGAGCATAGTGAGCTGTCCCTCACTGCACGCTCAGTTTCAATAGAGCTGGAAAAGAAAATGAGAAAGGGAGACAAACAAAAGAAGAAAGTACATGAAGGTGACACTTGTCTTTCCATCTTTTTTTGGGGAGGTGGGTGAAGGTGTAATCTAGTCCCCTCCGCTGTGCTGGCCTGTACTTATTTTCTGCCTCACTAAACTGATGTTATTCACGCAAATTCCATCTGGACAGCTGGGGAAAAAAGGACAACAAGACACTGTGATTTCTCCGAGGGGCTCTGAATAAATGAATACATTTGGAGGCTGGCGCACAGCCTGTGTGCATACTAACACTAGCAGATGAAACACAAGGGTGGCAGCAGGGATTTGGGCTGCGGGAACGGCAAAGGATCCTCTGCTGCGATTGGCTTTGACGTGTGTCAGGAAGGTAATTCATTTTCTCTTGGCCTCCTTCGCTATCCACCCATCTCCCTCCTTCATCCAGGCAACTCTGTCAAGATAAGTTTGTTTATGTGGTATGCCCCCCCCCCCCCNCCCCCCCCCCTCGCTGGCCTGCTAATTGGGGTCCTCTCTGTGCTGTGTACTCATTAAGCAACATTCAGAAGGCGTTTCTGATGGGCATGATATCACATCAGTGTGAGATATGAGGATCTTCCATGGTAGGGAGGCTGGACCAGGCTTGTAAAGTTTAGCAGAGGTGCGGCTCATTTGAAGACAGCCTGATTCACATTGTTTGGCAGGTTTTATCCTGCACACCTCAACATACCCAAGTTTTATTTAAAAACCGTGTCTAGGCTATTGACTAATGGGCATTAAATCTTTTTTCTTTTGCACCACATTAATCTTTGTGCGGTCGACGGTTTCCTTAACAGAAACTGTCAAGTTGTCTGCTGAGTCGGCACCTTTTGCGTTCTGGCTGAATAGAGCATGAAATCAATGAAATTCAGATTAAGACGAATAAAACTGAGCTGTGAAAAAATGACTTTTTCACCTCTAAAATAACAAGGACATACAATTAACAACAGTTTTTGTTCTGGATTTTCAGAAAGAATACTTCCCAGACATAACCTGTGCATTAAAGGGGAGAGATTTCCATGCTTTTATTTCATTTGGGGTCCATTTTGAAACCCTTTGCAGTGGTTTGAGGTGAGATGGAGAGCGTGAGCTGAAGTATAAGAAAAGTGGAGGTGTTCTCTGCTTAGGTGAGGAACAAGCGGTGGCACATCATATCGATGCTGGCCTTGCTGCTCTCTCTCTGTTTGGGTCTGATGAGGTCATGGCATTTTGGATTGGGTTCAGATTTCAGGTTCAGGCATGTTTTCCTTTGTTCTGTTTAGGATCAGGTCCAAGAATTTGGAGCTGTAAAAACTTCTAGTTTGGCTTTCTGGATGTACAGTATCTCTCAAGGCATGAACCTCATTTTTTGCATAATGTTCAACACATACTCCCTGCTATATTACATAAGAGACATATTGTGTTTTTTTCTCTCAGTTTTTATATAAAAAATGAAGGAAAAAACATAATATTCCCCTTTAATCTTGAGTCATTTATGAGCTTTAATGAACAAATTATTCATTATATAAAAATACATGGAGTAACCTACAGTAATGAGTAAACATTTAAATAAGGACGCCTCCTTTTCGATGATTCCATTGTTCACCACTAGATGGCATGCTTAGATTACCACTGTTTCAGATTTTCTCTCATTCCTCTCCTCAGTTTCTCCCCTTTCTCCCCCCCCC
>VXCM01000279.1:226850-254583 GCA_014773175.1 Lucifuga dentata
TTTTTTTTTTTTTTTTTTGACGCAGAGCGTCAAAATTTTTCTGATTGAAAACACTCTGCGATGTGATCTCAGATTTGATCTAAATTGCACCAATTTGAGTTTGAGTAATGAGCCTGAGATGGGTTATTAGATAGTAATTTGGTAATGCGGGGCTGTGGAGAGGTAGGTGTAAATGAAGCTGACAATCTTTGACAAAGTGGACTAATGCACCTGGAACATCCTCTGATCAAATACAGTGTGCGGCCAAACTGCTCTCACTTTTTACATGACTCTCATTTTCATGCTTCCTCACCTAGTCAATCTCTCTTTCTCTCTTTCCCTCATCTTCTCTGAAAACCATTTTATCTAAATCTTCCTTTCACACATTTAAGTACTGAAGCACACAGGAAAGGAAGGTAATTGAGCAGTCTGAGTGAACAGTCCAGCAGTGGGATGATAAACGTGTTCCTTGTCTTTTCTTTACTGGTGTTATTGTTATCTATATGTGTGTGTATGTATTTTTTTTTAGCCAGCCTGTGAATCAGCCTTAAAGCCTCTCCAGCCCTACAGCTTGGATCTGGCAACCCGAAGTATGGGATCTGGCAACAGGGCTTATTAAACACCTCTCTGTCCAGGCTCCTCCTCCTCCTCTCCTCACCCCTACTTCCTTTCTATCCCTTTTTTCTTCAATTCCTGCTTGATCACATCTCTGGTCCCTTCATCAGTGGGTTTGGTGCTAAAGAAAGACAAATACTATGAGACCAAATTTTTTTTTTTTTTTTTTTTTTTTTGTGATCAGTATGTCTATCTCTGGTTCTGAGCTACATTATATATAATAATATGTAATCTTGTACAGTGAGAGAAATCCTCAGCCGGGACTTTTCTGGCCTCTCTGCAGCCAAAGACACACTATAGAATGACCTACAGAGTAACTTAATTGTTATGTTTTAAATATATATTTGTATATGTTCTTTAATATATAATTTTATATACTTTCCAGTAACTGAAGACATTATTATCAAACTTTCACTTCTGAGTGCAAATCATCATTTCAAAATTATCATATTTTTTTTAAATTTCTGATTCATTACTAAGCTACTCAAGTCAAAGACATGCATATACAGATTCAAATAAGGATCATAAACTATCAGACTATCCTGGTTTCTTTAAAGTGATCTGGCTACCCAATACTGGTTTCTCAAAAAATGGGGTTACGATGTCTTTAGCATCTACTCTGTGCTTGTTTTCTGGCTTTTTATGTTTTATATAATGTTATAACTGTTTATATACACATTACTGTGTCAAATTCACGTGTGCTCGTATGCATGCTATGAATGCATAAATATAGAGAATACTGTGTAGCGTCCAGTGGATTTCCATGTAGATACTGTAAATACACAGCAGGTGAAGATGTAATCTCATCTGTCTCATCTTCTATTCAGGAGGACTCAGAAATTATTTCAAGGCTTGATTCATAGATTTTGTTTTTAGACAATTTTGGAGAACAATCATATGTTTGTATTTGATCACTAGAGTAAAAATGCTGCTCATCCTCCATGTGTCTTTACCAAAAACATGCACAGTCTTGCTGCTTAGGCTGTAATTACTGTATGTCTGTATATTTCTACACAGCTTAAGCTTTTCCTTTTCTTAACGTGATCAGTATCAGTGAGGGTTAGATTAATCACACTGTAATTAGTTGTTTCTCTCATTCACTTCTTCTTTGAAATGCCCTTTGGCCCTCAGGGCTCCAGTCTAACCTCCACCCCAATTTGTTCACATTCTGTTGTTGTTTACTGTCCTGCTCAGCCTCCGTCACACCGGATTCTACTTTTGAAAGGTGGAACACCGTGTGTGCTCATGCTTGTGTGTGCTGCAGTTGCAGTGTGCATGTTGAATTGTCTTTTAGTGTCTATGCAGAGCAGTAAAAGGATTCTGTTTCCTCTGCTGGGGTGTTCAGTTGAAAAACTCTCGACAGGCAACGTGTAGCAAAGCAGAACTAACCCCTGCGTGGCCCTTTTTTGGGAAAGGAGCCACTTTTTACAGTTTGACACAGGTTCAAAAGGGAGAGGTGAGGGGGAATCACTCTCATATCCTGTCTCAGTGTGCACTGATCCACATAGACTCATGTTTATACACCCTCATATGACTGAGACAGAGCAGAGGAGAGACAGAGCAGAAAGAGGGCAGGGAAGGCAAACGTGTTTATTTTCCTCCGCATATGTAAAGTCAGGATTTGTGGGACGTGTGGAGGAACAGAGGCTTCCTCCTGCTTTGTGTTTACAGTTGGACCTCGTCGGAGCAGCTACCAGATGTCCAGCCAGAGGTTTTGGAAATGGCTTCAACACCTTCAAATATTAACAAGAATTGACTGAATGAAATGCAAAATGTCATAAGATCGCATTGGAAAAAGGGAATTTAAACCAAGGAAAATATTACACTGTGGGTTGAAAATGAAATGTAATACTACCAGTGAGATGACTGCTTTCACTTTGCATTTCTTATTTCATTTAATTTAGCCTACGTGTAATTGCCATTTTTAATTTGCAACAGATGACAATTCTGCTCCAAACAAGAAACAGAAAAGCATCTTGTAGCCACTGAGAGACAATAGAAAACCTGATTATTATTATTATTATTGTGAGTAGAATTTGGTGCTATTAGTTGTAGAGATGCAAGCGAATATTTAAAAGAATGTCTGCTACTGGTGCTACCTTATCTGTTGTCACCGTGATCAATGAGTAGCTTAAGAGGCCTGAGAAAGCTGTTGGCCTCTGTAGATGTGACAAATGACGTGACCTCTGTGTGTGCGTGTGTGTGTTCATAAGAGGTAGAAACTAATGTAGAGTACTTTCATATGCAACTACTATCCCACTTATGAGTATTATTCTGGTTTTGATCATATTTCGGATATAATTCTGATATTATCAAAGTTTATAACCATCTGCAGGTGTGTGTGGGTGTGTTTATCATTCAACATAGCTGTTAAAATGCATACATGTGGCATGTTTTGTATGACTACATGGGTGTTGGCTGTAATAAGGTGCGATGTCAGCAGAGGGATTTTCTTCTTGTCGCTACACTAGTGACTCCTACTGGTCGGTCAGAGCGCCTCCAAAGAGGGGGCGGGAGTTAGGGAGGAAAAGTGGGAGCTTCCCATGTGTTACGCCCTTCTGAGGAAGCCCAACTCTAGCAGGTGAAAAGAGGCATGTGCTGACCAAACGTGATATGGAGAAAACGTGGCTATCCAATTGAAATATATTTTATTTTGGTACATTTTCTTTTGATTATACATGAAAAATTATTTCATAAAGGCATCTAGTATTATTTGCAAAATAAATGTGTTTGGAATGGTTATGGAATTTCTCTCTCAGCATCAACTATAAACTGTAACGTACCAAAATTATGACCCTAAAACTGATATTGTACTTAGATCTGATTTTGTTGGGGCTGAGTCACAGTAGCCAACCCAATCAGAAACCCAACATTTCCTCCTCAAACAGAATTAAGAACTCTTAACTGATTTGATGAAGATTCTCAGTCATCCAGGCGGTAGATAATTTGTAGAAAACGCAGTCAGATCAACTGGATTCAAGTTGTTAATTCTGAAACGTTTCACCATCCGTCCAAATGGCTTCGTCAGTCAGAAAAAATAAATGTTTTGTACACCCTCATATGACTGAGACAGAGCAGAGCAGAGGAGAGACGGAGCAGAAAGAGAAGCCAAAAGAAGCCAAATGGCTTTGTCAGTCAGAAAAAATAAATTTTTCCTGACTGACGAAGCCATTTGGACGGATGGTGAAACATTTCAGAATTAACAACTTGAATCCAGTTGACCTGACTGAGTTTTCTACAACGCTAAACTGAGTTAACAGGGTTTCACACACAATGAGTAATCAGATACTTGTTTTTTTTAAACTTATTGTTCCAAAATTCTTATACACCTTGTCTTGAATCATGCATCCATCCATTCATCCTACATGATTGTTCCTATTCAGAAATCAGGGAGATGGAGCTTTGCCCGAGGTGCATTTGGTGAAAGGGGAGAACATGCATCGTTTTGAGGACAGAGAACAGAAGATATAGGGGTGAATAAGCCTGCAACAGAAGCTAAATACAGCTTTCATTTCATTTCTTTGATGAATCTCTGTCTGCCAGCTGGAATTATTGAATATTATTTGAATAGTGAACCTGTTTGAGTTGTTGCAGGCCGAGGAGATCCTTCTTAGAAGAGCGATGGTCTTCTTATACAGAAAAGATTCCTCTCCTTCATTAGTGATCTGTATCCAAGGATTAATGGTTTACTCCCCCCGCCACTTTGGCTGATGGATAGGCGGCTTCTGTTCACGACTGGCTACACGTGTCATTCATATCGCTGTGTGTGTGTTAGTTTCTTTGTATTTTTATGCGCCTCATCATGGATCCATGCTGAACCCAAAGTAGAATGCTGCATTCACCTCGCACACACACACTCCCTCTGGGATGGTTGTTGGCAGGTGGATTCAGCTGCAGATCTAACAAACCTCTGCAACCTCCCTTAGATCAACAAGTGCTCTTATTGATGACTTAGACAGTCCGATGGGCTTGAGGAGTTACCCGCTATGCAGTCTGACCCCCATGCGGGCTTTTCTCAGTGTGGACTTGGCTGCAGGACAGTGCGGGGCTGTTTGTGCTTCCCAGTTGCAGATGATGAATTGGAAGGCCGTGCCAGTGAGACTCATGGATCACACACTTATGTTAAGTACATTTGTCCCCATTGAGTACTTCAGCGCACTCAAAAATCTATCATTGTGGATGTAATTCGTAATGCAGGGATTCCGTGTGCGTCGGTACGTTTGTGTGTAAAGACTTATTACCAATATTTACTGCCAGACATTTTTCTGGGAAAAGACACAGTTTTCTGGGCAGCTTGAACTGTTTTTATGCATCTCCCCTCAACTGTTTGGTGTATTCTGTAGACATAACCAACATGGAGGCCATGTTAATCAGCGTGTCTCTCCGGGTCTCGGGGCTATGTTTGCTTCCCACAATTTTCTGCATGTTTGCCTCAATCCGAGCAGAAAACCTTCGGCGCTCCACATGTGTTTCTAATAACATACAGCCGCGCCGGTCTGGCAGGGGACTAGGGGTGGGAGGGGATTCAAGGGGGGAGTGGGTCTAAGAATGGAGGCATAGGGACAATGCTGGGGTTGGATGTCAAGAGGAAGGAAATTGGTGAAGTATCAAGATTTTGCTCCTGCGGGTTGGAATTTGGTGCCAATGCAAAAGACGGGAGTGATGCATCATTCTCCAGACAGCCATACTTGGATGCGAGTTTAGTTTGAGTTGGATACCTGTGCACTGAGGTTATTAGACATAAAAATGACAGGATAGGTTAACTGCATAATTGGGGTAATACCTATAATACCTGTCTCAGTCAGTACGCCCATTATGAAGTGACTGTGTTAGAAAAGTGACCACAGAGGAGTTCACCCTTCAATCAAATCCACATAAACCACAATAACTAGAACTGGAACCTTTTCTTCCCACCTGATAACCGAATGATGAGAGAGGGAGTGAAAAAAGGATAAATCAGTGCTGCGCTATAGCCAGACATAGGGAAGCACCCTGTAATTAGAGGTTAACCTAACTCTTTTTTACAGCACCACTCCTCTCATAATAAGCAACAACACACAATTCTCTCTCTCTCTCTCTCTCTCCCTNCCCCCCCCCCTTCACCGAACCTCTCTAACTCCCTCTCCACTTCAGACCAGTCCTTCTCATAATAACTCTTTGACTTTGTCTTTCAGTAACATTTCAAATATGAAATACGGCTTCTTTGCTTTGAAGAAAACCACATCCCTTGCGAATTTAGTTTGGCTTTTCAATTCTAAATATCTTTGTTTCTTTTTTTTTTTTTTTTANTTTTTTTTTTTTTTTTAGCTCTGACCCTGAATTGCAGCGCATTGTTCTTTGCACCACTGTTTTGTAGTTTGGGAGGTTTTCCATTGCATAAGCGCCCTTTTCCCTGACAGTCACATGAAGCTCTCCAGAAGTAGCACCTGTTTCACCCCCATGTTTGCCGAGCCATATGCCCACCTCTCGTTTCCCCAGCCGCAACCATCATCTTGTTAGTGGTGTACTCCAATGAAAAGCATCTGGAGCAAACCACCTAGATGTCAAGGGTCACGGTGTGATGTCACTGTTTTATGTCCAATAGAAAAAAGAAATACAAAGTGTCAGTCCAACCGCAAATGTTTACCTCACTCAACCCCAGCAGAGGTTATGAGTTCAAAGCAATTCATAATTCAGCGCTCATCATTCACGACGGTCCAACCTGAAGCTGCTGTTTATGTAAGACAAGGGGTTACATAGTTTATTGTGCTGTTTTCATATTTAAGTGAATAATTCCAATACTTCATGTAAAATAGCCTAATGTTGTTTCTGAAGATGTAATATAAGACCAGCTTGGTGCACAGCCTGTGGTAGTGTTCCGTACAAACATGGATGCTGTTTGTTGTGCAGGTTGAGTAACATCATAAAGAATGACTACGTGTCTTATCCATGCAGGGTTATGGTCTTCTGTTTTCAGTAATGCTCAGCATTATGGTCTGCAGCATTTTGTTGAGACTAGTCTGGATTTATCAGGTCCATACATGGTCTGTTTGGTCTGTTGACTGTTTATTTGACTCATCTATCTGTGTATATGTGTGTATTCAAACTGGTTGCGTCAGTACACACTTCTCTCACTATGACGATCCTGTTATTTCCAGCTGTGCTGCTGCTCTGCTTATCTGATTCCCAGGTGATAAGATATGCTTGTGTGTGTCTGAGTGCCAGAAAGAGGGAAACAAACATTTCAGCTGGGATCCAGGCTGATTGGTAAGCTGAGATCACTCTGCTCTGTGTTTTATTGCTGTAGGCACTGCTCCCAGAGAACACAGCGTGTACGTGGAAGTGTATTCATACTGTATGTGCAAGTGTGTGTCAGGCTGGACATGTAGCACCTCACCAAACAGACTTATTCTGGACCATCCCTGTGATTTTATAGGCCTTTCACATCACAGGAACTTTTTCATGAACTCAGGAACTTTCCAAGAAACCAGGACTTGGAACTGTTATTCCTGAAACATTTCTAGCACCTGCTCCAGGGTAGACTCTCTCCAATGGTTCGGCAACTGCTGGGTCGAGCTTGTAAGAATGAATATTGATGACTTGTCAGATACAACAGCCCACCAGCCCAAACGGGAAGCCTGAAGTAACTCTGATAGCCGGATGGTTGAAGTCTTTATGGGTCCAAAATTTGCACCTAACCTGAAATAGTCCCTTGGAAAACCTAACCAAGCCGATGAGCATAGATTAATTAAAAAAAAAAAAAAAAAAAAAGAGGATTGAACCAAAAGGGATCTGGGGAGAGTTGGACCTGATCCGAAATACACCCTAGGATAATTAGACCCAATTCAAAATCCAGAGCTCCAAACTGACAGCAGCGTGACGCACCACCAATTCACAAACTGCTTTTCTTTCAACTTGTTCTTCACATCGGCATAAAATGCTTCCATTTTTCCTGCGCTTCAGTTCATTCAATTTGGCTAAACAATGTGATTATCTTGCCTATAGTTGATAGAAACCAGGAAGCAAGTTTTTTTTTTTTTTTTTTTTTTTTTTTTTTTTTTTTTTTTTTACATTCATAGTTAATCTAATGATCTACCTATGCACTAATGGTAATCTACCATTGATGTTAAAAATAAACACTGTGCTGCTCCATAGCTTCTGCAGCTAAGCTATGGTAGCATAGTCGCCGCCATCCTCTGCCAAGTCTCTGGCTCCAGCCAGCTCCTCAGCAGTCATGCATCTCTCTTCCTGTCAACAGCTAATTGGTTAACCCTCGGGGCATCCTGTGTCATACCAATCTACCATTCATTGGCTAATGTGCAATCTGCCATTAACCTCATCCGTCTACGGCTGTGACTGTCATGTTTTCAACCTTGTGAAAGAACACAAGTTTTTAGAAATTTCCTCAAGAACTGCATTACAGTATATGTTCCCCCATGTACAAATATGTGAGCATCCGGAAAATGCATGTATGTCAGCATGTCATGACAGCACATGCTTAGATCTGCCCTAGGCTTTGTTTTATAGAATGTAAAGTCTCTGCTGCACTATAGTGGTGCGTAGTCAGCAGTTACATTTCAGTTCTCTTCATTAATGGTTGGTTGGGGAGAAATTAAACTGAAGAACTGGGTGTCCATTGGTAAGGGTGTAATTTTTCTTTTGATCCTTTCCTTCTTTTTTTGTATCACGCAGCCATTTTGAAGCAGCAAGCTTCATGAAGCTGCACAAAGGTGGAGGGAAAAAGAAAAAAAATCACCAACACAACATAAATATTATTAGAATTTTCTGGGAAGCATTTTTCTCATGTTGGTGGAAATGCACTCTTGAATCGTTGCCAGTATGCCTCCCCCCCTTTGTGGCTCTCTCTCTTTCTTTTCCTTTCTTTCTTCCCTTCGCCTCACAACAAGTCTTAATTTGTCAGGAATATTACTGCCCTGTGCTGACATTCACCGGGCTGCGGCGGCTTATGGGAACCAAGGCCAGCTTCGATTTGATTGGCTCAAACGAGATGTGCCGCTGCTCAAACCTCTCCCTAGTTTGGCTTGTTTAAACACCCACACACACACACACGGCGCTGCCCTTGGCATTCAGAAACTGTCAGGTGGAATTCTTCAGCAAGTGCAGTCACACTCGTTCTGGTTTGTACAGAGCCGCGAGCTTGAAAGTTGGAATGAGTGATTGCTAGTCGCTTAAGGCTGAACACTCCTTATAGTTACACAGTAGAAGCCTCGGAGGGACACGTGCCCGTGCTGCAGGATGCACACAACCCAAGACTAACATTCCCTAATCTGTGACAGATTTAGGCTTTGAGGAACTGCACTGAGCACTGCAGGGGAGATATGCTTCGTACGTGTTAGAGGTTTAGGTTTGGATAGGTGTATGATTTGTGTGAAGTTTGCCTCAGACTGTGTGTGTGTGTATGTACGTGTATGCGCGCGCGCGTGTGTGTGTGTGTGTGTGTGTGTGTGTGTGTCTGTGTGTGCTTGAGCTGAGACGGTCTGTTTTCTGTAAAACGGAGAGCAGGCCTTGGCTTCGACTATACAACCACCAAGAGAGCGGTAATCCAACCTCTCTCTCTCACTCTGACACTCTCAGTCCTCCCTCTCTCTCCCCCTCAGGCCTCTCTTATGAAGTGCGAGGCCAAACACAGGCCCAGAGCGCTGGATCAGGCTCCTTCTATCGATTGACTTTATTTATGTGTTTGTTTATTTATTTAAAAGGCCCTGAACCCCTCTGTCCCTGAGGTGTACTTACATGCTGCACACACACTTTCTCTCTCACTTTCAGTCACTCACACACACACACACACACTGCACCATACACATACAAATATGTCCTGTACTCATATGTTTAGCCAGCCTTGCCGTGTCACTGCTGACGTGTGTTGTCTGTGCTGTAAGCAGGTGTGACATTAGCTCATACATGCACACAGAACACGGATTTGGTGTTTAGTAGAATAACATCGAGTTGTCGATAATAGGAAAATAAATTCATAACCCCTCTTGGAACAGTCAATAACCAAATTTAGCTGATTCTGTTTTGATGTCATATCCATAACTCTCCAGCTGCATTATTTTAGGGAAATTACCGTACATACTCCACTATAAGCTGACCCCCGATTTTGACCAGCAAATTTAAATTTTTAAAGAAACCCGCATATAAGCCGACCCCTTGATGTTGTTCCATCAATATTTGTTTAGCAAATTACCTGTTCTTCTGAGAATTGCCATAGTATTCCTGTGATTTTCTGAAAATAATCCACGTACCGATAAACAGCTGATTACGTAAGTGACATTAACTAACATTAAGTTTTCCGGACTCCTCTTCCTTGTCTGAATCCATTGATGAAGGTAAGGAAAGCTTTACAAATGAGCTATAATTATCACGGCGCTTATTTANTGAATCCATTGATGAAGGTAAGGAAAGCTTTACAAATGAGCTATAATTATCACGGCGCTTATTTAGGGCCTGTCTATGTGCTGGACATTCCTCGATACGGAGTTTTGGAATTCCCTCAGCTGACCCCCTGATGTTGTTCCATCAATTTATTTGTTTAACAAATTACCTGTTTTTCTGGGTATTGTCATAGTATTCCTCTGATTTTCTGAAAATAATCCACTACCGGTAAACATGATATTTATTTCAGCAGCTGATTACCGTAACTGACGGATCACGGCTTACTGACCATTGCAAAATGTGCTGAATAAGATGTTTAGTCAGGAAATACATCATTCTAAGGTATGATTTAAACTATTTTCCATGGGTAGTGGTAATGGGTACTATTTCTACCCATGGAAATTTTGTTCTCTGGGATTTGATTTGAATTACTGTGTATAAGCCGACACCCCTATTTGCGTTGTGAAATTTGGTAAAAAAAAAAAAAAAAAAAAAAAAAAAAAANTTATACTCCAGGATATACGGTATTTCACAATTTGTAAGAGCTTGATGCAATGCAACATGCATCTTTATCACATATCTGTCATATTTCATTAGAACAGCACTAAACAGCAGCATACCTGTGTGTGTGTGTGTACAGTATCTCGTTGGCATGTCACCAGCTGTTGAACCATCTTTACTGATGTTTTTATATTTCTCTTTGTAGAAATTCTTGCTTATGTATATTTTGTGTTGATGCATCATATTCATCCAGATTACTCTTCAACTGAGAGACAAACAGGTCTGTCCTCTTCCTGCTCAGGGACTTTTTATGACTGAAATTGAGTCAGTTGGCAAAATAACACATATAGGTGTCCAACATCACCTGCCTCTCTGGAATAATTTATGGTTTTATCATCCTACAACATTAAAATCAGATCCCTGTCTGTTTGTTATTAGCGTGTCAGTTCTTCTC
The DNA here is from genome assembly GCA_014773175.1 of Lucifuga dentata. Taxonomy (NCBI): domain Eukaryota; kingdom Metazoa; phylum Chordata; class Actinopteri; order Ophidiiformes; family Bythitidae; genus Lucifuga; species Lucifuga dentata. Next base: position 237,775 of record VXCM01000279.1, read on the forward strand.
ATACTTAAATGACATCCAGGAGATGGAATGTGCGTGTGGGCGTGTCTGAATATTTGTGAGAGATGTGGATGATGTTGGCGAGGGAATCCAGCTTGCAGCCCTGATGCATTAGCAGGTAATAAATGTGGACTTAGACTCAGGGCTTTGCTCGGTCTGGCCAGTGATTATGATTTTTGTGTGTGTGTGTGTATGTATGAGTGATTGCTTTACCATCTGATTCGCATCTGCTTCCTTTTAAAATGCTCCTTTCCTCTCCTCCTCTCCTTCATCCTTCATCTAGGGGTCTGCTGACCTCCCCCACAAACAGATCATTTCTTTTCTGTTTGTGCTGGACACTTTTTCAGACAAAGTTCAGGTCTCCGGGGCAAACAAACATTCAAGATAACCACCGAGACTGATTGATTGTCGTAATACAAAAACAGCAGTGATTGGTAGTAAAGTTAAAAGGCTCTCAAGGGGACGTTCACATGTAGCACCATTTCCTCTACCGGCAGCGACATTGTTACATAATCCGATGGGAGGCAGCTTGCACTGTAGAATGTGCTGAGGCGGTCTGTGATGTCAAGCATGACAAGAAGAACAGACTGGAGACCTGATATCACAATAGACGTCCCTTTTGAGAGGCTGCAGCTGGAATATGATGACGTCATCCTGGAGCATGACGAACCGGAGCTCCTGGATGAGATTATTAAATGCCCCTTGTTACTGTCTCCCATGAGTTATGGAATGTACCCACAAACTTCTCTGTGTAACGGGAACACCTTCCTGTTACAAAAAGCACTGTCTGGCAAAAAGTTTTTCCCCCCTTCAGATAGTCAGATTAAAGGACCATACCTTCCATTTTGCATGTTTGAGCCTAATATATTCAATTTTCATACACGTAAGGCTACAGACAATCATTTTCCAAAGGATAAAGCCGTAGTTTGCAAAACCTCTTAATCTTTCAAAATCAAATATTCAAGCAATACACCCACCTTAAAAATCAATGTTTTGCCTGCTAATAGTTACGCAAAATTATGAAGTCACAGTTGTTTAAATTTTTCCATAAATGCAGGTCTTCTTTTGGGTCTATATTCCCCGGTGGAGACATACACTCACTCCACACTTTTTATTGCACTTAAACGCTAAAATTAAGAAACTTTGAAAAAACCTGAATATACGTCTTGTTCACAATGATGGATTACCAAGAACGTTTCAAGTATCAACAAGCTGATTTTAATAGTGCACCAGAATGAACTGAAACCAATGGTGGACTGGAAGGTAGGAAAAACATTTTTTAATTCGCCGTTCCTGTAGTATGCTTTGGGAAATGATTGTCTATAATGTTATGTGGATGAAAATTGAATATATTAGTCTCAAACATGCAAAATAGTTGGTATGGTCCTTTAAACGGTTACTAATGGGTGGTATGAACCTAAACTCTTTGTCACAATGATTTCTGAAAATTACCATCTAAACAGTTCAAGATCTATGCTTTTCTGGTTAAACTGACATTTCGGAGTACCCACGGTCTCATTTCCAATGGCAGATTTGGCAAATTGCGAAAACCATGTGGTTTAAGAGTTTGCCAAATGGTTTTGGAGTGGTCACTTGGTATCAAGTGCTAACAGATGATCCTGCAGACTACTCTGGCACATGAATCATTTGCTGTTTTGCCCAATCTCTCCACATCTGTTGGAAGAACCGAGCGGAATGAGTTGCGAGTGCCTAAGTTGGCATAAATGTTGGCTATGATTGCACCGTATCATCTGGACTGAGTTAGAATGTGAATGGTGGGTTTAAGAATACAGTTGTTTGAGCCTTGGATTTCATAATACGGCAGTAAAATTTAGGAGGGTGTCCTGTACTGTGACTTTCATCATGGTAAATAATGTCTTCAATGATAAACTAGCTTCTTGAAAGTGTTAACACTGACAAAAACATTTTCATCATCTCTGGATCAAACAAAAATTGCAGCTTCCTGTTTTCAACAAGACTTGGATCCTGACTAGAACAGAAGTTAGCAGCATGATTGAACCAGATATTTGGCTATTTTAGATTGTCTAGAACACATTGTTCTTATTTTGTGGCATCATGATAAAAAAAATAGCTTTCTATGAGGCTGTTTTTGGAGAGCCACTCTGCAGCAGGAGTAGGAAAAGATGAGTAATGTCTCATCAGTTGGTTTGGCTATCTGTAGATTTGTCTATTTGCCTCTCTCTGTCTTAATATCCATCTTCCTTGCTTTTTCCTCTCTTTCTGTCTTCTTCCCCTCTCTCCGAACGCTCATCAGCATGCAGAGACTGCTGTATGACCTATTAAAAGTCATTTGTCAAATTGCAGCCAACTGGCTTGGCTGCAATCAGGCTCAATGTGAATATATTTTGACATGTGTTTTTCCTGCCCTCCGCTGAGTGCCTAAGGACCTGTGACAGCCCAAAGCCTCGCTGAATACTAATACAGTTAGCACTAATACAGTTGGCAAGGACATGCACGCACACACACACAAACTGGACGTACTGGAGCACTGTCAGCAGAATGACACAGACACAATCTCCATATTTTTATGATATAGTACCTGACAGTCACAGCAAGTGGTGCTGTCACTGTTGATCATACACAAACTGTGTCACCTAGAACACAAATAATGCTGCTCTTCAGACACGCATGCACGCACATGCACGCGTACACACAGACACACACACACACACACACACACACAGGCTAGCAGGCCCATGCGAATGCTGGTCATGTGTTTCCCAGCAGTGGAATCCTGTCCCTGGGGGCCAGCTGGATGACACAGATGTTTGTGGGCTTTGGGAGCAGATGCTGTTGAGCTCCTAGAACACAGAGTTGTTACTTTGTGGCCAAGCTGCAAAGCCATAACTTGGCTTGATTTTTACCAAAAAAAAAAAAAAGAAAGAAAGTGTATAAAAAGTTGATTGCCCTAATAAAAGACCAAACCAAGAGTAAGGAGTGGGATGGAGAATATGGTAAAAGAAAGAGAGAGAAGGAATGGATGGAGGTCTGATGAGTGAAGCAAAGAGGGGAGATGTAGTATAAGATCAGACAGAGACACTGAAGCCAATAACAGGGCAAGAAAACAGTGTGAGCAGAGGATTTGATGAAGGTCTGCTGAATCGTTTCGACCTGTGGCGGAATGAGAGGATTTAGGTGAAATGAACTTACCTTTCATAATAATCCTGATTATGCTAAAGCATGGGATACTGACAGATAAGAAGAAAAGGAGGTAAAGGATGCACAATATAAGAAGTGATATAAAATGCTATGGGCTAATTCATAAATCTGCCTTGTTGTAACATGTCTCCCAAGTAAAAGCCAATGAAAATCGGTATGTTATAGAGCTGCAACATATTTAAATGATTGTTTCTTCTGCTGTCAAAGCAAAATGGGTACATCAAATCAGCAAAAGAAACTTAGATTTTCCACTTTCAAACTCCGCACCTTAAAGGACCATACTGGCAATCATGCATGTTTGAGCCTAATACATTCAATTGTCATACATGTTATGTTACTGACAATCATTTCCTAAAGCATACTGGAACGTTGAATTAAAAAAAAAAAATTCCCTACCTTCCAGACTGCCATTGGTTTCAGTTCATTCTTGTACGCTATTAAAATCAACTTGTTGATACNCTACCTTCCAGACTGCCATTGGTTTCAGTTCATTCTTGTACGCTATTAAAATCAACTTGTTGATACTTGAAACGTTTTTGGGATAGGTAATCCATCATTGTGAACAAGACGTGTATTCAAGGTTTTTTTTTTTTTAAGAAGTTACATAATTTTAGCATTTAAGCGCAATAAAAAGCATGGAGTGAACGCATGTCTCCACCAGGGAATATAGTCCCAAAAGAAGACCTGCATTTATTGAAAAATTTTAATGACCGTGACTTTGTAAGGCTGTGTAACTATTAGCAGACAAAACATTGATTTTTAAGGTGTGTATCGCTTGAATATTTAATTTTGAAAGATTAAGAGATTTTGCAAACTATCAGGAAAGCTGAAATACAGTTTTATCCTTTGGGAAATGCTTGTCAGTAATGTAACATGTATGAAAATTGAATATATTAGGCTCAAACATGTATGATCACTGGTATGGTCCGTTAAGAGGCGAGTTACAGACAAACAATTCACAACTGTTTCACAGAAATGCTGAAAATGTTAAAGACTAAAAAAAGAGCTGGAAAAATACAGCAGGAGCTGCCAATGTAATGTCAGAGGTAACGAGAATGCTTTTAGAGTGTCAAAAATGGTGGAGCGATAAAAAAAAAAAAAAAAAAAANAAAAAAAAAAAAAAAAAAAAAGTTGTTAAGGAGAAGGCATCCAGACACGAGCAAGAGTCCCAGCGCAGAGGAGGGGGGAAGTTAGATCCATAAAACTTGCCAGCTAAAGAAATTAACCAGTCAAGTGAGTGGGCCTGTCTATCAAATATATTGATATCTAACACATATGGGACATATACAGCTTAAAACATCTAAGAAAATAAAATCCATTGCTGCAGGTTGCATTGAGTTGAGACATAAAGAGGGCTTCAAAGAGGGCTTTACATAATTGCTTATGCCTCTGTTCCTTATTTGGTTTAGTTGATTTTATTATTGAAAATATCAAGTGACAGGCCATGTCAGTGCGGCTGGCATGTTGGTATCCCTGGTTTTCGTTATGATTTAGTTGCTGCCCATATGGCCGTGGAAACATGCTGATTTGGTCCGGCTGGAGCTTAGTGAGCTAGCAAAGTTTTGGCAGGCAGCAGCAAACCTCAGTCATTTCTAATGAACATAAACATTAGCGTTCTGCCTCCAAGGGGCGGTGTTTTCTCGCGCCTTTACAGATCTTTAAGTTGTAGCTGCATGTTTAGGCTGTTTGAGGTAGGAGACAGAAACACGAGAAATCACAACAGAGGCCTGGTGGACACATTGAATCATAAAACGCCTACTGTGACAATAACGTCAAATTTACAAATGTATTCTTATTCTTCTTTCCTCACCTTGGAACCTTCCATTTGATGTATGCGATTGTATTGACAGACTGCATGATGCATTAAATGAACATATTTCTCTGAGGTTTTTTGGGACATTTGAATGCCTGTCTTGGGTTTTTTTGGGGGGTTGACATGAATATCCTGGATTTAATGGTCCATAACCACACACACACACACACACAGGTTTTCTTGGCTTCAGGGAGCTGAATAGGCTGAAGTAGCTGGGGCGTTATATGAGGCTGGGGGATGAGACAAAGTCAGCAGTTAGCACCATGGAGCATTGTGAATTTTATGCTGCTTGGCTGCCTGCGTGCTAGCCTAGCGTAGCATGGCCTTGGCTGTGTGCTAGTCTAGCATGACGTCGCTGCATACTAAAAGTGCCCTGAACACTTGCAGTAGACCTTTTTGTAACTCAAGAATATTAAAAGCATGCAGTTTACCTGCTGGCTAAGCAGTTAGAGAAAGTGTCCCTTCTTGGCTACAAGTTCAACACGTGCAACCACTTACAACCAGGTGGCCCGTCATAGTGTCCTTGAGCAACACACTGACCCCTTACTTGCTCAGTCATTGTAAGCTGCACAGGGTAACAGTGTAACTGCACAGGAAATGTCGATAAAGCAGGAAAACTGATGGACGGGTCACTACTCTTTCTTGACCAAACTGCATATTGGTTCACATTATGCAAAGATGTGCTGCAACATTATGAGTCTTTAACATAATGGTTGGTTCAGAACTATTTTGGATCATGTTCCTACCACAAACGAACCTCTCAAAAGTTCATTTATGTACGGCTGGACNTTTTGGATCATGTTCCTACCACAAACGAACCTCTCAAAAGTTCATTTATGTACGGCTGGACTGAGCCCGCTTCCTCAAAAGGGTCTCAGTTGTTGTTTTGGTCCTCACGAGTGCAATTGCTGCACAAACAGATCGTACAAAGGCGGGGAAAAAAATCCTACCAGAGTTTAATTCATCCAAACGTAACCATGGAGTTTAAAATATCCCTTAAGAGCAGTGTTTGATGAAGATTCTTAGTCATCCAGGTGGTAGATAAGTTGTAGAAAACTCAGTCAGGTCAACTGGATTCAAGTTTTTAATTCTGAAACGTTTCACCATCCATCCAAATGGTTTTGTCTGTCAGAAAAAACCTTAAGAAAACATTAAAAACAACTTAAGAGCAGCTACACTTACTTACTGCTTCTTAGAGAGGCGAAGCTTTAATGCAGCCTCAAGGGGGCACAAGCCAGTGTCCACCTTGTGCCGGTCCCAAGCCTGAATAAATGCAGAGGGTTGTGCCAGGAAGGGCATCCGACGTAAAACCTATGCCAAAGCAAAGATGCGAATCATTCCTATGACTTCCATACCGGATCGGTCGAGGCCCGGGTTAACAACGACCGCCATCGGTACTGTTGACCTACAGGGTGCTGGTGGAAATTGGGCTACTGTTGGTCGAAGAAGGGAGGCAGATGATTCGCTGTGGTGACCCCTGAAGGGAAAGCCGAAAGGAAAAGAAGGAGGAGAGAGGTGAAGCTTTACTAGAACTCTTCCTCAGGTTGTGGAGATAAACCTGCATACTTTGCTGAAATTTGTTTGGAGATTACCTCCACACATCACGTGCTCAGCTCCAAACTACAGGAAAATGACTGTCAGGTTACTTTTGATTGGGATTTTTATAATATGAATGAGTGAATGAAATTAATGAAAATTAATAGATGCATTGGTTTAAGAGAGAGATTAGATTTCCAGTCCCTCTCTTCACTATTTCGAGCTTTATTTCTCATTTGGAAATTTACTACGTCTACCATCTGCTTCCATCACCACAGCTTAAATTATAGCATGTTGATATAAGGTTAGAATGAAGCACTTTACCTTTGGCTCATTCTGGAAAAAAAAAAAATATATCTATCTATCTATCTATCTATATATATATATATAAATAAAAATAGGTGATTAGTCCACTCTGGATATTGGATATAAGTCTCTCACACAGAAACACACAGCTGGAATATGCCAGATCTGCTGAGGTTCATACATGTTCATGATGTTTGTGTGTGTGTGTGTGTGTGTGTGTGAGAGAGAGAGAATGTCTGATAAAACTGAAATGCCCTCGCTTGAACAGGCACCTCTCTCTCTCTNCCCTCTCTTTGCCAGGAGGTTAAAACCAAGTCATAAATCACTGGTGGGTCTGTCCTTCTACACTGTAAAATGTGACAAGTTGATCTTACTTAAAAAAAATGTAGGAAACTGATTGCCTTGAAAAGGGTAAGTAAATATAACTATTAGTCTTAAGTTCAAGTAGACATAAAGTAAACATAACTTAAGACTAATATTATATTTACTTACCTTTTTCAAGGCAATCGGTTTCCTGTTTTTTTTTTTTTAAGTAAGAGCAACTTGTCACATTTTACAGTGTAGAGTCTGCTGAACTAATCACTCTGTGGCTCCTCTGATGTCCTCTCATAGCAGCAAAATAAGCTCTGCTTAAATGCAGTGATAGCTTTTAATTTCTCTGAAAGATCCTGTACATTGAATTGGTTTTTGAGTAAATACAAATCACTTTAGCAAAAAGGCTCCTAACCCTCTCTCCCTCTCTCCTATTATTCTGCCTCTTTCCCTCTCCTACTCTGGAAAAAGCAGAAGTTATCCGGGTGGTAATAAGAGACAGGTGTCCTCTGATTCATTCTGAAAGCTCACTCTCATCTCTCTACAGCTGGAAAACAGAGACGGACTCGCTGCTCATCATATAACACTCCGCTTTTACGGCTCTGAATGCCAGACCTACATCAAATCCACTTTTTAGATCGTCTCCATGGGCCGGGAGAATTTGCTCCTGTCTGCCTGGATAAGGCAGATGGGCAAAAATCCCCTTCAGATTCTTAATTTGGCTCTTAGAAACCATTTGCCGTTAGTTCAGACGGCTTGTTTATTGGAGGTCAGTTCATTTGCAGTAAGCACATTTTTAAGCTCATTAAGAGGCATAAACTGTCTTTAATGTTTTGTCTTGTATTGTCTGAGTCAGGGTTGGATCAGTCCAGTTTTTTCTAATGTGCTAACAGGCTGATTGAACATCTTGGAGACGTCCGGCAGACGGATGAATGGTCCCTTGTTGCTGTGATCAAAGACTGATGACGCGACTCACTGTCACTTTTTATTTCTCTTTACTCTTGTTTTTGTTCCCTCTCTTCCTTCCTGTCCTGCTCTGCCATTCCTACTGCGCAAGATGACAGGATAAACAAGTGTGTGTGTTTGTGTGTGTGTAGAGTATCTGTGAGAAAGAATGTGTGTAAGTGTGTGCCCATTCTTGTGTATGTGCCTGTGTTCATGCAGAGCGTTCATGCTGGTGTGTGTGTGTGTTTGTGTATGTGTGGTCTGCCTATGTGCCATTCGCTTTGGCACTACTGTTGATTTCCTGTTGCTGTAACGGTCTCCATCCATCCCTCTGTTCCTCTTTCCAACTTTGCTCCATCCATCCATCCCTCCGCTCAGGCCTGCCAGACCACAGCCTGTCTCATTCTTTAATCATCAGCATTGAGAAGTAAGAAGGGATCGGTCAGAAGAGGGAGAGCAAACAGAGAGAGGTGGCAGAAATGACAAGTCCAGCAGCCTGAAACTCAATACTCCGTAATTCGGTTTTGCAAAAATGGCTTTTCACTCGCCGTTATATTTCATTTCAACCTATTACATCAACTCAAAAACTTCTCACTGTTAGAAATAAAGGTCATACCAGGAGCGATGTAAGGTGTTTTCAGACCTAAAGTTTGGAACTAAATTAGGAGCTTGTTCACGTGGAACTGTCCAGGCTTCATCAACCTCTCATTTTCTTTTGAATTTCTCGTGAATATTCTGCATTGGTGGATTATATGTTTTATTGTGATGTCTCAACTTGGAAATTATTTTAGTTTAGTTTAGCTTTTTGAATTCGATGTTATTTTTATGCTAATGATTAAAACTCTCTATGTTTTCCAGATCCCTTTCTCGCTGGTGCAGTTTCCACTTTGGGAATATTTAAAGGTAGGTGTCGGCTCTTTCTCTAAACATCCTGTAAAAATTCCTCTGTCACTGTATTTATTTTTCATCTACAGTTTATTAGTTATTATTACACCCGTACAATCAATAGCTATTCAATTTAATGGCCTTGCAATAAATTCAACGAGAATCTTATATTGTTTGATTTTTTTTTTTTTTTTGATAGCGACTGTGTTTTATCCCTTCTAATCTCCCTGAATTCACCCTGAAATTTCCAGTACATCTATCAGTTTAACAGTTATTATTGTCAGTGATAAATTGATATGTCATAATAATCACTCATAATAATGTAATCTGACATATTTACAGCTGGTTCACCTTTCAGTCCCTTATATTACTGGGGCTGTAGAAAATTAATGTTGAAAGTACACCCTGGTTTGATGGTTGACATGACTGCCATCAAACCAGCCTTCAATTTATTAGGAGCTTTCAGCATGTCTTCTCCTTTACGGCATATGTCTTGAATCTTTCTCTTTCTCCCTCTATTTCTGTCCCTTATAATCTCCCTCTTTCTGTCTGTCTTTTCATTGTGTGGCCCCAAACACATAAAAAGTCTTTGAAAAGGCGTTTTATTGGAGTGACATCATGTCTCAAGGGTGCGAGAGGCGGACAGTCAAACATTCCATCAATGTTAGGAGCTAACGGCCAAGTGCCGATGAACAATATGCAGCACAGCTGTGTATGAGTGTGTGTGTGTGTGTGTGTGCATTTGTGAGAGTTAGATTTTGTCGTTCACAAGTGTTTCTTTGTCCCTCAGTCAAAGGGCCTCCTCTCTCTCTCCAGACCATCTGGACACGTCTGTTGGTGGAGAGCTAAACTTCTGGAATCTAGACTTCCTCTCCTCTCATCTCCTCTCCCACTTTTGCGATTTTGCTAAAAATTCAATATATTGTTGAGCCCTCAGGTCCAGGTTCAGTCCTCCGGGTGTACAATTTTATTTCCTCATCCTCTTTATGAGCATGGAAGCTAACAAGGCATTTAAATGGTTACGGCAGAGGAGTGGCTGAGCTGTACGTTTTTACTGCCGTTCCTCCAGACTGACCACCATGAGGTTTAGTGGCTACAACATGAACAGGAATAATGCGAGTTAGATTGAATAATACCAGAGTGAAGGGATATAAGAGTGTGTGTGTGGCATTTGAACCCAGGGATCTTCCATCTGTAATGTGCTGCGCTATAGTTCTTTTTCGTTTACTTTCACACAGATGCAGAACAGCTGTCGGGGAGGGAGAGGGAGAGAGAGAGAGAGGGAGGGAGGGAGAGAGAGAGGGAGGGAGAGAGAGAGAATTGTTTTTTTAATGAGCTTAGAAACACATTAAGAAATTAGGAAGTATCAAGATTCATTTTGATGGAAGATTCAAGAAAATTTCCATCAAAGGCTTGTTGAGCATCCAGATTAAAATGATCAGATGAACTAGGAAATCTTCCTACACACATTAGTGGAAGAAATCCTAAAAGCAGCAAAAGATCAGTGGAAAAACCTTTTTTAGTAATCATACAGCCTTCAAATATTCATCTTAAGATGAAAATAAATGGGTATTAGTAGTAAAATGTTTTCAGTTATCCAAACTGTAAATAGTTGTTTATTGCAAAAAAAAAAAAAAAAAANTAAAAAAAAAAAAAAAAAGCTTATAGATTCATATTTGGGATGTTTCAGATCAATCAAGGAAAGAGAATAGGAAAGGAAAGGAAAAAGGAAGCTAGGAAAGAATGAAAATTGACCAAAATGAGGAAGGAATTGAGGAACGAAGGAAACAAATGATGAAAGGGAAAAAGGAAGGATAGACACAAGAAAAGAGAGAAGAAAGGAAAGAAATAAAGATATAGTATTTTTTTTAGTCTGATTCTGCAAAGTATCTAGTAACTGCAGCTGTTATTTTAGCGTTGTGAAACAAGAAGTACAAGTACAGAATTTTCCCTCTATAAAAATACTTACATAACATCCCAGACAACTGACACAGTGACACACACACACACAGACCTGCAGACCTTAGCTTCACTTTGGGAAGTCCAGGTGTAGAGCCTGACCCTGACTTGAGAGTTCAAAGGTCATCAAGTATTGATTCATGAAACGGAGAGAGAGAGAGAACATGAGGCCTTTGATGTGGAAAACAAAATCTCCTTTTTTAATCTGCCATCTAATGGAATACACATGACGCTTCCTGATCCCATACACACTTGCTGCCCTCCGTTCTCTTTTCTGTACTTCACTGTGTGTTTCCTTGTTTGTGTATGCATGCAAATGCACGCATATGTTTTTTTTTTTTGCGATGCTCTTGTGTGCATGACAGAGGAGGAGATGCAGAGAGCATGTAACAGATTAAAGTTGCAGGCGGGGGAATGGACAAAAAAATATTACTAATCGCTCCATGCTGTTGCTCAATTGCCCTCCCTGAGCGGTAATCATACCTTGCAGCGCCTGAAGCAGCCCAGCTGTCCACATGCGAGAAGACTAACCTTGTATAGTCAGTGTCTTCACTGCCTGACTAATACTGGTGGGAGGAAAACTGAGACAGACTCCCTTTCTGTCCTGGTTTCATTCCCAAAAACAAAAAAACATCAGGTGGTTTTACTCAGTAGCCAGTTGTGTTTGAGCAAGAACGTTAATGATGTGAGGGTTTTTGGGAAGAAAAAAAGAAAAAGACAATGGAGAACATTTTAAGCTGGGTTTAAACCTGGTTAAAACCTGAATCAGCAGCTCTCTGACACACAACAAAATATATACCTGGCTTTTGTATTGGATATTAATTTGTTATTTATTAAATTGATCTTAATATTTATCTCACTCAGTATTTCTAAAATAAAGAGGATCTGCCCTCTAATAGTAGTGATAAAGAAGGCAAATGTGAGTTTGTTCGTTTTATTGTCTGCATTCTGTTTGTGCTGCAGCTATGCTACCACAAGCTAGCTTCAGGTAGCATGTAGCAGAGTTGTTACTCGTGGGTACAGCTTGGTTGTGTTGAAATAGTCATGATATAGTTGTTTGTTTATTTATTTTTCACTGTTCATTCTTTTTGCTCTGTTTGTTAGCCAAGCTAGCTTCAGGTAGCAAGTAACAAGGTTAACAAGCTAGCTTGAGGCAGCAGTTACTCTGCCTGGGGAAAGACAAAGACACCGTTTAACATCAGCTCCGAAGCCCAGAGCTGATGGTTTTCGTGCCACGGATTAGATGTTCGCTTGTAAATAATGTCACATAAGGATCAGCATTTAAAGGCCACATCCTTCTCTTGTTTGTGATTGGCTGGAGAAGCAGGAGCCTCACGGTTAGATGCAAACTCACCGATTTAACCTCCGAACCGTTAAGGTCATCAACAACAACCACAGTAGACCTTGACACATTCCATGGTTGAAGGTATCAATATCTAATGGTTGGAATTGATGGGATTTCATCGTTTGTCGACGATACACGACTCGTTGCTTGATCGGCTAAGAAGAAGCATGGCAGGCGAGGAAATGCACACGCAGAGTGATTATGCCAATTGTAAGCCAATGGAGAGAAATTGACAAATGCTGCATTTGTTGTAGCTGGGAAGTCGTAACTCAGAATTATGTCATTTACGACGTAGTACATAGCACAGTGTGATAAATATGAAATATCTCTTCACTCAATAAAATTAAAATGTAAAATATCTCTTCACTCAATAAAATTAAAATGTAAAATATCTCTTCATTCAATATTTTTAAAATAAAGAGGATCTGGCCTCTAGTAGGATTTTCAGTTTGTCATTCATTGAGATAATCGCAGTCGCTTTCCAATGTTCAATTTCATGGAAAAATTAAAATCTATCATCCACACTGCGATATTAAAGAACAATTTATTTCCGCCTTCAGCATTGTGGCCTGTAATAATGTTGTTCTCGGCTTCTCCAGGTAGCTTTTTAGTTTACTGTTGTTCTCCCACAGAGTGCGCTTTGAGCTTCACATAAGTACGATATAACTTTATTGACAACATCCGTAGGTCATTTTTCAAAATTTATTTTATGTTGAACAAAGCAACTATGTGAAAATTTCACTGCATTACATGTTAAAGGCTGTAGAATATTCCCCCGTCTCGTCCCGGTTCTTGGGAAACAAGGAGCATGACATCACTGGGGAGAACATAAAAATAGCCGGACGGCTGGGTTCCCAGCCGCGGGCCTGAACCTCCAGACCCTGACCAGGGTTCACAANAAATAGCCGGACGGCTGGGTTCCCAGCCGCGGGCCTGAACCTCCAGACCCTGACCAGGGTTCACAATGTGTTTTCAATGTGTCTGATAACTAACTGTAATCTCTCTCCCTCTTTCTCCTCTTTCCTTCTCTTTCGTCATCCCTCTCTCTCTCAACATTTCTCTCTCCTTCTCCCAGACGCTGTGGTCATGCAGGCAAGGTCACACGCTCTCCTCTTGGCAGGCTGCAGTGTGTGGAGCTTTTGCAGGTGCAGGGGATTATATGCTGCTTTAGGAAAGAGGCTGGAGGGGAGGAGGGAAAGGAGGGGTGGTTGGTTACATGGATGGAAGAATGGATGGAGGGATAGGTGGATACATAGCCAGGAGGGCAGGGCAAGTTTACCCAAAGCCACATACTTGTAGGATTCCATAAAGGTTAGCTCAGCTGGCAAACCACATCCTCACCTGCACGGCAGACGTAACAGAGGAGGAAAAAAAAAGGAGTAGAAAGAGAACAATAGATAAAGAGAAATGACGATAGCATTTCTAGCCTGTCCCACATGGTGTTAACTCGACAGTCCTTGCCGCAGTGATTTTAAAAGAAGAAAAGTCTCATTATCACACTTTAGCTCTCGTGTTCTTCAGCCAATGAAAATCCTACATCGCAGACTTTACGGTTCTGTCTGAGCCTGGATGAGTATCAGGGGAAGAGAGGAGGGATGAGAGGGGGCTGGTTCCTGGGTATGGGCCCCTGCAGCTGTGCGACCTCATGAGCACTGGGGCCTGAAGTGCTTTAAGGGAGAGGGAGAAGGAAAGGTAGAGGAAGAAAGGGAAAGGGAGCAAAAAAGAAGACAAATGTGAGAAAGGAAAAGACAACAATGCCAGATGACCTAAATAAAATATAAAACATGAGGGATGCATAAAAGAAATTCAGGCATTTATCAGTGTTTTAACCCTGACTAGTCAGGAATAACAGAATTTTCAGCAATTTCATCATCTGAAAATACTGTTATTCATCAGCTGAATTTTTAGGTTATATTCCTTGACTTTTAAGGTGATCTCTGACTTTTCAGTGATAATATTCTGTTTTTTTTCGGTGAAATAATTCTAGTAATTCTAACAGTAAATTCAACATGTGTGCACCTTTCTCATATTGCTGCCTTAATCATAGACAAAAAAATTGAGTACAGGCAGTCCCCGGGTTACGAACGAGTTCCATGCCCACAGCTGTTCGTAAGTCGGAACACTTAATGTAAGGTGCGTATCTAGCATATATATTTTACTTAGGTGCTTGTCTAGCATATATATTTTACCTTTCAATGCATAAGAAACATTAAAGAAACACTTCCAGATATCTAAAAACATCAGAGAGAGAGAGAGGAGGTTAACACTCTCGCTCCTTGATGTCTTGCACATCGGAAGAGACATTCTTCTGTTGTTTTGACGTGCGTCGTAAAGTAGTGCACTGTTCATTATTATGAATCATTGTATGTAACTCAATTTTTTAATTTAATAGGCTTTATGGCGGTCCATTCGTAAGTACGGGTCATTCGTAAGTCGGAAGTTTGTAAGCTGGGGACTGCCTATATAGTGTGTATCTAAACATACAGATAATGGTACACACACACCTGCAGTCCATGGTAATAGCATGGGACTCTACCTGAACCTGATTGGATGGAATATAATTTAAACCTGGCCAAACTCAGTTCCTGGGTCGTGTCTCAGTTCTTAGGAACAAAGTGGACCCATAAAGACCTCTAACAGGAACAGACAGGAAAAAGGACTGAAGCATATGAGTAGATGGGAAAGGGGACATGGGCGTAAAGGTTTAGGGCAGGGGTGCTGGTGGGACTGGAGTTAGAATCAGATTCACCTCCCTAAGCAACGTCCAAGAGGGATCTTCAAGTTTCAACCCGCTTCCCCTCAGAATCCCCCCGACACTTTCAGTGCTAAATAATCTGCGTCACACCTGCTGCACTAAATAATTCCACATTCTCCCATTTTAACTGTCTCGCAAAAACAATAAAGGAAGCCCAAGTCAAAATTACATCACCACCCGATTTGCATCGAACCTCCATCTCTGCCTTTTCCAGCCAAATTTAGATCCTCCCAAATCCAGCAGTGCTTTGTTTGTAGATTTATTGGGTAATAGCTCCTTTTATATTCAGCCAAGAATATTACAGAATAGCCTACGGTGAGAAATCTGTGTCTTTGTATCCATGGTGACGGTTGGGTAAGAGTTCAATCCAGCAAAGTGAGGAAAAACTATTTCTAGAATCAGCCAGAAACTATTAAATCTAACGGTGTGTTACATTCTGTGGATCCTAATGTTTTCCTCTATTGCAGTCACACTGCTCCTTGGTGGCCCATATGGATATATTTACCAAAAACAGTTGCTATGTTTGTGGCAGAGTGACACACACACACACTCCTCTCACACTTCTTAAACCCACATATACACACACGTTTCAGATCAGCGGGGCCACCTCTGGAACGAACACCCCTTCCAGCTTCCAGCTTGGCCGCGGAGCGATGGAGGGAATTTGGGGTGTAACTGCTCTGTAAAACTCACAGGGGAAAGTGGTGTGTGTCTGTGTGTATATGTGTGTCTGTGTGTGGAGCTTAAAGGAAGTGGGAATAGAAGTGTGTCTGTCTGGTTTTTGCGGTCTAATAATGAGGATGGTCTCAGATGGGCAATATTATCATTTTTATATGAATTTAATGGAGCAGAGGGCCAGGATTCCACTGTTTATTGCTGAATTAATATGTTACTGTAACTGTGGTTAAGTAATTTGACTTTTTTATGAGTTTATTTTTAATATTTAAAGACTCTGCCGGGACCATAGACGGCTCACTTTTCTAAATATGCATATGTGCCTGTTCATCATAGGTGCAGTTGCAGCATTTGTTACCACTCCTCTTGATGTGGCTAAGACCAGGATTATGCTTGCAAAGGTACACACACACACGCAAACACACACACACACACACAGCACGCCAGCTCCTCTGCCAGCAACTTTTAAACACTGCTGTCAGGTGAAGCCTCGCAGACAGAACACTGAACGGGCCCACAGCCTGAGCAAATTTCAACACTGTCAGCGCACGGGACAGATCAGGCCACGGCAGACCAGGGACAGAAGTGAGACGTACACACACGTCCATCATTTGATCCGGACTATGGACAGTGTCGGGTCGACATGTTTGTGTGTATGGTTAGTGTTAATGCGGGGACTCGTTGCTGCTCCAGAGGAATTTCCATCTCAAGGCTTCTTGTCTTGGAGAGGTGAAACAGAAGACCAGTGTCCCTCCTGTTAACTCCTGTACTCTCACTGTGTGTGTATGTGTGTGTGTATACACCTCTATCCGTTCTCTTCCTCTCTCTCTCCACCTCCTCTTTCAGTTTTGGCTCACTCTAACTCCTGTGTGCGTCTGGCTTCCCTCACTATGTCCTATGTGTGTGTGTGTGTGTGTGTGTGTGTGTATGTAGGTGTTTGGGTGGGTGGATGGGGGGTAGTATACTGTATAAGGGTACTGAGTTCACAGCTACCCTTGTAACAGCACTCCCACCACCCAACACACACACAAACACGCACCCTCACGTGCACACATGCACACCCAAGCTGTCCTTGGAGAAGACACAGTGTCCTGCCCCCCC
>VXCM01000279.1:257403-414284 GCA_014773175.1 Lucifuga dentata
GGGGGGGGGGGGGAGGAAGTTTGTCTGAGAAAGACTAAACAGGGTGTCTGTCCAAGGAGCAGAAAACGAAGGAGACGATTCATCCATCATCACACCTCTATTTGCTCTCTCTCTCTCTCTCTCTCTCTCTCTCTCTCTCTCCAGGCAGGGACGCCCACAGCGAGCGGCAACATCCCACTGGTGCTGTATGACGTGTGGAAGAGTCGGGGGCTTGCAGGGTGAGTGTGTTAGTCTTCGTTTTGGAGAAACGTTTAAAGGCCGTCTTGATTGACAAACCGTTTTCTCCTGGCCCGTTTAAAAACCGCATTTTACATGATCTGATTTAACTCGGCTTCATCCTTCACATAATCAAGTTTGATGACAGCTGCCACTCGGGGGACACGACTTTACAACCGCGGCTGAAAAATGAGACGTATAAAAGCTTTTCTTGCCGACTTGGTGTACAGTCTATTGATTAAGGTATTACAGGAGCCAAGTGGTAGGGTTTATTAGAGCGTTTTGATTTGTTTATGATTCATGCTGGAGAAAAGGCCACGTCTAATGGGACCGCAAAGGGCCGCCGCTAAAACAACCCCTCAGCCACGGTGAATAATAGGCCTGCCCGCATACAAGCGTCATCATTTAGTTACGATGCACCTCCGCTTGATGTTCTTAGCAGATTTGGTTTGGAACCGGGCCAAACGCCAATGGGACGACACACATTTCTCTCTCTCTTACACACATACATAAGCACAAGCACAGCCACGATATCATTGGTTGTTTGTGTAGGCTGCGGTGCTGGAATCTAATCAGAGAGTGATTAGGCTTCTCTTTCAGCTTAACAGCAGCCCGAAGTGATTCCCTCTGCTGTTTGGATGTAGGGTGGAGGCAGGGCCGGCCCTAGCCTTTCTTGGGCCCTAGACAAGTTATTTGCTGGGGGCCCCCATCCAGGGGCACGAGAGATGGTATTTTTGGTGTGAATGCTGTCAAGCAATTAAAATAAATAAATAAAAAAAACACGAATATCTGTGGATTGCTAAATATTATTTGTCATTTTTAATCTTATTTCACTCTTCCCAACAGCCAAAAGTAAAATGCAAATTAAACACGTTTCAAACTACTGTAGTAATTTCTAATGTACAAAAGGGGCATGGCTACCCTTTACCTCCCACTCTACAGTATTAATCTTACATCCCACAATTCCCCCAACCCACTCCATAAACATCTCTGAGCCTCATCTTAACTAAAATGTAATGTCAAACCATAATATGCATAAATTCCATGTTATATTAGTTCTGTGCTGAATAAAGGTGCATTGTATAACACACCTTTAATGAGTTGTCTAAGTACATTGAGCTCTATATATACTGTTCCCACTTCTATCAGGTAAAATAGCTCACAAAGTTAGCGCATAGATTTAGTTACATCTCTGCAGCTCCTGAACTTATTTACCGCTAATGAAAGTTCACTTTAGTTTCACTCTTGGCGTGGGGGCCCCCTAGCGGCCACGGGGCCCCAGGCAACCACCTAGTTCGCCTATGCCACGGGACGGCCCTGGGTGGAGGGCAGGAAGGACACTGGAAAATTACCTTTGAAGGTAGAAAGTAACTGAATTTTCTTAACAGTTCTTAGTTCTACTTGACTCAAACATCTTTATTTTGTGCTTGTTTTTACATTTATCTGATGTAATTACTTTGCAGACTTTTAAATTCATCATGAGATAAACATCAAGTAGCCTGTTAGTCAAAAAAACTGTATTCTAGCCTTTTTGACATGATAGCTCAATTTATTTTAAATTATCTCAAGAGCTTTAGAAAGAGAAAGAGGCTGGAGAATGTATTGTATCCCTGTAACTGATCTGAAAACATCAAAATCTAAAGATTTCATCCTTTTGGGGTGAAAGTTTTGATATCTGTGGTTCTTTGGTTTTTAATATTTCATTCCAGAATTTTCACTGTTTCTTTCAAAGCCCTCTGTAATTTCAGATTTGAAAAATGTGTATATAAAAGCAGGCACAGTCAACAGTTTTTCTTACGTAAAAGTAGAAACAACAAAATTCTGTAATATTTTAGTTTGTAAATTAACTTGACCTGCTTGCCTTCAGTAGTGTGTAAAACATAAATAGTATCACATTTTATGTGTACATGTAAACAGTAACAAAACAATTGAAACCCTCAATCCCACGTGAAAACATACTAGTAAACACCATTAAAACTTAAAAATAAAATTACCTTGAATTTTTAATGCAAATGTAAATGGTAATAAACTGAATTACAAGCAAATAAGTTAGAATGTGTGAAGCATATCACAGATTAGAACTACAGGTAAGTAAACACACATACACATACATACACACAAAGGAGTGCAGGTTGAGCTTAACCATACGTCTATGGTTGAGGCAAAGAAATCAGCTGAAGCGAGCGTAGCGGCTAAGCTAATACTGTTCATCACATTCAGGATGTTGTGTCTTGGGTTGAGTTTTTTAAAAAACTTAAAGGACCATACCAGCCATTTTGCATGTTTGAGCCTAATATATTCAATTTTCATACGTTACATTACTGACAAAATTTTCCCAAAGGATAAAACCATATTTCAGCTTTCCTGATATTTTACAAAATCTCTTAATCTTTCAACGTCAAATATTCAAGCGATACATCCACCTTAAAAATTTATGTTTCGCCTGCTAATAGTTACCCAACATTATGAAGTCACGGATAAATTTTTCAATAAACACAGGTCTTCTTTTGGGACTATATTCCCTGGTGGAGACATACATTCACTCTATGCTTTTTATTGCGGTTAAACGTGAAAATTACGTAACTTCTAACAAAAATCTGAATACATTTCTTGTTTGTGATGATGGATTACCTATCCCAAGAACACTTCAAGGTATCAATAAGTTGATTTTAATAGAGTACTATACCAGAATGAACTGAGACCAGTGGCGGTCTGGAAGGGAGGAAAACTTTTTTTTAACTCACCGTTGCAGTAGTATGCTTTGGGAAATGATTATCAGTAAAATTACAGGTATATATTCAGCTCAAACATGCAAAATATCCGGTATGGTCCTTTAAAGCTTCTTTTCCCACTTTTTGTACTAATATCATGTCTTTACCGAGAGTAAAAATTCACTCTGCTTCGCTAATTTTTTCTATTCAAGTGATGATACTTTTATAAATATTGCTTCCTCTATTCATAGCCATGCCTCCATCTTTAGTAAAGATCATGTTTGAGCTGCATAGTTGGCCACAGCTGCAGAGCCTCTTTGGAAAAACTGGGCTACAGGTTTCTGTCTCCCAGCTGCAGCAAAGACCTGACGGTGTGCTAGAGAGAGATCTTTGATGCCGGTTCCCACCTCAACACCACACAGCAACCTTTGATGCTTTTCCCTTTTTCCCTTTTCTCTCCCTCCTTCTTTCCTCCAATTATTATCGTAGGCTCATAGGAGCAGCTCTGTTATAACGTACAGCCCAGAAAGCTGGACCATAAGCAGTATTACATGACGAAATCCTGAAAATCCCTTTCTCCCCTGATATTGCTCCCTTGATATTGATGCACTCAGGCTTTTGGGGCAAACCAGATGAAGGTGGAGAGTGAGAACAAAGAGAGCAACTGAGAAGAAGAGAAAGAAGACAGAATGAAATGCAGAGACAAAGGAGAGTGTGGAGAAAGTAAAAGGGGGGCCCGTTGTTCTGCAGGGCCAAAGGCCTGGTGGTTGCGCTGGTGCATGCCTGATACAAATTGCTGGGGCTTTAAAGCTGTAATTATGGTAATAGGCCCAATTGCAGTGTAGTGAAGCTCTAAAGTGCTTCCATGTGTATGCCATGCCCCAGAGACCTTAGAGAGCGGTGCAGCCTGTACCGGCCTCACCAGCCTGCTGCACAAAAAAACAAAACAGAATCACATTAAACAAATACCTATATGCAAAATGTCATCAAAGCTTCGTCTATCTTGTGCAATTTATAGAAATGGTTAGAAGCTTGTGAGAACACTTATTAGCAACTTTATGGCAAAGGTGTTCTTTGTCCTTCAGCTCTAGAAAG
This sequence comes from Lucifuga dentata, assembly GCA_014773175.1. NCBI lineage: Eukaryota > Metazoa > Chordata > Actinopteri > Ophidiiformes > Bythitidae > Lucifuga > Lucifuga dentata. Next base: position 261,426 of record VXCM01000279.1, read on the forward strand.
CACATTGATGAAATTAGCCAAGTCAACTATTCAGATATTTTAAAAGAAAGCGGGAGTCATAAAAAAAGGGTACAGTATCACACTAAATAAATGCTGTGATAATTGCAGCTAATTCATAAAGCTTCTCTGACGTTAATCAGTGCGGATTTGGTGCCGATAAAATTTATCAGCAGGCTGAAACATGTCTTAGCTTTTTCTTGACGTGTGTTTTATGAATAGCTTACCCAACAAGTAAATAAGGAAAGTAATAATGCCTCTTTCAAGGTAAATGCAAAAAGAGGCTGGTAACTGATATTTATGAATGAGAAAACGTGGATGCGTGATGATGCTACTTGCTTTTATTGACACGTTAAATCTGACGCTGTGTTTTATAAATTACCCCCACTGGTTTTAGGATCAGAATGACCATCTATTCTTGATATTCTAAGACGATGACCAACTTTTTTCTGACTATTTTTAACCCGATTCCTCAGGAAAGGTGATTGGCCGACAATATGGGGATGACAGATCTGAATGGATCGCCAAATTGTGATGTCAGAGTGAGTCAGGGCACCCAGGGGGCTGATGGGAAAATTTGAGCTCTGCTTCTTCTTCTCTGATGTCTCAGAGGCCACAGGTGGGTCTGATCCCAGACAGGACGCGTAATGCTGGTGGAGAGAAATCAGCTCATTGATTTCACTGCCGGCAATCAGATCATAATGTGGGAAGATACCAAACCAGGATATGTCAGGATTGTTAATTCGAAGCTGTATTAGTTTTGCTGTTGTGCAGTTTCCTTGGATGCTCGGATTCTGATTGGGCTTGGATCATATTTAACATTGCTATTTAAGTAACACCATAATTTCTTGCTTAGAGCAAACCTGTGGCTTGTGTTTGAGAAGATGGTGATATACTGTTTTTAGAATGTATTTGGGCCATCTTAAGCATTTATACATCTGCCTGCTTAGACAAACACGCTCTCATATTTATCTTTGTGTGTGGATGTCGCTCTCTCTCTCTCACACACACACACACACACACACATGCACGGTCGAAAAGCCCAACCATGCACAGCTAACCCTTTACAGCCCGTCTTCTGAAACGTGGATTGGTGTGAATGGTTGGGATGGTTGGGAGATCCCTGACATGCTTGGCACCTTGTACAGTTCTGCAGTTGACAAAATTGATGTAGAAGGAGTAAGTCCATTTGTAACCCCATTTCTAAATGTAGACTACATAAACCTGCCCCCCTCCCTCCGCACAGGTGCTGCAAGCCTTTGGGGGTTTGGACTGTTAAAACCAAATATTCAAGTGACCTTATGGGAATTACAGAAAACAGAAGAGGTTAGAGATGGATGGAGCTGCACCTGCTGGTCTCGGTTTGATTCCAGTTGACCTTTGGAGCTGTTTGGGGTGTGAACACAATCAGCACCAGTTCTGAACCAACTACGAGGCAATGTATTGATCTATTGATTGATCTAGAACTGGAGAGGGCCGCATGTGGTTAATGTTTAACTACAACTGGAATAAAGTTGATTTACATTAGACGCTCGTCAGATATCCCCTGCGTAAAACCATAAACTGTGTCAAACGTAAAACAAACTTTACCACACTTAAACTATACCTTCGTTTCACCATAATTGAGTGGATGCTGTGAAAAGGTCATAATATAGTAAACTTACAAAACATGTCTTCAGCTGAACATGTTGAAAGTTAGCGTGTTGCTGTATGTGCTCAATATTTTGTTCATTCATTCCCTGTTTAATTTTTCAAGATGTAGTAAACATTTTCCTGTTTTGATGTTCTTTCTCCTGCCCCCAGACATTTCTGACCAATGAGTAGAGCGAGTGTTCTCACATGACTTTTGCTGCTTTTGCTGGTTCGATTGGACTTTTTCCTGTACAAAACTGAACCAAACTAATCAAAAAATGCAACACTAATAATTTAGTCCCTGATTAGGAACAGAGCAAACGGACTGCAGGTCTGAAAACACCATAAGCGACAATCGTTATTCATAAAAACCAGGATGCTCACTGGAAGTGAAAATTCAAGTTCAAGCAGTTTATTATCGTATGCACGCATGGTAAAAACAAGTGCAATCAGTTCAAGGAAAACATGTGCTCTGGCTGCCTCTAACCCTAACCCTAACCCTAACCCTAACCACAGGAGATGTATAATACACAAAATAAATATGCAAAATGTAAATAAATACACAAAGCAGCAACAGATTACTGGCAACAAAAGCAAATTTAATCATCTAATTAGTACTTCAATTTTTAGATTTTGCACTATTTCAAAGTTTTCTTTAAATTCGTGCAAAAAGAAGGGAAGTCCTACCACACCAGATGGTAGTACTTCCCGCAGATGATGAACGCAGACAGACATTTTGTATTTGTAGACAGTTTTATGCACTTTCCCTCTCACTCTCTTAGTCTTACACACACATGCACACATTACTCTTACTTCATTACATCTGGGCTGTACCAGATGAGTGTGGAGGCCTATCGGCAGATAGAAGGTGTTAGTAGGCAAATACATAGTGAGGGACAGGAAGAAACAGAAAAGTAAAAGGCAAGAGAGTCACAGATGAACCGACTAGGCCGAGTGAGCATGTGTTTAAGAAAGTGGATAATGCAGCAAGAAAAGGAGGCAGAAAAGAAAGGAAGAGAAATCCCCCAACAACTGAGCCAGTTGGATAGAGAAAGAGAGGAATGGATGGATGAAGAAGTATGGAGACAGCAGAGGGACATGTGTGGATGTCATCTGGCTATCTGTCATGCAAACAGAGAGAGAGAGAGAAACTGGGGGTGAGAGCTCCAGAGAGGCCCTAGGGTGGGGGCTTGAAGCCTAATCCCAAAAACAGCTGTGTGTAGCATTAGGAGGGTGGGAGGGGGGGCCTTGGGAGACCGGCGCTCTCTCATGGCCCATCACATCCTCTGACCCCTGCAACGTCAACAGCTTCTTGTTGGGCCTCAGTCACTGTAAACGCGGCTCCTAAGGTTCCTGCAGCGAGGCCCCTCTGACCCGCTGCCTCAGAGCCTCCGCACTCCGAAATGAGGCCCTGCTTCCACGAAGCCATCCGAAACCACTCACAGATACTGTCGATCAGTCAGGCAATACATGATCCAGTCTGCCACTGAGCTTCCCTGAGCCCTGTTCATTAGATTTCCTCACGGAGATCATTAAAGCTGCAACAAGCAACGTTGGAGTTTTTGTGTTCTAAAACGGGCTCAGTTTAGCTGTTTTAACCCACCAAAAAGTTTTTGTCAGTAGATTGTAGCAACAAAACCAGAACGAGGACAAACTTTTCAAGTACAATTCTGCGAGCTAAGTCTAATTGTTACTGATGATCCACTTGTAATTCCACTTGATGCACCCTGAAAGCAGGAGGAGTCAACACTCAATATTTGGAATGAGATATGTTGCGGCCTGCATCAGTTAAACCGCTCTAACCTGCTGGCAAAAACTTCCAATGACCTAAAGGCATAAAACAAAAGCACTAAAAGGAGCTCAATGGGTGCCCATGGGTGCTCATGCTCATTAACATATTCTACGTGAACTGAATTGATAGTGAAGATGTCCGTTATTCTTCCAAAATGTGTTGCTAGAAGCCTTTTTTTTCTCATTTGTTTCCCTCGTAAAGCGCTGTCAGCAGTACAGTACACGTTACATTTGAAAGGCAATTTGTGCAAACACACCCTGCAGCTTCACCGTGTTGTCTTTGGCTGTGTATCAGAAGTTACAGATTATATGCAAATCTTCTCAGGGAAGCGGTTTCTGCAAAATTCCATTTTGAAATCAAATAATTAGTCAAATAATTCTTTCTTTTCTTATTTCTCTGCAGCCTGTTTGCGGGCAGCATACCACGGATAACCTTTATCAGTGTGGGTGGTTTCATCTTCCTGGGTGCCTATGAGAAAGTCCGCCGCATGTTGCTATAGCAGTGAAGCCTCTTTTAGTACCCCAAACAAGTGGATCCACAGGAGGGAAAGATCTCTGGAACCCTTGTCCCCTGGAGGCCCGAGAAGCGAGGAACGCCTGATGTTCGGGGGAAGAGTCGTCCATCTGCCTGATCACGTTACCAAGGTGCATTCCTGCCCATCAGTGCCCTGCGGATTGAGTTTAACAGCCTTCAATCCCACTTTTTTACAGCCCTGATGGTTTCCCAAAATGAAACCCACAGTCATGAACAGTGATCATTTGGGTTTCATCTGTAATGTTTGATATTAAAGACTACGTTTTTATACCTCAGTGCAATTTGGTGATTCATCTGCTTCTTTGCATGCTGCCCACCACATCTTCTATCTTCAGATAGATACTTAACTCATTTCTACTATCTTTATTGGAAAATGGTTTTGGAAATAATGTGTAAAACCAAAAACTGACCACAATACGTATTTTAAATGTAGGTAATGATGCAACATTGTAATTGGTCTTACTTAATTTTGTCTTGTTTTTAATCTGTTTTTAGAATTTGAGCTACTGTCTCTATTAGCTTTAATGCTAATTCAGCCAATCAACACTTCTGTTCCTTTTCTTTTTTAAGAGTGTGGATTTTTATAGCCTAATCTAAGAGGGAGTTTGCATTGAACGTTGTCAGAGTTTAGCAATTTAGCCTGCATTCAGTCTGGCAAACCAATGTCATTTGGTTTGATTAGTCCTTTACTTCTGTAAAATGTTGACGTCAAACATTTAAAATTTGAATTCACCACCTACAAACCTGTTAGATGCTCATAAAATATGAGGCTAGCAAGCAAGTTTTTGGCCAGAATCCATGTTATAGGTGTGTGTTGTCAGCTCAGGCCTGCCACTGCTGGCCAATCAGAACAGAGTGCTTTTTTTGGGAGGAGGGGCCTTAAAAATACAATAAAAAGTCAGTTTTCACTCAGTGTGCACTGCAGTACTGCTGCAAAAGAGAGTAGAGGTGGCTTTGTGTGTTTTTTGCACATTAAACCATTTCAAAGGTTTCAGAATGGACCTCTAAATGAAACAAACAGAAAGCATGGTGAGCTAGCCACACTAGCCGTGTGTTTTCTCCTTATGGTTTCCAGTGAACACCCCACCAGTGTCCTTCAGCCGTGGGTATGGAGGTGAGCTGAAGGCTGGTAAATCCTGTCGGGGCCACAGGAGACGGATGGTCTCACAGGTGGGAGTATTTGTCAGGCTACCTGTCACTAGGCTGTTGGACAACAATGGCCTGCATGTGATTGGTGGAGGCCACAGCCAGGGGCATGTCAATCATCCGGTGACAAACATCCATCTGGAATGCACATTCTGGCCAGCCGCTGACCCTCAGACAGCCCCGACTCATAGCAAATATTTTAAACAGGCCACAGAAGGAAAAATATGCGTGCTGTCTTTGGAGCTTAGGGAGGCCAGAGACGTTCCTGCTCGGAAGATTTGCTTCATGTGCGCTTGTGGTGCGGGCCGAAGCTACTTCAGCTCTTTGAAGATCAGGGTCTTTGGACATCATCTCTTTGTGAATGCTCCATTTGAATTGATAGCTTCTCCATATCCGCCGTCTTTAACCATGTATGCAATGCTAAATGCTAAGTCAGCTGTTTGTGATACTGTCACAAAAACATTTGCTCATTCTGTTTGCCAAGTGAACGTTAGCCTGAGAGTTGCTACGTTTTCATCCATATTGATGCACACAACATAAATAGTACAAATCGATGTTCTTGAGACTTAGATTAGGCCATTGCATAATGATTTACTCAAGCGTATTAATAATTATTGTCTTACAATTGACACAAGCAACCTCTGCAGGCATTTCCTCATCTGGCATCTTTCCCTCCTAAATTGATTAAGCAACAATTCATGTATAGTATTTATAAAAGATAGACTGCTATTAATTCCATCCATGTATGCATCTTACTCCATATTTTTGTCTTAATTGCAGTACAGACTAAAATCAGCATGTAAATGTACTGATACGAGCACACAGACTGAGACCAAAGGCAATAGCACAAGATGCTACCTGGACTTGATAAAACAGAATATAATTTGGATCTGGCTCAATTTGAATCTCACATCTCTCTGTTCCTAGCAAACGAGTAGCGATGATCTGAAGTAGGAACAGACTAAAATCTGAGGATAGAATGCATGAAAACATACAAACTGAAAACAAATGAAGGGCAGAACACTGGAATTAATAGCAAAATGTGATTTTATTAGACACTTCAATGCCATGTTAGACACTTCAATGTTTTCGCTTTGACATTGGTACAATGGTTTCAGTTTATTTTAATAAATTACTCAGAACATGAACTGCACCTCACTCCCACTCGCCGCTTTTACCTGGATACACTGGGATTATTTTTCCAGTGGGGATCTCTGATTGGCTTTGCAGGTAAAATCAGGTCTGATAGGTGCCGTCAGATGTAACCAGAGGAGTTTGTCCTCCAGCTAACCTGGATAAGGAAACTGGCAACAATACACCGTTCAGACAAGGACACACCAAGGAAACACATGCATACATTAGACAGTGTAGCGGCCCAGTGTACTCAGAGTGCGACGGGGAGAAAAATCTGACTGCATTATCCTCTAAGTTTGGTTAGAGCACATTTCACGAGCTTCCAACTGTTCACAGCATGACGCCGAACCATTAGTCACCTCAAACACGAAGCAGTATTGAACTGTAGTGATGACAGGAAGTTATTACAGTATTGTTACGTCATGGCGATCTGACAGTGGCGAAATACTGGATATTTGCTTATGAATGGTGGATTTTGAGGCACATTACAGCAGTAGCACAATGACGTCATTCTCCCTAATCCCTGATTATTCATCTTCCTCAAGCGGATATGAATAAGCAATAGCCAATTAAATGCCAGTGATAACATCCACAAAATTGTTAGCTGGATTATGAATGCGTCGTCTCATGTCCACAATGATTGTTCAGGTGCTTTCAGATAACGAGGGGTGTGTTTTGGGAACTGAGCGGCGGCTCCCAAACTTGCGGTGACTCAACCTTGGCTGATTCTCTCCTTTGCCGCTGCGCTCCAAGTTCAACCACATTCAACTTTGACCTTTCTGCCAGTGACCTTTCCAACGTGCAGCCAATGACAGAATAGCTCTATGTGACGTAAACAGAAGCGACAACAACCTGCGTAGAACAATTTCCCAAGTTGTACAAACAATTTAAAATGGTTTGTCAACTGGCACATAATCTATAGTCATATCTTGCGCATCTCCCAGGCACTTCCTGATGACGTGTTGCCACGTCGGCACGCCGTTCCATGTGCTGATTGAGGACGTCGGGAGTGTCGGCGGCGAGGCGCAGATCGCTCTTTGATCCACAAACACTGCATCTTTGCTGCCTTTTGCAGCTTTGTAGGTACCACTACAGTTTTAGTCTTGATCACATTTGATCAAACTTAAAGGCTACGTTGACACCACAGGTGTTGTCGCCCAATTCCAATTTTTTCTTTTTTGTGTATGTCCATTTTGTTAGCTTCTTCACATCTTCTTTTTTCAGTTGCCAATATCTGATATCTGTAATTATATGGTTGCGGCTTGAGACAACCAGAAAGTGCAAATGAGCGTTTAGTTTTCAAACCAAATGCCATAAAAGGACTTAATCATATTTTCGGGTGAAGATGATGGATTAGAGCACTTGCTGCAACTACGTCATTAATTTGGAGACAAAGCAGAAGAGTGTCGTATTTAATGACGAGCAAACAAACTCCAAGAAATGTCTCATTGGCAGATATCAATACATATCAGATTTACCTCCACATACTGTATGAATATGGCCCAAAACAGATCTGAACTGACCATATCCGATTAGGTTTTTTTTTTTTTTTTTTNTTTTTTTTTTTTTTTTTTATTCAACTGATTACATGTTCACAACGTGCATCCAATAGGTGAGGGAAAAAAAAATCAAAACTGGGTCACTTGTACCTGGCGGTGTAAATGCAGCCAACTGTAAGAGTGTGTGCCAAAGTCACTTTCTTGGCCAAATAAAGAAATTAATCTAAGTTCAGAAAATAATCGAGAACACAGCAGCTTTGCAGTAACACTTACTGAGAAAAAGGTGGAAGAGCCTTAACCGTTTACTGTTGACTTGACCGTGTCCAAATATATGGAATGTCTCCTCATAAAGAGGAGGGACTCATGTTTCCTGCTTTCCTATTGGACATAAATAGCATTTCTAGAGATTGTTAATGAAAAGGAGACAAAGTGCTTTAAATGTCCAAACGGACGCCTCCAAAATAGCCCATCATAAACCATCTGACGTACCAAAATAATTTAATCAAAGCTCTTCCTTCATACAACAACAGTGAACGTGAACTGTGATGCTGTAAGGCCGTGGCAGGCAGCATTTGTCAAAACATTCGAGTGCAATTAAGTGTTTTGTTTTATGGTATAAAGAGTGAACCGGTATCTCTCACAAACGTCTCTTGATATATGCTATTACAAGTTCAGTTTCTTGAGTTTCCTTTGATCATGCAATAAGGCACCACAGCTGAAGCTGGTAAAAGCTGAAAAAGGCTCTAATTTTGACAAAAAAAAAAAAAGAAAATACCATCACTCCTTTCTTTTCATGCACATAAATTCAAATACTCTTTTGTAAATGTTATATAATATAAGAAAACTCTTATGTACAGTCGAAAGTCCAAAATGTATAACTCTTTTTTTCTCCACTGCACATACGTTTACTCTACAAGATTCCCTACATTTGCGTGTTTCAAATGCAAGTCACATTGTTTGGAACTAGAGTTTTGATTGGTCACCTCCCAGAGGAAGGTTTTAACTATGTACAGCTGATACGCTCAGATGGGACGCCACCCACACAAGCTCCGCCTTCAAACTCCGGATGCCCCCTGCCTTTTCCCCTCCTGGCACCCCCCTTTAGTCCACATCCAGGGGGCTCAGGACCGTTTGCCTCGATATGAGGTAGCAGTTTATTTCCCAGTGCAATAAAATAAAACTCCTGATTTTGGGCTTGTATTGGGGATGGAGTGCCTGCTAGTCACTTGCTCTCCTTAGGGGGGCGCTCTCACTCTGAGAGGCTCTGAGGGTGTGTCCATTGGACAGCAGAGTCTGCCTGAGCTCAGGCTCACAGTCACTGTCGAGGTCGTGGCTTGTCACGCAGGCCAGCTTCACCGGCTTGTGGAAGGACTCGTCTTGTGATGGTGAACAAACCATCGTTTGTCCTATTCTGTTCACGGATGAACCTGACAGGCAGAAACAGGAAGAGGAAACGGGTCAAGTCAGCGACATGGCATATAAGCAGAGAAGTATGCATTCAGCTTTAGGATAGAGGAGCGATGGAATGTGTACTCGGGGCTGCGCTGACATGTGAAGGTGAGAATCTGTATTTGGAGGGCGATTCCGCTGGTATTATTCTTTGCTAAAGAAGCTGAATCCCTGAGCAGGTCCAGACGTGTAAACAAGGAGTGCGGCGGCAGCGCAAACTCAATGCTTCTTTTCATTTTTTTTTAGAAAAATATCCTAAGGGGCTTTGAGCATGAGGAGTCGATCCATCAACAACCCCTTACAAAGCAAATCACCCTGTCACGGGTTCTAAACAGCGTTCTAATAGCTTCCCACGTCATCAACTGATATGAAATTCTGAACTCTTAGGCCGGATTCGCATGTCAAGCGTTGAGCGTTGCCGCTGACCTGGGCATTCAGCTTCTGCTCGCACATGAGCGGAGTCTGAACAGCACCGTTCAACCTTGCGCTGACAGGAAGCGCTTGTTGCTAATGACAATTTAACGGTTACCATGGACTGTAGAGACAGGATANGCGCTGACAGGAAGCGCTTGTTGCTAATGACAATTTAACGGTTACCATGGACTGTAGAGACAGGATACAGCCTACACGCGATCTCTGCACATTCATGGTTAAAATCGGATTTCAGTTTTGACTCGGGTAGCGATATGGACATTGCAAAAAAAAAAAAAAAAGCTCTTATAAGGAGAAGAAAAAGCAGCGAATGTGGGTGCATGAAACCTCACATTTCAGATGCTATATTAACATTAACATTAACATTCATTTAAATGAACTTTTAGTGCTGCGTCAAAACGGAGAATCTGAGTGTCGCGCGGTGCTCAAGGTGGCATGATGCGATGTTAGCACCGCTCAGCTCCCGATACACAATAATGGAACGTCCAGGACAGCGCAACGCTCAACGCTTAGCATGTGAATCCAGCCTTACACGCTTTGGAGCTTTGCTGGAATTGCTGCTTTGATGTTCTCGCCATCATCATCACCACTTTACCTTTTCTGTCGTGTTGGTTGACTTGGAACGTGCTATTTGGAAACGCAGATCCCTGAAAGTCCTTCCGGATCCCGTTCGGGGTTCCGTTGCAGAGAGGGGCGGTGTGATGCCCCGTGTCACGTTGTTGCCCTGGATGAGGGCGCGAGTGGGGCTGTGGAATGCAGTGCTGCTGGTACTCCACGCCCACGGCCGGACCAAACCCATGAGCCAGGTAGTCGGGGTCTTTGGAGTAGTTGTTGCTGTTTTCCAAGCAATCTGTACAGACGGCGCCTTCAAAACCTGCAGGCGGAGAGAGAGAAAATTAGATGATTTAGAGGCAGAAAAACAAATGTATGTCAACAGTGCGGTTAGTGTGTCTGGTGTAATTATTCTTGATGCTAAGCAGGCGTTCAGATTCAGCAGTGCACCAGTTTTAGCCATGAGGAGCAGGGGAAACTGTTTGGGAGGCCAAACGTTTAGAAGGCGAAGCAGAGATTGAGCCATGTGGTACCTGTCGGCTCTACGTGTCCGTTGGGCGGCGGTCCACCGCTGGCTTCCACACGGATACACACATCCTGCCTTTCGGACAGCGTGCCTTGTGAGGAGAGGTAGCTGGGCACGTCAGGAGGAACGATCGTCTCATCTGCGGAGTGAAGGCGGGACTCATTAAGTCATTTCAGGCGTTTCAGTTGGACTTTCTCTGTTAAAGGACCATACCACCCATTTTGTGCCTAATATATTGAATTTTCATACACGTAACGTTACTGACAATCATTTTCCAAAGCATACTACTGGAACAGTGAATTAAAAATGTTTTTCCTACCTTCCAGACCACCACTGGTTTCACTTCATTCTGGTACGCTATTAAAATCATCTTCTTGATACTTGAATGTTCTTAGGATAGGTAATCTATCATCACAAACGACGTGTATTCAGGTTTTTTTTTTTTAGAAGTTACGTAATTTTAGCGTTTAAGCACAATAAAAAGCGTGGAGTGAATGTATGTCTCTACTGGGGAATATAGTCCCAAAAGAAAACCTGCGTTTATCGAAAAATTTAAACGGCCATGACTTCAAAAGGCTGCGTAACTATTAGCAGGAGAAACATCGATTTTTAAGGTGGGTGTATCGCTTGAATATTTCATTTTAAAAGATTAAGAAATTTAGCAAAATATCAGGAAAGCTGAAATACGGTTTTATCCTTTGGGAAATGATTGTCAGTAACCTTACGTGTATGAAAATTGAATACATTTGGCACAAACATGCAAAATGGGTGGTATGGTCCTTTAAAAGACGTTAGAAGAGCAGATCAAAGGCTTACCTGTGTTTGTCACGCTGCACTCTTCGCTCTTTTTCCTGGTCTGATAAATGATGCACACCCACACCAGCGACGTCACCACGATGCTTGTCACCACGGCGATGACTATGATCCCTATGGTGACGGTACTCGGGCCATGCGGCGCGGTGCAGGGGCTGTGGCGCTGAGTCACCAGCAGCTGGCTGTGTGCGCGCTCTGTGCCCAGCGTGTTGGACATCAGACAGGTGTAGCGGCCGGCGTCCTCCAGAGAGGCGGAGCCAATGACCAGCAGCTGGTTCCCTGGGGTGAAATGGTGTCTGTCGGACGGGCGGAGTGGTTGATCGTTGCGGAGCCACGTGATGCGAGGCGGCGGGCTGCCCAGAGCCTTACACTGCAGCGCCACAGTGTCCCCCACTGCCACACTACGGTCCTCCAGGTCCTGGGCTAGGTGAGGTGTTTCTGTGGAGAACAGGAACTACTGATTGATTTCTGATCAAAAACTTTAAGGCTGCTGGAACTCGGAACTCTTGAGACCGAAGTTCAGTTCTGTGATTCATGACTTTTGATGGCGTCAAAGTTTCAGGTTTCCTGTTTAGCTTGTTATTTTACAATATTGATTTCATTTTTTTTTTTTTTTAAANTTTTTTTTTTTTTTTAAGAATGTGTGATGTTCTGATTCTGAAATCCAGCCTGAGGAAACTCATCATCAGCGTCCATACTTTCACATCAGATGTCATCAATCTATGAAGCTGAAATCCTGAAAGCAGGTTAACTTCATCGCAACCAAACACACAAACAGCTTTTATAAGAGTTTTCACAAGGAATCAAGGCAGGAATCCTCTTCAGAACAAGGTTTTCAGTGTTTCCCGGGCAACTTCACATTCTGCTGAATGGAGCACATTGAATGTGTGTGTGTGTGTGTGTGTGTGTGTGTGTGTGTGTGTGTGTGTGTGTGTTCACTGAGGTAGGCCTCTTCTCAGACAGAGCACTTCCCCTCACAGTGGGACGTACACAGATTAAGAGATCTCACTTAACCCACTTCAGTTGTGCCTCTCTTCTCTATCAATACTTTCTCCCTCTTCATCACTCCTCCCTCTGCCTTCCCCCTTCTTTTCTCTGAAACCCACTTGCCTACCTTCCCCCCACACTCCACCACTCCTGTTCTTTACCTCCCATTTTTCACCCACCACTCTTTTCCAGACAGGGGCCCCTCACCCCTCTTCTCCCCCATCTCTTAAACCCAAACATCGCTGTTTTGCTGCAGTCGTCTGCTTCAGTGTCTGACATTGTTCACTGGATTAGCGCTTAGATTGAGCTGCTGCAGGAAATAACAAGACTCACAATATGCTAATACACCAAGTGTACCAGTCTGACTGTGTTAAATATGAGAACTCAGTGCTCCTGCTTTAAGGTGCTGGATGTTTGTAGCGTGTTGTAGGTTTATAACTTTTGCCCACTCCGTCCATCAGCAGCTCAGCTTTGCTCAGCTCAAAGACAAAGATGATTTTGGTGCGGAGATGTTGCAGGACAGCAGCTCTGGTGTGTTTGATATAACGTGTAAAACAGCCAGTAAAGTGGGAGCGCTGAGGCCTGCAGTGAAGCAGGCATGACTGTCCCTCCCACAGAGAGAGGAGAAGGAGGTGGGAATGCCTAACAAACACCCCTCTGTGAGTCCGCCTCGCACCCCCACCATCCCCCTTTGACCCCCAACTGTGACCTTTGGCCCCTGACCTGTAGCAAGGCCACAGCTGCCGAGAAAAGAAAAATATAAAGCTTTTCATTCTACAGCCTCAGGCTGAGCAATTCCCAACTGAGCACCGAGCTATTTACAAGAGCTCATTTTTGAGGATGTGGGAAAATCATCAGCTCTGTTACACTAAACCAAAGTCGCAATTAGGCTAATATAAGCTCAATTTATTTTCTGTTTGAAAATATTTGTCATCAGTAATTCCCTGGCAACTATTAACAACATTTTGTAGTGATTAATTACACTAATAAATAAAACACACAGCGAGAGCGGCAGACAAACATTCGCAGCTCTTACCCAGCACGGTGAGGGTGGCGTTGGCAGAGACCGTGCCTGCTGTGTTTTTAGCAGTGCAGCTGTACACGCCCATGTCCTCCGGCTTGACATCCATGATGAAGAACACATCATCATCAGGCATCACATGCATTCGTCGCTCTCGGGCAGCAGGGAAATCTGTGCCCCCGTCTTTCTGCCAGGCGATCTGCGGAGCCGGGTGACCCTCGGCGGCACATTCCAGCCGGGCCGTGNGTCTTTCTGCCAGGCGATCTGCGGAGCCGGGTGACCCTCGGCGGCACATTCCAGCCGGGCCGTGTGGCCCGTCCGGATGGTGCTGTCCCTGGGAGTCTTCACAAAGGATGGAAGTACTGTGGATCAAAAAGATGCAAAGAAAACCATTTTACTCAAAACAGCAGGACTATTTTTCATTTTTAGGTTTTCGGGGAAAGGAAATGCACATCTGCTCATCAGCTGCTCCAACGGAGCAATTTTGCCATAAGTATCTTGCTAAAAGTTGTTGAAGGGTTACAGAGCATTACTCAATTCAACTCAATTCTTCACCTCATTTGCCCAGCTAGTTGTCCTGGGATTCAAACCAACAACCTTTTGGCAAGAAGCCTACATCTCTAACCACTACAGGTTGTCGTGCCAAGAAACAAGAGGACAACAATACATGAATATACACCAAACCTAAATTCTGCTGTCATTGCTCCGCTAAATAAAGAGGTTACACATGAGGCTAATGCAGGGTCGTGCAGGCAGCCAAACTTTAGGTAATGACTCTCTGTCTGCATAAAGAAGAGTGACAGAGCGTAGAAGAGATGGCCCTTGTTAGCGCTGCCGCTAAATCAATTTGTTCCAAATTCCATCTGGGGAGAGATATGGGTTGAGCGAGGGAGCAAAGACTTTATTCACATGGAGGAAAGAGCTCGGTGTGCCGCTAATCTCATCGCTCATCTGTCAAACTAAACTGATAGGTTTGTCACAAATAAGCATTTCATTTGGTGGAAAAGATGTAATCACACACATCAACACAGACATCCAAAAAACATTTATTTGTACCTTTGAGTCTTGCAAACTTTAAAGGACCATACCACCCATTTTGCAAATTTGAGCCAAATATATTCAATTTTTATACACGTAACGATACTGACAATCATTTCCCAAAGCATGCTACTGGTGGTGAATTAAAAATGTTTTTCCTACCTTTCAGACCTCCATTGGTTTCAGTTCATTCTGGTATGCTATTAAAATCAACTTGTTGATACTTGAAATGTTCTTGGGATAGATAATCCATCATCGTGAACAACATTCAGGTTTTCTTCAAAATTTCGTAATTTTAGCATTTAAGTTCAATAAAAAGCGCAGAGTGAATGTATGCCTCCACCGGGGAATATAGTTCCAAAAGAAGACTTGCATTTATCGAAAAATTTAAATGACCATGACTTCATAAGGCTACATAACTATTACCAGGTGAAATATTGATTTTAAGGTGGGTGTATCACTTGAATATTTGATTTTGAAAGATTAAAAGATTTTGCAAAATATCAGGGAAGCTGAAATACGGTTTTATCCTTTGGGAAATGATTGCCAGTAACGTAACATGTATGAAAATCGAATATATTAGGCTCAAACATGCAAAATGGATGGTATGGTCCTTTAATTTATAAACTATTTTGAGACAGTGTGAGACTTTTTATTATTGTCCTTGTTATTTTTACAACTTTTACAACATTTTTATTTTACTTTGTCCCCTTACACAATTATAAATTCATCTTCAGTTGAAAGCCTACACCAAGCCAGCTTACCGTTGACGATGAGGCGGGCCTTGCTAGAGTAGGTGGAGCCAAAGTGGTTGGTGATGATGCACTGGTAACGCCCCTCGTAGGCAAAGGTAACATGGCGCAGGTGTAGGATGGTGGTGTACTCCATCACGCCTCCTGCTCCACCCAGTGGCTCAGATGTGCTGCTGTGGTGGTGGGCGCGCACGTGGGCATAGTTCTCAGTCTCCGCGTGGCGCAGCAGCTCCTGATCTTTGCGCCACGCAAAGGTCATGGGGGAGGAGCTGCTGCTTGCTGCTGTGCACGTGAGGCGCACGTCGCTGCCCAGCACCGTCACCGTGGTTTCTGGCTGCACGGTGATCTGGGGTTTGGGAAGATCGTCTAATGGCCGAGAGGAGTGGCGAGGCAGAAACGGAGAGAGGAAAGAAGGGCGGAAATCACGCATGTGGTCGAAAGTCAAACAACACAAATGTTTACCGAAAAGGTGTCTGCTTGTGTTGCTTCGTGCATAACTGGATGCAAAAGATGCAAATAAACACACAGACGACCATTAGCGTGTCCGAGGTCAACAAAACACCGCACAAACAAATATGTGCAAGTATGTAAACACCAGAGCTGTGCCAAACTGTCAATATGGTCCATCTGTGCCTTGAACGCCGCTTGCATAACGCCCACCCACACACACATGCACACACTACTCACCACACACAAAGCTCTCAGAGGGAGCCTGGAAGATGCTGGTGCCCTTAAGACTCTCTGGGTGGGCACAGGTGGCATTGAAACCCGCCTGTAACCCATGTGTCACCAACCAGGTGGGCAGCCAGTGGAGCTGACAGTCACACAGGAAACTGTCGCTCTGAATGAGACTAGAGGAGAGAGAGAGAGAGAGAGAGAGAGAGAGAGAGAGAGAGAGAGAGAGATATGATCACTACATGCAGTATTCCAGTCTGACAGTGTGTATGCTAAAAGAAGTGAGAGTGTGCGTTTCAGTCCTATTCAGAGTGTGTGTAGGTGTGTATCTTCTTCCAGCTCACTTGTGCGTGTGCGGTTTTGTGCACGTAATGTCGCGTTCTCGTGTGTGCGAGTGCGTCACAAACTCACAGCGTTTTGAGGTTCTTCATCTTACTGAAGGCGTCCGGCTGGATGGAACGGATAGCATTTTCTCCCAGGTTCCTGTTGGGACGTGACAAAGTGGGTCATCAGCTGTGACACACACACACACACACACACACACACACACACACAGGCTTACACCTTTAATTAGCAAGGCTTTCACTTTCAAACAGGATGGAAAGGCCCAGGCCACATGCCAGCTTTACGCTCATGCCCCTCCCCCACACGACGAGGGCCTGTGAAAGAGCTTATAGGAATTCCATTTCTTCTAGGAAACTGACTATATGCTCGGTAACTTTCTTCCTGCACCGAGGGAGGAAAAAAGGCCAAAGCTGATCTTGTGCTAAGCTAACGAGAGAGAAGCAGCTGGGCCCTCGCAAAAGCCCCTGTCTTCTCCTTTTACAAAGACGCTATTAAATTGCTAGCAGCCTCCTCTCTGCCAGCTACTTTTGGCAAACCTAACACCCCCCCCCCCCNCCCCCGGAGGGGAGGAGTGGCCTCTAAGCTTTGTGGGATACTCACAGGTGTTCCAGGGTCTCCAGGCCAGAAAAGGCTTTCTTGGCCACCGACTTGATCTTGTTTCCAAACAGAGTCCTGCCGTTTCCAAACATGAAGGGTGCCGATAGATGAAGAGAGAGAGAGAGAGAGAGAGAGAGAGGGGGGTGGAGGGGGGTGAGCAGGAGAGGGAGAGAAGCACAATTAGCAAGGTTGAATCTGATAAGAGTGAGGGGATTGAGGTATTGGAAATCTGAACTGTGTGGAGATTAGCCAGGAGGAAGGGTGAGGGAGATTGGATGGGGTCAAGGGGGGGGGCACCTGGGCTCTTCAAAGACCACTTTTATCTTTATTAGAATTTAATAGCGATGACAGGGCGGGGCTTTGCGTGTTTGTTAAGGTGGGAGGGATATGGGTTGACTTGAATAAGGCAGGTTCCCTTTCCCTTCCGGGAGCTTGTAAGGACATACGTGCAAACATGTGCATATGTGTACGTGCTTGTCGAGCCTGGCTCGAACCAAAATGCGAGTTGAGATTCTTCTGATTTGGTGTTCCAATCCTTCTCCACCCTCACCCTGCCCCCACCCCGCCCCTCCTCCCCTCCTAGCCTTGACAGGAAGAGGAGACACGACTGGTTGGTTCACAGTGAAGACCCCCGTGCTCCAGAGCTTCAGATCCCTAAAGGCTTCCTTACACCCCACACAAAATGTAATTTGGCTTGTTGTCAAAGGTGTCCAATACGCTGATGGGTGCAAATGCTAGTATGCTCACTGTTACTTTACATCTGTCTACGCGCCATGCAGTGCAATTGGCAAGTAGCGGTGACGAAACCAGAAACACATCAACTTAAATTTATGAGCAGTTTGTTATTGTCACTGCATGCAGACTGCAGTATTTGTTTGCACTGTGATTATGGCAAAAAATGTGAGTAAGCCGTGGATGGAATTAATTTATCCGATTCAGTCGTTCTCTGAATGTACGTGACATACAAAGAAATGACTGTAGATACTCAAACTCAAATGGTGTACAATCGACTTATTGAATGACTTAGTACATGTAGGTCAACTTCAATCTGATTATGGTGTTTACATAACATAATGACTTAATCAGAGCAGAATTTAAGCTTTAAAGTGCATGTAAACATATTGACTGTGTTTACATGCAGATTGTACTCCGATTTTTTTTGTATGTACTCCGATTAAGAAAATAATGTGAGTAAGGCATGTAAACGGACGGAATTAGTATTACTAGTGCAGTGCCCGTTGAAAATGTGCCTGTTTATGGTGTGTGCCGCCGCCTGCCATAATTTAGTTCTGCACGTCCTCGTGAGCTAGCTTTGTTTGCTGTACGGGGTCGGGTTGAGACTGTGGCATTGGACTGGAGCATATGCTGCCATGCCCGGAGCGTATCCTGCCACATGGACTACTTTTTACCAGCACAGCTTAATTAGAGAACCGCTCATCCAAACAACTTCACACGCGACACTGTACATCCTTGGGTCCTGAGCAATGAACCTGCGGAATTTCAACTTCATACAGTGCCATACTGGTGCCACAGACAGACAGAAAAACTCTTTATAGATAGATTCTATGTGTCATCAAATATGAATATATATCTATATATATCTAAATATATATAATCTGAGTATGAGGAAAGTTTGCCAGGTGAGGAAATGCATGTAATCACGTTACATTTACATGCCAATAAATCTACTTACAATTGTATAATCTCGGTCTGTTACTGAGTTAGAAAGCGCCAGTTTTATTCTAATTATGGTTCACATGACATTAAAAAAAAAGATTTATCGTCTTAATCTATGTCAAATTTTTACTGAGCATGCATTGACTGTTTGAGCGGTATTGACTGAAGACTGGACTTGGCGTTTTTTGAGTTGGTGTTATTGTTTATTGGTCGGCATCTTATTGAAAGGTTTTTGAATTTACACGCATGAAGAGGACAGAATGCTAGAAACGCCTCTTATCCGGCTTAGACCTTAAAGACCCACTCCCCTCCCGTGTGGCGGTATTCACATGGTGCTTTTTGGAGAACCCAGTGTGCATGGTGGACACTTTGATGTCTCACCCCTTCACTCTCTTTTCTGCATTTCTTTTTCCCATGGCTTGGCCGGTTTNCTTTGATGTCTCACCCCTTCACTCTCTTTTCTGCATTTCTTTTTCCCATGGCTTGGCCGGTTTGTGTGTGTTGCCAGTGCTGGGATGTAGCGAGCTGTTTCCGCCAACGCTTTGACAAAAGGGGCAGGGTCAGGGGGCGGGGCGTATGAGGCGTTTGATGTTGATGACTGAATGCAAGCCTCAATTTCACACTTTCTCAGTTCCTAACAACAGGGACTGGGAAAGAGGGATGAGAAGAGTGGAGGAATAGAGGAGAAATAGAAATAAGCCTATTGGGGACGGATCCCCTGCCAGCTTGAAGAAAAGCTCTTTCTCTCCCTGTTTCTCCCGTTCTTTCTCTTTGAGTAGCGCTCACACTGGGAACCATCTTGGCTGGACATCATCTTTTCATCCTGCAGGTTGGTGATTGTACATGGCCATGAATGCCAGAAAATCCAAGTCTGCTCTAATTTCTCAACTCAACTTTTGACATTGAACTTTATACTAGCTGACTGGATGAATCAGTGACTGATGAGTGATTGTGAAAGACATATTTATAAAAACGTATTCACTATATCTCATTTCCTAACCAAACCCAACTTGGCCAAATAATGAATTAATAAAGATGAAAGCCAAATTAGGCTGTAGAAAAACTGGCCACAGGAAGAGGGGATTAAAAAAAAAATGACTGTAGATGTTTCATAGCCAAGCCTTGTAAAACAGGGAATAGGAGCTCTACAAGTCATTAGTCAGTGCAAACACTTCCAAATGAAGTGTGGGGTCCTGAGGAGAGAGATATCTCAAACTGCTGAACCATACACCCCTAAATTACTGGCTAAACTTAGCTGGCTGTGGAAGTCAGGTTGGGATCTAGAAGAAAAATTCTAGATGTAAGAAAAAAAAAAAATTAAAAATTGTTCCTGCTTCTCTGATTTCCTGAATCACAGAATCGGTGGCAGGCCAGCACAGAAGGAAAAGAAAGGAGGGGTTGATAGTGAAGGAGAGGCAGAGAGAATGAAAGAAAGAAAGACGGAAGACTCTCACAGCTTGTTGAGGCTGTCCAATCCAGAGAAGGCCCCGTTGGTGTCCTCTATTGTGCCTGAGATGTCGTTATGGTCCAGCTCCCTGTGGAGAATGAGAGAAAAGAGGGAATAAGAGAGATGGAAAGGGGGAGTAGAAGAAGAGGGACAGGGTCTACCAGTGCTGAAGCATTTCATAGCCCTGGCAGAGGCTGGTCTGGAAGTCACGGGTTACCCCCCTCGCCCACACACACACACGCACACCCCCTCCCTTCATCCCTCCCTCCCTCCCCCCCTTTGCACCTGGCCTTAAGAGTCCCTCTACCGCTCTGCTCTGCCAACCAAGCGCATTCTTTCCTTAGAGGGGTGGAGGAGTGTATCTGTGAGTGAGTGTGTGTCTGTGTGCAAAGGCAAAGCCACTGCAGGCAAACACATGTATAATTCATGATGGCATGGAGAGACTGGCGGGAACACAATGCCTCATGAGAGCCAGACAGTTGGGTCTGTGCGTCCGATGGTGGCAGGTATGGCAGCGCCAAAACCAAAGCCAGCAGTCTTAATGAGGTTAGGAGAGCTTAGCTGTGGCCAGGCAAAGACAGAATACGCTCAATGGAAGCAACAAAGAGGGGAAAAAGGCTTCTTTGAGCGCATTTGGGGGATTCCAAACTCTTCATTTGCTTCCTCTCACATGGTCTACCAAACAAACCCCTGAAGGTGAAGTCATTGCTGCAGAGGAGCCACCACTCCCCTCCTGAATGGTGAGCAAAAAGAAAAAAACAAAAACAAAGGAGCATGGAGTCAGAGAAGTATGAGTTGCTGTGCTCCTCAGAACCATTAAAAGACTTTCTTTCAAACTTGAGAAAGGCCTTTGAGGTTGATGGTCAGCATCANACCTCCACAATAGCACCCTCTGCCCCTCCTCCTCCTTTGCTTCCCAAGCATCCCTTATCCCCTCTGGTTCTTTTCAGCTTCCACAGGCTTCTGTCTTAGTTGGACTGGACTGGGGCTGCCAATTTCCTACTCTTTCTGGCTCGGTGGATGTGAATGGCGGTTGCCTTGTTAAAGCAAGGCCAGTGGTGGGGGCCGCAGAGCAGGGGCCTGGGGAAGGAGAGGGGGGCTTCGAAGAGCCAGCGACCCCCGTTGCCGAATTAGAGCGCAGGCTGGCTTGTTTGGAGCTTTCACACCCTAATGCAGGCTCCAGCCCCATGCCAGCATGACCAGCAGCACAGGCCCAATTAAAGCTCCACCAGCTCCTTTTCAGCGCCTGGCCTATGCCTGTCCTCCCCTCCACTGATTAGATTAGGCTTGCCTCAAAGTCAGACAGAGTGACAGATAGAAAGAGAAGGAGAGAAAAGAGGACAAAATGAGATGGTGCGTGTATGGGATGGGCATTAAATTTAGTTCAAATGGGGAAATCCAAATGAAAAGTTAGTTAAAAAAAAAGGATGAAAGTCCAAGAAAAACGCTTTGTAGCTAGTTATCTAGCACCATGAACACCAGATCTGAAAACTCTGTGTAGATCTCGTCACCTCACTGTGAGCGAGAGAGAGAGAGAGAGAGAGAGAGAAAGAGAGAGAGAAAGCCTGTCTAGCGAGCTTGGGCACAATTCATTTCCTGGCTCTTTCACTGGGAAGAGGTGCAGCCAAGAGGACTTTGGGTAGGAACCAAACCTCCCCAAGCCTTTCTCCTGAATCTCTCCCGACTTCCTTTCACTCCTTCTCTTTCTTTCTCTAGGCCTGTTTGGGCTTTTTGTGCAAAAGGTGGATCAGACAGAACAAAAACTTCTATGCTTTTCATGACTTTAAAAAGGGGGGGAGGGGGAGAGAAATCTCGAGGGAGGTAAGCGACACAGAACAGTTGGGCATCCAAGGTGGGTTGAGAACCAGCGATCAAGACAAACAAATATAAAAACAGCCAAAAGAAACACAGAGAAAAGACAATGAATAAAAAAAGAAACCATGCCGATAATGATGCACGCACACGTTTTAAAACTAAAATCGGCCGTGAATAAACATGAATGCAAATGAGATCAAAGCGATAAAAAGCAGCCACCTTGAAAAGCAAACAATCCTGCTTTCTAAAGTCAACTGCAGGGACTATGTCAGCCCATATATCAAATATCACAGAGGCAAAACCAATATTAAACATCTCAGCTTTCACTGCTCCCAAGTGGCACATCTTAGCCTTATCATCAGCAGCGGCAAATCTGTTATGTGACGGTTAGTGGGGTCTGGAGGCTTGGTAATAAGGGCTAGGGGATGTACTTACAGGATGCGTACAGCCTTGAGGCCCCTGAAAGCTCCCTCGGTGATGTGGCTGATGGAGTTGTGGCCCAGGCGGAGGGTGTGGAGGTCCCCCAGCACAGCCAGACTGCCTTCATCCAGACGAGTCAAGTTGTTGTATGACAGATTCCTGGAGAGAGCGACAGAAAAAAAAAGAAAAAAGAAGAAGACAGAAAGGCAGACAGAGAGAAAGGAAAAAAAGAGAAAGAGAAATGTAGTGTGTGAGGTCTGGAAGGAGATGACAGGTTGGCAGAGCGCTGAGGCAACTCGACATCATTACGCTGAAATTTCATGGCTGATTCGATGTCAAATTTGCCACTCTGTGATGTGTTTTTCCATTGTGCCTTTTTTCTTCGCGTCGAGATGTTAACACAGAATGGACTCAGCAGACCTTAGAGCTTAACTGAGGTCCTAACCAGACAGAGAAGAAAACACACTCTTGGTCGGAACTTTACATATCTACAACTTCGATTTATTTAGCCACTCAAGCTTGCAGTAAACCCCAGGAGAATATGCTGTAGTTCGTGTACTGCACCCATACGCCTCGTAATGTTTTTAACGAAAAAAAAAACAAACAATGGGATGAAAATTTAAACATGCAAATCCACATGATTTAGGAATTTGGAATATCAACGCACCTCATTCAAGGATTAAAAAAAGCCTGATTTGCTTGTTGCTAGGTAAACTTAGGTGTGTTTTCCATTGCAATGATATTACGTATGTAAAACCATTGATTATAAATGATTAATCACATAATGGTACCTTTTAAACAGTGGTCAAAGGCAGTATTGTGCATTTATTGCCCATCCATCTCTGTGGCCAAGCCTCAGGTTTGCTTGACCGGTCATGTGTGGAGAGATTCTCCCTGATGACTGGCCCATTCGGAATGTAATAACAGTCTCTCTCTCTCTCTCTCTCTCTCTCTGTCTCTCTCTTTCTTTTTTTCTCTCCTATCAGCCAAGGGTCATCATAACCCTACATAATAAAATAGTACAACCCTGATGCTTGCAGGTCCAGAGGATGATACACAGCTGGCCTCAGGGAGCAATCTGTCATTTGTAGATGTGTGCATAGGAAACGACATCAAGGTACACCGAGCAAACTAACACGAATGCGAGGGAAAGGCAATAAGTCTGTCTATCTCTGTATCCCTCCTGACTGTTACACATAAACAAAGGTGCCACAAATACCCCAGGCACCCTCGCAGTTAGCAACGCCTCAACTGAGCACAGCACTTTACAGCGGCAATACGACATTCATGTCAACAGAACACAAAAGTCATGGATAATAACTCCTCGTTTGCTAGACAAAGGCTGGGGGGGCGATCCTTCAGTGTAATTACCACAACACAACCGGCAGAGGATTACATGCCAGTTTGCCAAACCTCAGCGCTTCAAACCTGAGCACAAAAACTCTTGTTGAAGGGCTTAAGTGCTGTCGAGCTCAGCTCTAATTATGGGATAAACAGGCTTATCCTGAGAATAGTGTAGCGTATTGAGTGTTAAAGCACAATGTCATTTAACCCTCGGTAAGGTAGATGGATGATATGGGTGGGGAGGAGGAGTGTTGAGTTCTCAGGCTATAGGACAAGGCCGCAGCGGAGGGTTTAGATCCCGAGAAAAATTTAAAGTTGAAATGCTAGAATTTAAAGTTAAATCTCATTCCTGCCGTTTGTGCAGGTTCAAAGTACTTGTATGTTTTCGGTTTAAGTTGAATCCAGAGAAAATTTGATTTTAAAGTTTGATGATGGAAAACAGTCGAAATGCTGTATATGCTTAAAAAGAGTATCTGATACAACCTCCTTTACTACCCTAATCTCTCTCCAACTGAGGCTATTGTTCCATTTTTAGGAATGCTAACATCTGTCTGGCATCTGACACAACAGTTTTAGCTTTTGGGCCAATTTACATGCTGGTACTTACAGTTCCCTCAGCTTCTGGCAGAACTTCCACCCATCAGGATTGATACGGGCTATTGAGTTGTTACTGAGGAAGAGCTGCTGAAGGGAGGTCAGGCCATACAGCGAGCCGCTGTTCACCTCCATCAGGCTGTTGTAATCCAGGTGACTGCATGACACAAAAACAAACAGATTGAAGTACTACAATTTTTTTTTTAATATGCTGAGAATTTGGGCACCTTGACATTAAGACTTGTTGACTAAGAGCAGCCTCAATAGGAACTCATAGAATTTTGTTCAGTTTCACAACAGTGGGTTTAATTGACCATTTAGTGTGAAATATCACAGGAGAGACTTAACACGTGTGTAAAATAACATACAACTAAATAGTTTAACTTATTTTTACATACAGGACTCTCATCTTGGCCAGGTCCCAGAAGGCTCCGTCTGTCAGTTTGCTGATGTTGTTTCTTTGCAGCTTGAGCACCTCCAGGCTGGACAGACCCTGGAAGGTCAGCCCCTCTACCTGACGGATACGGTTCCTGTTCAGCTCACTGCAGGGCGGCCAGACAAACGCATAGATAAAAAAATGTAGCAACTGATTAGTGAGGCATTAAAAATCACACTTTTGCTCTTCCTAATCTCCTGATTCATCTAATATTCAAAAATACAAAACAGGGCAACATTTTGTTTTTTTCTCTGACCAAGAAATATTACACACATCAAACTCAAAACCCAAAGAGTCCTGTATCTTGCACTCTAAAGTTAGAGCATTTTGTCCTGAACAACCCCATCTTAACAAGCATTCCACTTTGGTGTCCTTTGTGTGGCGTGGGGCCAGCGCTGTATCCCCGTGTGCTTTACCTTACAAACAAGTGTCAAGTTATGAGCTGGCCATCTCTACACAATGCAAACTACGTAGATCTCTAACTTCAACACCTAAAAGTAACACTGTGCTCCTGGCACCTACCCAAGCATGGAGGAAATTCAATAGGGGGAAATTAATTAAAAAAAAATAAAAATCAATGTAAATACATGGTGTCACATTAAATAAGCACCGTGAAAATTTAAGCTCATTCATAAAACTTCTCTTACATGTTAATCAGCACATCGGTACCCTATTGCCAACACATTGTCAGGTAAAAGCCAATGAAGACCTGCATGTTCATATGCTGTTTCATATTTAAGAGCTGTGCTTTGTACTGCTTCCTCTGGTGTAAAGTGAAACTGACGTCAAATCAGCAAAGGAAACCTAAAAGAGCTCCACAAGAGAGGGGGAGGAAGAAGAGGTGCAATGCCACTAGAATGTGTGTGAGATCAGATTAAAAATGCTAAATTTAAATACACTGTCTTATCAACTAAGTGGGCTTATCTATCAAATTTATTGATCACTGAGAAATGTGAGGCAAATAGAGTTTCAAACATCACGCAGATTTCATGCCGCTGAAATTTACCACCAGAGTGAAACGGGTCTTAATTTTTGCACGACAGCGTGTTTTATAATCGTTTCCCTGACATCTAAATAAGGAAATACAGGCGTTTATGAATGAGGGAACATGGTTGCATGACAATATTTGCCCTTAACAACACATTATGTCTGGTGCTGTAGTTTAAGGATCCTGCCCATCATGTCTTTATGCGAGTGGCAGCTATGCATTTAATTATTGCGGTTTCAATTCAACAACGATGAGTGATAAGATGTGAAAAACTATGCCATGTCACGTAACCGTGAATCTGTACATCTGGCATGAATGCGTGGTAAAAGCCCTCAGGTTTACAAAGATAAACATCCATGCAGGCTCTTTTGTGTCTAATGTGCATCAGCACTAGCATGTCAGATACAGTGTCACTGGGGCCACCTGTCCAACAATAGACACCTGGGGAAACTGCCGGAGCCACAATGGGGGGAGACTCCCATTACCCGAGTCCCTTCACCCTCCAGAATGGAGGTGTTGAGCTACAAATGAGTCTACCTCACTGCTGCGCTGGAGGGAAGTTGGAAGAAGATAATGGAGCATGGTATGGGGAATGAAGTAACCACTCTGAGGATATGGAAGAAGGCAATAAATCAATGATAATATGACTCCGGTGTTTACCTAGTCAGACCTTGTCCACCCCCAGAGGTATAGCTCACACTAATAGCGCTCCACATGTTAAACACACACAGCTAGATCAACACGCACACTACTCCTCTTCCTCAAACTTCGTTATTTTTAAGTCACTAATACAGTATCTTTGTCATCCAAAACTATTCATTTTGGAATAGGTAGAGCATAAATATTAACTATATGCATATTTTTTTTCTGTTCTGGCAGAGAAAAACAGAATCTTGTCAGCGCAGTGTGTCGTTAAACTGATGACGCTCAGCAGTACTCACAGCTGAGTGACCCTCGGGAGCTGGAAGGCTCTCACCGGGATCTGGCTGATTCGGTTTCGGCTCAGTCTCAGGACCTGCAGAGTCGATCCAAGATGGTCCAGAGCTCCAAGTTCCAGCACGCTGATCTTGTTGTTGCTCAGGTACCTGGAACAGAGACACAGAATGTTCTTATTTCCTCTGACTCAGAAGTCACTGTACATTCTTTCTATGATATGATGATATAAGTATCGTATTGTTGACATCACCATCTTCTGCAAACATCCCTGAGACAGATACCTTTCCAATTGGACTGACTACTCAAAAATTGTACTTACAGGTCTCTGATTTGGAGGCCAGCAGGAAAGCAGTGGCCTCGGAGCTCAGTGATGTCATTATTGCTCAGGTCCAGAGTTTCCACGGAAACCAGCTCTCTGGTCCGCCTGCCATCGATACTGCGGATCTTGTTATGATGTCTGAAAAAAGATGAAGCGCACAACAGGTATTAGCAGTGGTAGACAACAAAAAAAATATTACCTTGCTTAACTTCAGTATCCCTTTCCCATCACCCTGAGATGATACATACTCCAAAGCCCCTGGCTTCTCTAAACCCACTCAGACACAAGAGAGAAGAATACACAAAACAAAGTGGT
The DNA here is from genome assembly GCA_014773175.1 of Lucifuga dentata. Lineage (NCBI taxonomy): Eukaryota > Metazoa > Chordata > Actinopteri > Ophidiiformes > Bythitidae > Lucifuga > Lucifuga dentata. The sequence continues at coordinate 288,638 of VXCM01000279.1, forward strand.
CTTCATTCCACCAGAAAATGTGTTCTTTAAGCGCTTCCAAACAGAGGCTGGCCTTCTTTAAACAATTCCAAGGGCACCTGTGCTTCTCCATAGAGCTTAGCTGCAAAATCTTTGAGATGGATGAGGTCTTGGTGATCAACCTGAGCCACTTCAAGGGGGATTTTAGAGTACTTCAGTGTGATGGAATGGAGAGATGGCTGAATGATTCACAAGAAGGGATGGCCACTATCTAGGTCCTAATCTCCCCAAGACAGAGGGGGTAATGACTAGTATCAGTAAGACAAAACTTCAACAGTTCAATCATACATTCGCTGACGCAGCTGGAGGGCCTAATCAAGATACCATAGACCAGATCAGATGGTTTTATATACTTCACCAGGGACAAAAAGAAATGATGTGCTGGAATCAACAAGAAAATTGAAAAACCTGTTGATATTAAGGAAAAGCCAACAGCATGTCCCCCATAGCTTCTTAAACGTTGACAGGAAAAACAGAATCATCGTTCTTTTACATCTCCACACAAGGAAATGTTATTTCAAGAAGCCTCGGCTTTGTTTTGTCAGGCCTTGTTAGCTTGGGTGAGCCAGAAGCCCGACAGAGGTCTGAACAGTTATTCGTTTTTATTCTGGTCCTGCTTAAGGGTCTTGTGTGGAATGGAGGGTCACCCACCCCACCCTTCCCTGCACTCTTCAACATCTGTAGTGGGTTATTGTGGGGACCAGCACCCATTCCACACAAAAACACACCCCCATACACACACACACACACACACACACACACACACACACACACACACAGTTAAAAGCACATGGAAGGTCATAGGGCAAATAAGAAACCCAAACACAACCTTACTCTTCTGCAAATACACGCAGAGGGTGAACCATACAGTATGTACATACTATGTAAAGCAGACAGGCGGCGTAATATAGTAAATACATGCCAACAGAAGAACACTCAGACATCCATCTTGCTAATCCAGGAGGGCTAGCATCTGAAGGCCAATGCTATCCAAGTATATTTGAAATCATTTTGGTGACACATGTGATGCATGCCTGGGCATTAAAGGCTGCAGTCAGCTTTAAACCAAGAGCCTGTTGGATCATCAGAAACCCTCGATATGATACTCGAACTGGGGAGGGAGACTTCTTCTGACAAAAACTTTGACTTTCCAAACTGAAAGTCGCACCCAACTGGTTAGGTGTGTTGAGGTGTGAAAGAAGGTAGGGCTTTAATAACTCTCTCGTGCTGTCTTTTTCCTTTCTGTGCTATGCCATTAATACCACTGAGGACAAGTGAAAGTGAAAGCGTGTGCCACTATCCCTGATTATATGACTAATCATGTCAAGACTACAAGCCCAAGGTGCCAATTTTAGTTATAATGAGCAGTGTTTACATATACTTGAGTGACGACTGTGGCCTGTCGAAGAATTCCCTTCCTAGCGCGAAAAACTGTCCTTCTTTTGACACGCTCACATGCTCCTACACACATTTTATACAACGGGCTCATATTCCACTCGTGTCACAAGAAAGAGCTGACCTGTAAAGGAGACAGAACCGCCCTTATACAGTAATGAGCGACAAACAACTTTAATAAATGTTCTGAGAGAGAGAGAGAGAGAGAGAGAGAGAGAGAGAGAGAGAGAGAGAGCAGGTGTTCCACCAGTCAAACTCTGGCAAAACAAGGTCAGTCCCTCCTTCCTTTCTAGCCTCCAGCCAGCAGATGGACACACACACACACACACACACACACACACATGCACACATTGTCTGGGAAGAGGAGGAGTGTGTGTGTGTGTGTGTGTGTGTGTGGAGGGGGGGGTTACACCACAGTGGCCCACCTGAATAAACAGTGGCGGAAATGGTTAAGGATGAGTCCTGCACACACACATACACACACACACTACACAAATACCTCACACATGGGACAGACCAGTAGACTTTGGCTAAAGTGAGCTTGAGGGAGGGAGGTGGAGAAGGAATGGGGAGAGCGTGGGGAGGGAGAGAGGGGTGAGGTGGGGTCAACAGCTGGTGACCTTTGCTGGGAAAAACAGATCAGTCTCAAACTGGTGGGAGAGGCTGACCTCTCACTCTTTCTCTCACCCCGTTCTACTTCCATCTACTCAAACCAAATTCCCCGTCCTCTTTCGCCGTCCCTCTGTATCCCCCCTCTCCCTCCCACAGTCCGAGCCCAGCTGTGTGTGTGAGAGATAAAGAGTGGGCACAGAGTGTGTTTGAAGTCCACACACACACAACAGTGGTTTAAAAGACACTGATTATCATATGGCCAATGACATTTCTGCTAAAGAGGAGCTTGGTTCACTCTTGTCCTCTTTGATGTCCAAGGGCCTGATATGTCTCGATCCCACTTAAATCCAAATCACATTATCTCCCACCGACCACCTGATAATCAGGCTCACTTTGACGCCTCTTTTGATGTGCCGAGGGTACATCAGTGTACATTAGCATGCCCATTCTTCCGTTTCCAGTGTCATCTTTGGGGCAATTGTTCAGCCTGTCCCGTTTGAAGCCGGCCATTGGGACAAAAGGAGAATTATTTCAAAATCAGATCATCCCACAGGCTATATGATTTCTATCCAGATGTATTTAAAGGCTCTTTTGAAGTCGACTGGAGAGGCGATGAGCTCAATGGAAAAGTTTGTGCTGCTCTGCTGTCACTTTGACGCTATGTTTTAAAAACTTTTTTTGCTTGTTTTTTGCCATCCTGCTGTGGTATTCTGGGACTCTGTGGGACATCAGTGGGCTAGCCAAGTGCATTGTGGGACAGTGGGAGTCTGGCATATGCTCTTTGGTTGTCTCATCAAAAGCTTCTACATGCTAAGGTGACTTTCTCTTTTTTTTTCCTCCCTTCATAAGATGCTCTGTCCTGATTGGCTGATATAAAAGACAGCGACTGGCTCACAGAAACTTTTAAATCGCAGCAATACAAGCACACGGTGGAGCTTATCTGTGGCTAATGTATTCCACACGAGCAGCAGCGATCAAAAGGAGCTGCCAAACAAATGAGTGAGAGGAAGGAGGTGAAAGGATTGAAAGGAGCGAGCAACAGGAAGTGGAAAAGAAGGTGAAAGAGAAGACTGAGTCATTCCTTAACAAAGAAAGAGATTAACAAGAAAGAAACGAGAAAGGAATAAAGGAGGGAAATTTCACCAATGCTACCCTATGTTATACCGTATGTTCCCTAATTTGTATTTTGCAAAGCTACTTCTTTGGTACTTTATAATCAATTATTCTTAAGTGCAAACTTGGCCAGTAAAACAGATTCTGACTGAGATTGTACCTAGTTGGTATGTGCTGATTTATAATATTCCATGATTATCTGTGGCCAAGGTACTATCTTAATAATTACTGAAGAGTATGTAACAATATAAACATTTTCAGATTTGATAAAACGTTTAATTTTCTGTTTGATGTTTACATGCACATTATATTCTATTTATCAGTACTCCAGTTTAGATAAAAATGTGAGTAAGACATATAAGTGAACAGAATTAATAGGATTCTGTGGTTTGCCAAGTATGCATAAAGCGCTGTATTTGGAGTATGAGGAGTCTGCCAGGTGAGGAAATCATGTGGCTTACTCTGATTATTATGTTTATGTGACTGAATACATTTCTGATTTATGCCAGTTTCTATCTAATTTTTTTTTTTGTTGACATTGTGTTAAGATCACTACACTCCAAAACATCCTTTAAAAATAATGAATAATTTCAAATAAAAGAAATGCAGACTTTCTTTACAACAAAAACATGGAGTTTTTAGTCACTGGCTTGTGTGTCTACCAACAGATCATTCCTTTCTTCACTTTACATGACAATAAAACGGTGTGGTGCTTCCTGTTTATTGTTGCTTACTGCTATAATGACATCAATTAAAAACTAAAACTTTAATAATCTATTTTTGTTGAACTATGAATTATCTCTTGCATCCAGCTTGCCAAATATATCAGAAATTTAAGCTCAATTCACAACATACAAATCCAAAAAATTCCTTTTAAATTCAAGAAACTTGCTATTGAGTCTAGCAACACAAAGCTAATCAGCAGGACTTATGATGGCCAGAGGAAGAATCTTCTAGACAGACAGTAGCAACCACAAATAATGGACTCAAGTCTTTTGAAAAATTCACAAGTGGATGAGCAACTGAAGGCAGATTCCTCATCCATTTGTGTGTTTGTGTGTGTGTAACCACTGTCTCACTTGCAGTCAAACTTGCAGTCAGACAACATTCCAGCCTCTCGCCAACAAATGGCACGGGAACACACTGCCCTGCCATCTATACTGCTACCAAACTCACACACTCCACAGAGCTGGCTGTTTGGCAGGGGAGAGGGTGTGTGTATGTGTGTGCGTGTGTGCTGGATTTTCTCTGGGGTTAAACCCTGAGCTGGAGTACACCTCGCCCCTGCTCGTCTTCCTTCCTTTGCTGCTTCGAAGCCGCCCTTTGCTTATTCCACGGTTTTTTCATAGGCGTTCCTCTTTCTACATGTGGTGATGTCACCCTGATCCAGCCCTGTTCGTATCCCCCATGCCTTCCTCCCTCTCTGTTTATCATCCCTCCTCCCCTGCTCACTCACCCATTTTACTGTAAACCCTCTGACTGACAGCCACAGCTGCAAGAGCTGCAGTGAGCCTTCGCTTCAGCTGTGCGGCTTTCTAAAGCTACACCCTCCCTCTAGCCCCCCGCTCCCATCAGACCCACGGGCCTTCCCCTAGCAACAGGCTTCAAGTCAGGCCAAAAAAAGACACCCCAATCGTTTGGAAAGGGTGCGACTCTGCACAGTTTGCAGAAGTAAAGGTGAACTTGCTCTGATCTGTATCAGGAAGTAAACAGAAGATTGTTGTTGGAGGTTCACAGACATACGCAGAAAGTTTAGAAGCACAATTCAAAAGAACAATGTTACTAACTCCAAAATTTTGGACAAGTATTAGACAAAAACTGATCAATCAAACCTCAACTCCCCCACTAGCTAAATGCAGTTTGGCAAAATATGATGAAAATATGAAAACATATACTGAGAGTGGTCATCATGATATTTTCTGAGAAGCTAGCTGTGACACGCAGGGAGAGGCTACAGTGTGACTCTCACCGCTGAAAGTAATATGATGATGAGCAACACGTTACAGGAACCAGCAGCTGCATACATGCTACCATGGAGTTGGCCAGCGTTCAAGCAAGGTGTGAAAGAAAATACACAAAGTGTTTCTAATTGTCAGCAATAGATTAGTTGGGGAGGATTTAACTTTCTTGTTTCTGGCTGAGTGAGTGATAAGAATGTTCCACAGCCACACAAGGGAAAGAACTATAACTGGCAGCAAAGTTTCACCAGCAGATGAGACGGATGGAAGAGACACTGGTGAGACAGTGTCACCGCAATTATGTTTCGTCCTTGTGTATGCGTGAGAGTTTGTGTTTGTGTTGTGGAAGCAGACATATTTTAACGATGGAAACGTACCAAGAGAAACACAGACATTGCCAGTGAACTTGTTGTTTAACCGTAGCTCAACTTCTCATATTGGCTTCAATCTTTTGATCTTTATCTTAGATAACATTTGTGACTCACCTTAGAAATCCTTTAATTATACTGTGTTTGTTTTGTGTGCTTTGCATTCCTGTAGATATTTCTGAACTACACCTCCATTCCTTTTGGTTTATTTGCTAACTGTCTTTTAACCAGTTGTATTATTAAATCTTTATTGCCATAATCACGGATATTTATCACTGTTAATTCCATTCCTTTTTCCTCCAAAGCCCCTTTTGCACTGCAGGAACTTTTTCTGAAACTCAAGAACATTCCCTCATTTTGCACCAGGGAACCAGGAAGCAAACATTGCTGAGGGACAGAAAGACAAAGAATGATGAACAACTTTGACGAAGACTGGCAGAGCAAGTACGAGCACCTGTTTAATTCCTCCATGAAGAATTATAAAGACTGCCAAATGGCTGCCAATTCCGCCAGGAATCGCCCGTACTCTGTTTCCGAGGAACTTTGCTATCATGGTGTGAAGTGGGAAAAAATCTAGGCAACCGATATGTGAAGGCTAGAAAGAAGACCAAATCAAGAAAGAAGACCAAACCAAGAAGTGGGGGTTTCTATTTCTGTTGGTTTGTCCTACAGCACCACTGTCCTGGCATTGAAGTGCGCAGTTGTCATGTCTGATTGTCATGAAATCAGGAATGCCAGGACATGCAGACTATCTGTTTAGGAGCAGTCTGCATCACATCGATGCTAAGCATATACCAGACCTTACTGCTGATCAAATTAAATATCAAACTGTCATTTTTCTCATCCGGAATTCCTTAAACAGAGTGAAAGAGTCTCTGGAAGAGCCGTGTGAGCACACACACACACCCTTTCCGAATAGGGCTGTAAATCTCCACTGAGATACCAGTGGAAGCAGTCCCCACAGGCACCGCTTCACAGCTAGAAGTAACCGTTGGAACTATATTCGAGCTGAAACTCCCAGCAGCCAGCACGACTTGCTGCAGACAGAGCACATAGCCAGCTAACAAGACTAGTCACTTATTTGACCACATCTGTAATCACATCTGACAGACCTCGTTTTGGTGCCAAGAGAGTTTAAGTAGAAAAAAAGACTTGTTTTAAAATGTAGTTTTATACAAACAAATTACATTCATCCTGAAAAGCTTGCAATCTCTCTCAAATAAATACGGTAATACCTCTGAGATGTAAAGGTAAATAAATTATTTCTACGCAGATTTCAAAAGCAGCTCCACGATGAATATGGCAACAGAGCCAGATGACTCGGAAGCAAAGAAATGGTAAGTGGGGCGATACTCACAGGTAGAGTGATACAATATTGGAAGCAGCCAGTCCTAACTCTGGTATGGAGGTCAGCTCATTGTGGTCCAGCCGCCTGAAAACGACAAACACACACAGCAGTGGGTTAGAGAACAAAACTGAGACCTGAGGGGGAGAGAGACACACAAATGCACATGGATGATATGTTGTTGTGAGGTTAGAGGACTTTAAAGGAGCACACCGGTGATTTTACACTTGAACCCAATATACGCTACTGACACCCATTTCCCAAAACATACTACTGGAGCGGTAAATATTTGAATTGTATTTCCTACCTTCCAGGCAGCCATTAGTTTCAGTTCATTCCAGTATGCTATAAAAAAATCAAGTTGTAGAGACTTGAAGCATGCTTGAGACAATGCAAACGTTATGTCTACTAAATTTTTTGGTCAAAGTAATTTTATTTAACCGGTTTAACATGAAGCTGCATGGAAGACAATGTATGTCTTCGCCAGGGAATAATAACAATAATAATAAGAATAATAAAGTTTATTTATATAGCACTTCTCAAAACATAAGTTACAAAGTGCTTCACAAAGAAAGAAAAACAAATCTTATCACCACAGGAATGGGAATGGGAATATAGTCCCAAAAGAAGATGGCTTTTACACAGAAATTATAAACGATTGTCCCTTTTACATTCGTGTTAGCAGGCAAAATGTTGAATTTTAAGGTGGATGTATCACCTGAACATTTGATTTCAAAAGATTAAGGGATAGGGCAAAATAACAAGGAAAAATAAAATACAGTTTTTTGTTTTGGAAACTGGTTGTCAGTACCGTAATGTGTATTTATTGGGCTCAAACATGCATAATCGCCGGTATGGTTCCTCTAAGCCTCAGGAAATGTTCACTCTTTTTACTATAGAATGAAAATAGGGGCATGCTAATAAACCACAGCTGAGGTGCCACATTGTTGGTGCTATTCCACATTCCTTCAACACATGCATATAAATTCAATCAAAACCTTGCGCAATTCAAAAAATTTCAAACACTACCTCACATGTCTGTTGCAAAGCAAGCAGCAAGTCATCCTTTTAAAAAACAAAAATAACACGGGAGTAAAACAGATATCCGTGAGCGTATGACTGGCTGGCTGGCCTGCCAAAGATGTCACTAGTGTGTATCACCAGTCAGCTAGTGTGTGTGTGTGTGTGTGCGTATGTGTCTTGTGTACTGGTGCTGAGTGACATAGAGCCAAGCCCTCTCCTCACCATATAAAATATTTACAAGGCCAGCATTGGCCACAGTATCAGGTGGTGGAAGGCTTAATATAGAAAACCACCACTTTATTCTCAATTGGACTTAGTTCAAGGCAACACATACGAGGGTGCTGCTAGGAAATAGAGTTTCAATCATGCATGTTACTCAGACGTTTTCCATTGATGAAAATGAATCATGAATGATGCTTACAGATTACACTGAATACCTGACTTTTGACCTGGAAAGAAGAGAAGAAACTACACAACTACATTCTCATTTTAAAAATTGTAGAGAGAAATCAGATGCTAAAGTCTCCAGTATACTGAATTCAAAGTACAATTTTTGGGACAAAAAGACATCCTGCAAGGCTCAAGAAGCAGTGAGTCAGATTTCTATGATGTCCATGATGAACTTCTCTTTTCTACTTCTGATACCGTTCTCTGGCTGTAATTGGTCCACATCACCGGTGAGGTTCATTCACTGTGATGTATTATTTATCTCAAGCACGTTTCAAGTCTCTACAAATAGATTTTAATAGTGTACTGGAATGCACTGAAACCATTGCCAGTCTGGAAGGTAGGAAAAACAATTCTAATCTTAACTGCTCCAGCTGTATGTTTGGGGAAATGGTTGTCAGTGTATGCAGGTTGTACATATTGGGCTCAAGCATGCAAAATCATGAGGATGATCCTTTAAGGACTATACCACGCAGAGTGTTTTAGAACATTGTGGACAATTAAGAAAAGAATTCGGTCAACACACACACATACACACACGCACACCTTCTGCCAAAGAACCACAGACCCTTAAGCGTCTGGTGAACAGTGCGGTATGTCATGACAGTTACTCTCAAGTGTGAGATCTGAGGCACTTTTGTCTTAAGTGTCCTACCTGGGAGGGCAATTTCCTCAGTGACCGAGTGTGTGTGTGTGTGTGTGTGTGTGTGTGTGTGTGTGTGTTCTAAATGTTTCAGTATGGTACAGCATGCATCCTGTTGGTGATTACTTACAGTTCTCGTAAGTTGGGAAGGTTGGAAAACGCTTCTACGCTGATGTCGGTCAGCTTATTGTGGCCAAGATTTCTGAAAATGGAAAAGAAGATATTAATGTAAAGTCGATTCGACCTGTGTGTGTATGTGTGTGTGTGTGTGTGTGTGTGTGTTTCTAATAGCGAGAAGAGAAGCGCTAAATAATCAAATACCAGAAATGAAACAAGACTTTATTTTTCAGAACTTTTATTGTATTTCCAGTAGTCCAAATTAGGATCATCATTCTGACCAGTTGCAACAATTTTTTGACACAAAAACTGTTTTTTTGTTTTTTTTTAAGTTACTGTATATACTCGACTATAAGCCGACCCCCTGATTTTGACCTGCAAATTTAGATTTTTAAAGAAACCCACATATAAGCCCTGATGTTGTTCCATCAATTTAGCAAATTACCTGTTTTTTTTTTCTGAGAACTGTCATAGTATTCCTGTGATTTTCTGAAAATAATCCACTTAACAGTACCGGTAAACAGCTGATTACCATAAGTGACATTAACTAACATTAAGTTTTCCGGACTCCTCTTCCTTGTCTGAATCGCATTGATGAAGGTAAGGAAAGCTTTCCAAATGACCTATAATTATCACGGCATATTTAGCTGTGTAATTATGGTGAGATTTCTTTTTTTTTGTTAAGAATCTCACCCATTACGTGTTTTCAGTAATTATCCTGTACCTGAGTCGATGTGGGCCTGTCTATATGCTGGACATTCCTCGATACGGAATTTTGGAATTCCCTCAGCCAACCTCCTGATGGTGTTCCATCAATTTATTTGTTAAGCTAATTCCCTGTTTTTCTGGGTATTGTCATAGCATTCCTGTGATTTTCCGAAAATAATCCACGTACCGGTAAACATGATATTTATTTCAGCAGCTGATTGACGGATCACGGCTTACTGGTCGCTGCAAAATGTGCTGAATAAGATGTTTAGTCAGGAAATACATCATTCTAAGGTATGATTTAAACTATTTTCCATGGGTAGTGGTAATGGGTAGTATTTCCACCCCTGGAAATTTCATTCTCTGGGATCTGATTTGAAACTCGTGCATAAGCCAACCCCCCGATTTGTATTGTGAAATTTAGTGAAAAAAAAAAAACTCAGCTTATACTAGAGTATATACAGTATTTGACAAACATCCTCACCCGTCCACATTAAATATGCCTGAAAACACTCCAGTACACCCACTCAGGTACTTCCGCGGGGGCAGATCAATACTATCAATACAGCTGGCTCACTTACCTAAAAGTCCACAGGCCATTCATCTCGAACAGTCAATTTGCACTTTAGGCTAACAGTGTATTTAATAGCTGGCACTTGACTTTTACAGAGTCTTATTAGAAAGCAATTTGTCCAGTGATATAATGTTACCAGTGTCAGAGAAAACATGTGTGTGTGTGTGTGTGACAGTGAGAGAGAGAACGGGTATGTGTGCACCTAGTACGCATCTGCATTTCAGATGAAGCTTCCCACGCAATATGAAATCAAATTAATCTCTCGCATAAACAAATGCTATCTATCTTTCCACCCCCCCTTCCAACACACACACACACACACACACACACACACGCACAAACCTCCTGCCTGGCTGGCGCTCAGCCTGCTGGCAGAGAGGAGGCTGCAGTGAGAGTGGTGTTTGTGTTGTGTGCGCTGGAGTTCGGCTAAACGAGACAAAGGGAGCCCAGAGCTTCAAGCCGCCTGCCTCCCGCTCCTCCGTCCCTCGGCCCAGACGTGAGAGACAGCCCAAGAATGTTTCATAGGCCTGCCGAGAGATGCTTGCTTGTTCCCAAAGGCTGGGGACACATTTACCTGATACACCACATTCCTCATCTTCTCACCCCACCGTGGCCTGAGAAGACCGCGGTGGCATGAGGGACTAGGTTGTTGAACTCTGAGGCATCTTTGACTACTGTTTTATATCAAAAACTTGGTGTCATGGAAACTACGCTGAAAATATTATTTCACCTCACAAATTCCTCATTAGGGAGAAAGTGATGAATGGCTCTGCATTGTTACCGTCGCTAAATATCCTGAGCACTACTAGTTTTAGAAAGTACTTTATGCCCATTAATCTCATTCTCTTTCTCTCTTGACAGATTTTACTTTCTTCTCTCTTGTACTTGATTGCACGTAATGACAGTCTCTCTCTCTCTCTCCCCAATTCTTTCTCCCTTCGTGTGTGTGTGACGAGATAATAGCAGAGTGTGTGTCAGCCTGCAGGCAGAGCCCTGACAGGGAGGTGTGCGTGTGTATCTATGTTATGATTGTTGGCTTGGGCACCTCCCATTGTGCCTGAGATCACTAAATTGTTGTCCCCTGCAACGGGAGGCAATTACCTTGTTATGGCGAAGCTAAGTGAAAAATCACACAGCTTTCCTGTGGGCCGCCTCTGCCTGGAGGTACATATTCGGCTAACACACACACACATACACCTGGCATAGAAAAGAGAGTGCCATCATCTGGAAGAGCAATCAGGAGTTTTACCAGCCTGCTTACTGCCACAAAACAGACCAAAGGAACTTTGCCAATGAACCTTGCATGGCAAATTCTGATTTATCCAGGATTATCGCCTCCAAAAAAGGCCTTTGTAGATGTTTTACAAGAGCATTTTTTTTTACATACATATAAAAGATAAAGGAAATTGTTTAATACAGGTTGATGCAACCAAAAGATTCAAACAGTCCAAACCAGAACAAAAGGATGACTAAGACAGACAAGAAAGCAATTCACGTTTGACAGCAAAACCTGCAGTACTGGTGCTAAAGGCCACAGCAACAAACAAAACTGGTCCTTTATGTGTCTATGTGTGTGTGTGTGTGTGCGTGTACGCAGGCATGCCCATGCCTTTTTCTCAGTCACCTATGACAAGCAAAGGGGAAGGAAGGTGTTTACACAACTCAGGCTTTTTCTCTCCACTTCACTCAGCCAGACTCATTTTCTTCCGTATCAGATGAGATAAGTTTCACAGCGTTTTAACACTGTACGGGTGATGCTGATAACGCTCCCGTCCCTCCCTCCCTTACTCCCCTCTCTTGTCGACACGGGGNGGGGGCTTACACCATCGCTAAGCATGCCTAATGCTTTCCAGAAGTGACCTTAGAATTTAGCCGTTTCATGAAGAATTTGTCGTGCTGCAATCAGAAGCTCAGACGTTTCTTCACAGGGGACGAATCCAAGAACCTGAAACTGCAGAAAGAACCATTTTGAGCAGAATGAACAACTTCCACTAAACTTGTCAAATTCTTAACTATGCGCTGAGAATAAACCAGTGATGGCACAATCCAGCTTCTCTGGGTCTGATTCATCTTTATAAGCTAAACAGAAAAAAATGTTTTGTTGACATATGAAGAGGTGATTAACGATGGCAAACACTACAAAGCTGTTTGGTTCCCAAAGGCTTGACTGCTTCAAACAGCATTCCATCACATGGTGCAGCTAGAATGCCTGTTTATCCAAATGGGCAGGACTGTTTGACATTAGTCAGCGAGATCAAACTCAGTGCTGTAGCCAGGTACTTCCCAAAAAATGCAAAGTGTGTGATCATTTAAAGTTGTATCATGAGCCAAATACCAATTTTCCCAATGGTTTGGTTTAATTCTGGCTGCTGCCCTCCTGGCTGGGGCTGCTGCCTCAAACCTTTTCAATATGGAGGCTCAGATGTACCATGGGAATAATTCTGGCATTTTAATTACAATTCATTACTTAAATGTAACATTTATGTTAATTTATAAAGTCATTGATTTGATTTGCTTTTAAACAATGAAATTCAATGAATTAGCTGGGAAAAAAACATTTATTTTCCTATTCCGTCTTTAAAGGACCAGACCAGTGATTTTCATGTTTGAGCCCACAAAATACTACCTGTATACATGTTACATTTCTGACAACCATTTTCCAAAACACAAAACTGCATTTTAGTTTTCCTTTTATTTTTCTGAATTTAATCTTTCAAGTTTTGACGTCATCTTACTCAACACTGAAGCCTCTTGGTACAAAAACAGAATCTGTTTAACATTTAAACCACATTCTGACCTGCACCAGCCAACATTTCTACTGTTTTCATGCCATCAGCGACCACAAAGGTCGCTGATGGTGACCTTTTAAATTTTTTTCTGCTGAGAAACACGAGGGCAGCTGAAATGAGGGCACGTCTGGGATAAAGAGTCATAGTTAGACTCCCATCTCCAGCCCAACCCAAACACCTCCTCACACATGACAAACAATAACCACAAACATTAACAGACTGTCAAATATCAGGAAGACATGTCTCGCTTCTCCGTGTATTCAATAGCAGCCTTTATTTTTAGAACACAACAATGCCAAAGCATTTCGCCACTAAAAAAGTCAAAGGGCAATGTCCTAAACTACAAAAACAACTCAAAAAACATCATCCTCCTGGAGTCTAGTGCCTTTGTATCAATAGAATTGACAGTATATTATTTTGATTGTTGTCTAACTAAATTAAAAAATTAAGACATCAGTTTGGGCTCTGGTAAGTTATGTGTGGCGTTGGCGATTAGTTTTAGCTGTTTCATAGACTAAATGATAAACTGTGTGTTTAAAATAACTATTGATGCTTATTCATCACAAAGGTCAAGCAGCAACAGTCTAAGTCAGCTCAGCATTTCAAGGCGGGGGGNGGGGGGTTCACCTGAAACAACATTAGCTTTAGTCCTGGTTTGCACAGCAGAGAAAGATCTGGAAGACAATGTGATAGACTCATGAACACCTGCCTGACGAAGCAAACTGTTTCTGGGAGAAAAATGGAGCTTGCAGTAGGCCGTCACCACTCGACTATGTAGCTGATTTGACATATAAAATTCATTAAAAGGCTTAAAAAAAAATAGCTGCGTTATGGGTGCTGTGGGAGTAGCAGAAAGCTAGGAGCAGAGAAGTGATGTCATAGCATATGACATTGCTCGTAAGTCAGCACACACACACACACACACACACACTCTTTATGTGTGTGGGAGAGAAGATATAGGGAGCGGAGGGAGAGAAAGAGAAAGAGAGACAGAGAGAGAGAGAGAGAGAGAGGGGACTTACAAAAACTGAGATAGATCATCATTATCTTTCCCATTTCTGTCATAGATAAAGACGGTGTGAACTTCACTTGCTAGAAGTGTGAAGTGATGTCAGTGATGAGCCCTTTGCCATCCAGCTGGGAGACAAAGGCCCTTTAATGTGGCTGATTTCAGAGTGTCATAAAACTAGTCAAATAATAAGCTGTATGTCAGAGAGCCAGACACACACGCATACACACCTCTCTTCCTGTCATTAAGGGCCAGTTTATAGCCAGGCAACAGCAGTGAGAGTGTACACAGAGCTAACACCAGCTCCAGACCACCATTTTACCCGCCAGTCAAACGGTAGAAAGTCAGAGGCAGAAAAAGCCAGTATCTTATCAACTTCAACAAGGTTAAAAGCCTAAGCCAGCAAACACGATTTGCTATGATAATGATAAATGTGCTGTGCTAAAATCACCACCAGCAGGCTTCGTCATGCAGGATCTTAAGAGGGTTTGGAGAACGTATGTGGGAGATCAGAGGCGTGTGGCGCTGATGGGGTCAGCGAATCCCAACATTTGCATTACAGATTCTATCCCCCAACGCACACAAATCAACAAAGCGGTCGCTCCAGCCTTTGAGATCAGTCAGACAAGGAGCGTGACTCAGTTTCTGAAGTTTTCCGAGGCAGGAAGGCAGGCCACATCTTGGGGCCATGTGCACCATCACTCTCTGTGCTCCAGCTTTGGGGCTGAGAATGGAGCAGGGCACTTCAAACAAACAGTGAGGAGGTTGGGGAAAGGGTCTGCATTAGCCTGAGGCGCTACGTGAACCCACGGCCAGGCCTGACGATGCCAGCCTGCACAATAACACTCATGCACTCCATACTTACCACTCCATACTGGAATCTAGTGTGATAATTTTCTAATTTGTTATAAACGACGCCAGACTACTTCATTATGAGTAAAAGGAAATGAGTGTCCCCCAATTAATCTGAAAGAAAAACATAAATATGTCTCTGTAGTGCGCTATAGAGCTGTGCAGACTGCTGACCTTATGCTCTCCACTTCAAAGTGAAAAAAACGACATACTGTTAAGTCAGTTCTTTCCTCTACTTATTGTTTATTATGCCAGTAGAGCGAAATTCTGCAATAATTACACTATATCCAGTGGAGAATGAAAGTGGACAAATAGCGGACTGTGTTATCATTACGATCTATGCATGTGAATGTGTGGCTGTCTCCATATTGGATCTCTTAAACTCCTTTCCCTTATATCAGAGAATTTACAGGGTAACATGGGGAAGGGGGGGTGTTTGAAAGAATGTTTGGCCCAGGCTAGCACTCATGGGTCCGCTCACTTCTCGATATCTTGCCTGTTTTCTGNGGGGCTGATCCAGTTGCACAGTACCTCAGTCTCCATCCAAGTCACGCTTTTTTTTCTAACATCTTCTCCAGATTTCCAAACTCTTAACAGATGTAGAGAATTCACAGATGATTCATTGATCAAACCTACTTTGTAGACACCGGCATGGGGGAGAGGGAAAGAGGGGAAAAATCTTGGCGCCCCAAAAGTATCTTCACAAAAAGGACATCTATTCTGCTGACTGGATTCCTGCAGGATGACTTGTGGCAGCAGCTGTTTGATTGTCATTAAAGCCAGCGTGAGGTCATGAGCTCGCTCCATGTCTTCATGTTAATATCAGCCTTTATCTGCTCTTATTAAAGTAGCTCGACCTCAGTTATGCTTTGCTGATTTGTTCACAGTAAATATTTTTTCAAGAGGGTCATCTGTATTAAAAAAAACAGATTAAGAGATTAAATTTTCATAGAGGAACACTCAGGACTTTTACCATCCAGCTAAACATCAAACAGCCTGATAAGGGAGGAAAAGTGAAGAGAACCCGATGGAAATCTGTGCTAGTGATAATATCAAGTAAAACCCTTGGAAACGCTCGAGATGTGACTTTACAATATCTGCCTGAGGATATCTGAGTCACAAGACTAAGGAAACTGTGACAATAAACAAACTTGGTATAATTACTCCCAATACCGCATGATTACAAGGCTGCAAAGTGAAAAATGCCCTAAAAACCACAAGAGGCTAAGTCCTGCTGGGCGCTGCTGCTACTCTGTCGCTGCCTGACTGCTGAAAACTTTATCTTCATCAAGCCCCGGAGAAACATTTCTGCAGTCTTTATACATTGATCACTTCCTGTACATTATCTTCTTGATAATAATTCTTTATATCAAACTTAACACACAACTTACAAAATGTAACAAAGGACGTGATATAAAAACTGCTCCAAGGGGAAGTATGCTTATTAATAGTTGGTGTAAAATGTGATCTCTGGTGACAGGATCTCAATAGACAGGTTGTTACTCTATTAAAGCGTAATCCATGGATGAGCTTCATCCAAGCTGCAACTCCCAATTCAAAATAACTTTATTAGTTTTTTCTCTGGAGGAAAAAACAAGTTACTGCAATGCAGAATATGCAATGTTTCACGTTTTGTATGAACTGGGAGATAATGAAACTAGTTGCATGCTGATAAGGGTTGTTATAGACTTAAATGTTTTTGATATGGGAATATAGAGATCTACCTGTGATGCAGGTGATATAGCCCAAAAAATACAACCCGCATACATGTTATACACGTTACTTTACTGCCAACCATTTTAGATTTTTCCAAAGTTCCAAACTGTCATTGGTTTCTGTTTATTCCAGTATGCCACAAAAAAAAAAAAAAAAAAAAAAAAAAAAAAAAAAAATCAACTAGTAGGGACTTGAAACATCCATCACAGAGAATAACATGCTGTTAGTATCTTTTTTTGTCCAATTTACTTAATTTAATAGATCCAACGCAGAGCTACATGGAAAAAATGTATATCTCCACCAGGGAATATAGTCCCAGGAGAAAAGACTGCTTTTACCGAGAAATTAAAATGACCGTTACTTCTACCATTGTGTGTAAGTGTTAGCAGGTAAAACACTGAATTTAACCATTGAATTTTAAGTAGCATGTATCACCTGAACATTTGATTTTGAAAGTTTAGGGGAGAAGCAAAATAACATGCAAACTAAAGTCTGATTTTATGTTTTGGAAAATGGTTGGCAGTAATGTAACCCGTGTGTGGACAGTATTTATTGGGCTCAAGCTTCAAAATCACTGGTACAGTCCTTTAAGAAGCGCAAGCGGAGTAGGAAAGATGGTACAGGGTGACTTGGGCAGATTTTATCTCATCAATCAGCTGTATGTATCGTATGAACATCTGGCAAGTTTTGAATGAGATCCAATCACAACACGAGCCAGACTGCATCCATATGTGATCTGGTGGGTTGAGTTGCATTCCAATCCCGATGCGTTCTGTGAGGATTTATATCTTGCATTAACATACAGTTTCACGATCTGGGTAACGTGTGCAGCTACAGATTGTACTTTACTGAAGTTGTAAATGAGGCCTGTGCGACAGTCAGCAGACACTGGTGTAAACGGTCTTTTCCTCTGAGTTTCTTCAGCGTGTTCTGACATGTGATGGCGGTTGAGGTTTCTGACCGCCTACAGGACTTTCACCAACTGTGGAACCAGCCTGAAGGCAACAGCAGCAGACCGTGACATTGACAAAACACTTCCATGCAGTGGGCGGAAAATGCCACACCACCCCCATATTCCCCCAGGCCAGGTGATCTGCAGCCCCACCCCATGTCCGCCAGCCTACAATCAGCCGGCCGAGCCACCGGCCCCTGTCAGGAAACCACCAACACAAACCCATTTCCTCAGGGCAGAAGCCAAAACCAACCATTGGGGGTGATGTTTACCAATAAGGCAACTTTATGGAGTTTAAGGCCACGGTTTGGGGTTTAGCCAGAGCAGAATTCACTGAGATCTGAGGGCTGAGAAAGTTATAGTTGAGTTATAGTCAGCCTGGAAGAAAAACCACTTGGGAAATGCCTTTCTTTACAAAAAAAAAAAAGGATCCCTTGAGCCAAAGCTTACTTTTTTTTTTTAATTTTCATTTAACCTTTACTTAACCAGGAGACCCTCACTGAGATTAAAAATCTCCTTTTCAAGAGTGTCCTGGCCAAGATATGCAGCAATGACATAAAGAGACAGACAAATAACATAAAACATAAAATAAAATGATCACAGTACAAAGATTGCTTATCTAATTATAAAGACAAAAATCTCTGTCTGTGGCACCAATATCTGTAGAACCAGGCACTGTATGAAGCTGAAATTCAGCAGGTTCATTGCTCAGGACCCAAGGACGTGCAGTGTCACATGCAAAGTTGTTTGGTTTGGAGTGGTTCTCAAATTGAGCTGTGCCGGTAAAAAGTAGTCCATGCGGCAGGATACGCTGTAGGCGTGGCAGCATATGCTCCGCTCCACGGGTACTAATGGCAGGCTGCGGCACACACCACAAAGTCCAGCCTAGTCCAAACACGCTCTGGACGTGGAGGCAGGACACACTGCAGGCACGGCAGGATACACTCCAGGTGTGGTAGCATATGCTCCGCTCCATGGGCACTTATGGCAGGCTGTGGCACACACACCATAAAATCCGGCCTGGTCCCAACGAGCATGTTTTCAATGGGCACTGCACTAGTACTGTATAAATTAAGAAAGTGTTGACATTAAAATTTTTAGCAGAAATAATTTCCCCAAAACACACTAAATCAGGCCATAAGAACAGTAGCAACACTAAAAAAAAGCAATAAAAACCCTAAAATTCCCATGACGTCGACATGTTTCTCCATGATTCAGACCAATGTATGTTGGCGATGTACCAGTTCCTCTTTGACTCGCTTTCAAATGGAAAAGATTTTTAACAGCTCACACAAATAAAGATGCAGTGAAGCCAACAAGCACACAACATGCATCTGCTTTACCTCTATCTGACCACAGCAATCACAGCCAACATTAGTAATGCTCATGCTTTTATTTACTTGCAGAACTCCATTACGTAGACAGCACTGTGGGCAAAAATGCTTTTTGCACACATTACCATGGCTGCAAATAAGATAAGGCACCACTCCTGAGAGGGAATATGTGACTGTGTGTGAGAGGAATCTTGCTTTAAATGTTATTAGGCTATTCATCAATCATATACAAAAGACAAACATCTGAGAGGAGTGGTCAGTTTGTTAAATGTTATAAAAAAAATTGATGTAAAACAGAAAAGGAAGCATCCGGAAAATACATCTTGGAATATCATGACTACAAGAGGCGTGTCAGTTCTTTAACCTTGCGTTCATCCGGAAAATCTCTGTGGTCATTCATGAAGAGAGACAAATAATTGATTTGACAATATATTTGATCAATTCTCTATGCGATAGTTTATGAATACGCTGGTATATCATTGTAATAAACTTAGAGGAAGCTGTCATTAATCACTGTAATCAATTGTGTATCACAGAATCGCCTGTAGCATGACTTCCTTGCTATCGTGGCAGTGCATATTGTGACATATTCGAATTTCCACCTAATTCCCAAAACAATCCCCTCCGCCCCCCAATCCTTCACAACCTCTCTGTGCTAGCTCAATCTGTTTTGGATATATCATAATTGTTTCCTAGAGTCTCCATCAAAACCATATTCTGACAAGGCTGACAACCACTTTCCAAAACATAAAATTGTATTTTAGTTTTTCTGTTATTTTGCCAAATCTCCTAATCTTTTAAAATCAAACGTCAATCATCAAAAATTCAATGTACATTCGAATGTAGAAGTCATGGCCGTTTTTAATTTCTTAGTAAAACCTGTCTTCTCCTGGGACTACATTCTTTGGTGGAGGCATACATTTGCTTCCATCCAGCTCCTTTTTGGACCATTGAATAAAGTAAAATTTGGTTTGCTGGGGTGGATTATCTATGTCAATCACGTTTCAAGTCTCTGCAAGTTGACTTTAATAGCTTACTGGAATGAACTGAGACTAATGTCAGACTGAGGAGTGGGGGGGTGGNGGTGGTGGTCCTACAATGTACTAATCCAGTATTATGTTTTGGAAAATGGCAGCAATGTAGTGTGTATGCAGGTTATATTTATTGGGCTCAAACATGCAAAATCACCAGTATGGTCCTTTAAAGATGTAGGTGCCTCAGCATCAGCACTTAGATAATACAGGGCTGTTGGTCTGCTCTTGCTAGCTACGTGTGCAGCGTGGACACCTGGACTATGAGGGTACGACATCAAGGATCATGTATTGCTATGCTGTGAATTCATTTGGAATGCTTTCCCATCTAAGCTTGGATCAATTTTATTATATAAAGTTCTTCATAACACTGGAAATCCAAGAAAAACCATCAGTTCCATAAATCATTTAAATCAGCTTTAATGGTGGGAGCTCTGTGGTAAATGTAATTCCTGTGTTCTTGTTGCCAAAAAAGTAACTGCATGAGCATGTTTACTGGAGTGGGCAGTGTGTTTCTGACTGCAGCAAAATCCATCACAATAACTGTTTACTCAGTCAATCTTGTTCTTTTTAACTTTAATTAATCTACATTAAATTCTGTACTTCCATGTCTACGCGAATTGCTGGCATGATAATTTGCAGGTGAGAAGAGCTCTGTGACTGAGGAGACAGGATTACTACCCCAGCTTAAAGGACCATACCACCCATTTTGCATGTTTGAACCTAATATATTCAGTTTTCATACACATAATGTTACTGACAATCATTTTCCAAAACATACTACTGGAACAATGAGTTAATTTTGTTTTCCTGCCGACCGTCATTGGGTTCAGTTCATTCTGGTACATTATTAAAATCAACTTGTTGATACTTGAAACGTTCTTGGGATAGGTAATCCATCATCGCGAATAACATGCATATTCAGGTTTTTTCGAAGTTTCGTAAGTGCAATAAAAAGCGCGGAGTGAATGTATGTCTCCACCGGGGAATACAGACCCAAAAGAAGACCTGCATTTATCAAAAAATTTAAACGACCATGACTTCATAAGGCTGCATAACTATNAAAAGAAGACCTGCATTTATCAAAAAATTTAAACGACCATGACTTCATAAGGCTGCATAACTATTAACAGACGAAATATCGATTTTTAAGGTGGATATATCACTTGAATATTTAATTTTGAAAGATTAAGAAATTTTGCAAAATATCAGGAAACCTGAAATACGGTTTTATCTTTTGGTAAATGATTGTCAGTAACCTTACGTGTATGAAAATGGAATATATTAGGCTCAAACATGCAAAATCGCTGGTATGGTCCTTTAAGAAACCACTCCATCATGCAGAGAATTCTGACCTAGTCAGAACTGATGTCCTCCTCTGAAATTCTGGATAATTACTGCAGGAATTCAAGGCCTGCAGTAATACCAGTATAACAATAAAGTCAAGTTACTTTTATGGTGCAATTTGAAATGTAAGACAGTGTTGACAAAATTTCAATAAAAGTCAGACAACTAAAATGCAAACAGATAAACAGATAAGCTGGTTATTCTATTTGCATGATCTTCAGTAAATCTGCAGAAAGAACATCACAACAGAGTAAACCTCCTGAAGTCTGTGTTAGTTGTACAAAAGAGGCCTATAGTAATACTTTGTGTTCCTAACTGCAGTAGCACATGCTTTACCAATCTGTCTGCAAGGACATGCAATTTTGCATGTTTGAGCCCAATATATACAACCCACTTCCACCTTACGTTACTGACAAACATTTCCCAAATTATACTACTGTAGCGGCAAATCTGGCAGTTTTTTTTTCTACCTTCCAGACTGCCATTGGTTCTAGTCAACAAATCAATTTGTTGACTTGAAGCATGCTTGAGATAAGTAATCCATCATAGCAAACACTGTCTATTAAGTTTTTTTTGTCAAAGTAACTTTATTTAACTGGTACGACATGGAACTTCATGGAAGATAATGTATGTCTCTGCCAGGGAATACAGTCCCGGGAGAAGCCCACTTTTAACGAGAAATTAAAATGACAATCATGCGTACATATTAGCAGGCGAAACATCGAATGTCAAGATTGGTGTATCACCTTAACATTTCATTTTGAAAAATTAGGGGATTTGGCAAAATAACAGGAAAAACTAAAATACAGTTTTATGTTCTGTAAATCTGTTGTCAGCAACGCAACACAGTAGTCTTTATTGGGCTCCAATGTGCAAAAATCACCAGAATGGTCCTTTAAAGAGTTATATACTCAACTGTAAAAATTACAGTTGCAGGCTGAGTATTGAGATTTTCCTCTGTATGTCTCTTCAGGGGCAGAGAGAAGATGGTTTGTGTTTACTGTCCGCCAATAACGTCCCCCCTGCCACCACAGCAACCCACCACTGCTACTGTGGCTGCTGCTCCACCCCGGGCCAAACTAAACACAGACGCTCCATTCCACATGATTTCACTTGGCTCATACGCCTGAAGGTAGGAGTGGACAGATACATTTTGTGTGAAACTCCAGTGTGCTGCAAATGCTCTTAGTTAGCAAGAAATAGTACTCGAAGACAGAAAGTGAGGTGTTACCGCAACATTACGCTGCTTTAAAAGTTGAACTTGTTCGTGAATATTAATAAAATCAAATTTCTCAATATTTCTGACCAAATGAGTTAATACTGATATATTTAATGAAATGGCTAAGTGCTCACAAGACATTTTTGAGAAAGAAAACCTTTGGCAAAGTTCCACTTATAGGTTTTTTTTTTTTTCACTCTCTAAAGCTCTTAATACACTACAATTACTTATTCAAATCCTTTTAATTACATAATCCCATTATTTGTACTTGTTTGCAACAATGCTACTTTATTGAGTTACAAATAGAGCAAAGAAGGTGTGTAACAATAAGTAAGTAGGGCTAAGTGGCAATTTCCCTCTCGCATGCCACTGACGAAAACCCACACCTAGTACACAAACGCAGACACATTCATTTTGTTCACAGGCAGTACGCAAAAACCAAAATAACTTTCAAGCCACAAAACAAAGTAATTTTATCCACTCAAGTGGACAGGAGTTAGCGTGGGACACCTTATAATGGGATCAATTTCAGCCACAAGTGAAAGCCTCCATACTTGTCTCTTTGGGTTTACAGTAATCATCTACTAATCTGGCTCTTTTTCAGACCTCAGAGGAAAAGCGCTCGCTCCCTTTGAGCTGCGTGCCAACAAAGTGGGACTATCTTAAGTGGTGAGGAAATATGCAAGCTAGGTGTTTCAAAGATAATTCAACGCCATAAAGCCATTCCCTTTGAAAACAACAAGATTACGGGTCCTTAAATCTTGACCGATAAGGTTGACTGAGATAGTAAAAGCAGATTTGGAGCATGGCTCACCAAGACCCTAATGTTACCCACACACCAAAAGCTTTAGAGCAGCTGTTTCAAACGGGACACTTGTCCCACAGTAGCTGTGTATTGTCCATAAAGACAGGACGAGTGGTGTGTGTGTGTGTGTGTGTGTGTGTGTGTGTGTCTGCGTACATGCATCATAAACTGGCTGCAATTGAACTTGGCCAAGTGGTGCTTAAGGCCAACTGAGAGACTCGAGCACAAGCGCTGTTATTCATGTTTTTAGAGGATTTTTGAAAAGTTGCATTCCTACTTTGCAGTGGAAGATATACTGCCAAAAACAAAAAACCCAGGAGCCTGGGGAGTCTTCAGGCCTTTGGTCTTTAACCCCAGGCTCCCAGCAAAACACGCACACACACACACACACACACACGACAAACATTTTATACCAAGAAGCCCAATTGTAAAAAGGGATTCACAGCTGACACCTGACATGCTGGTTGTAATATACTGCAGCGAGAGCCAACATGCTGATTGTGAGGACAGAGCAGTGTGTTGTCTGAAAACAAACTGTGTCATTCAGCTCCATGAGAGCTGAAGCTTCATCGATATCACAGAGGATGTTTCAGAAAATTGTCCCAAATTGCTTCATTCATTAAATGAACTGACAACTAGAGCTGTGGCTGTTGTCAGTCTTATCCTGAAGAACCAAAGTTTAATTGTCCAGTAATCTAATATATGAGCTATGGTAGGAGTACGAAGTCAGGGATTAGGGTAATATCTGTCATAAATGTCTGTGAATAAAGCTTGTTATGACATTTCTGGGTGCATCTGTTACAAACTAGTGAGGGAACGGTTTGTTCATTTTAAAGTGGCAAATGAATAAATATGTCCATGTCAACATCCTACATTACTTAACTATGTCAGAAACTATGAAAGATAACAAAACTCAGTAACTACAAATGGATGATGACAAATCATGGCTGAAATAGATAATTACATGTCTGTGAGAAACTAAAATTTAAAGGACAATGCTACATAATTAAAATGCATGATGTTACACTGGAGTTTGAGATTGTCTAAGTTTTTAATTAAAGTTTTAAGTATGAATGCACTGGTTAGAGTTCTCAAACTAACACAGCAGGCTGAAGACACAGAGCAGATCTTTATATACTCCACAATAACTAAATGTGCCCTTGAGCAAGGCATTTCATACCAGTTAACTGATGTTCAGCAGCAGAGCAGGCCTCTCTGTAAAATATGGATGTGTCTATATGGCTATGCTATTAAACATAAATAAAACGAAGCAGAAAAAATAAGTATTGACAGACCAATTCATTACACAAACAGCTACTATGATGCCTTCAATGACAACCAGATAATTCTGTAAAAGTTTGTTTGAACCCTAAATTCATGATTGTATGATATGTATCTAATGTCGGGGCAAAAGGTTATAGATAGATTATTGCCATTGGTTTCAAAGTGGGGTGCAGAGACCTTTGGAGGAGCTTTTTGGAGTAACATGGGCCCCCCAGTAAAACGAGTTAAACTTGAGTTTATCTTAAATTTGTTCACTCTAAGCTAAGTTGTGATGAATAAGGTTGATGTCACTCTCCGTGTTAGTAGACACGCAAATAAGCATAACCACAAAAATCTTCTCAGATGGGATTCCTTTGGAGGAAAACCTTCTTAACTAGGGTCCTCAAGCTAAAGAATATTTATTTGTGCCTTTCATAAAGAGTTTTTTTTTTTTAATTACTTCACACTTTCCTGTTTGGAAACTCTATTATCCCGTTATGGGCCGGTCAATAAATAGGCTCGGGACAGCGGACGCTTTACTTACAAGGAGACAGTCCGGGTTGGAAGGTCCAGAGGAGAAGCTGTCAGCTCCAGGCCGCTACAGTCCACTGAATCCCCGCTGCAGGTACAGTTCCGGGCACAAGGCAAGTCTGAACTCAATCCATAACTGATAAACAGTTCAAGCGACAAAATTAAATAAAAAACAAAACGAGAAACATATCCAAATCGCCCCAGGGACGCCGCCATTTTGTATCCAGTTTTAATAGCGCGGCCGCAGAGCTCTCCCAGTCTCCGCAAATTGGAAAACTAATGAAGCTTCGTAAAGCTTATATACTCTTCATAACACATGAATTCCTTTTTTTGTGACACAGAACCTATAAATAACTGTGTTGAACTAAGTTTTTTTCCATTCAAATAGCACTCATTAAGGAGACAAGTTCCCAGTCCAACTTTCTCCCTCGGTGTCCGACACGAGTTTAAAATCAAAGCTGATTCAGATTAACCAGCAAAAGTATGCTCAAGCTGACGTGTATGTCAGTCTATATTTAAATTGCAAGCAAGTGCCCATAAAAGGCTAAAAATTAAGTTCATTTCTCGATAGGTTCATTGCTTTCGGTGACATGTTTAAAACATGTAATAAAAGAGGGATGGATAGACCGTGCACCGGATAGTTCTTAAAATCTCAACGGAACAGTGACTATACTAAAGTCCGAACTAACTGGGCTAAACTTCCCACCGCGGTCACAGTGTAACTTCAGGCGATGATTTAAAAAAAAAGTGCCTGAAATAAGTTAAGACCCGCAGGAAGGTGCCGAAAACTCCAGCGCTGATCTCTCACACCGAGTGCTGCGAAGCGTCAAAACTGCAACACCACTTTCACCCGCCGAATAATCCAAATGTTCCCATACACACGCTGATCTCAACCAGCAGCTTATCAGGTGTAGTCTGCGGTCACAAAATTTCTGCGATCTGATTAATAGCAAAATACAGTCCCCCTCCTTCCGAGCGTGTACCACCACCATGAGTTTTTTTCCCTTTCTAGAGTTACTTTTCCTTTTTTTCATGGTGATCGTTCAGTAGTCCCACGTTGGAAACACAACAGCGCTCCCAAGGGCCGCCCATGATCTATCACGATTGGCTGTTGGGATTTGACGGACAGGTCAACTCACATCCTGATTGGTCGTTACGGCGTTTTTGGGCACCGCGGAGTTGGAGAGCCTTTGAGCAGCTGTCAGTCAGCAGTGGCTGGCCCCGCCCATGTTTCCCACCCGGGGGTGTGAAACCGCACCGCCCCCTTTCACTCTCACTGCTTCTTAAAGAGACAGGCACCACAATGAAACTCCCTAACAGAAATGGATTCAGTTCCATCTCGGTTTTATTTAGTTGTTTGTAGCAGTTTGATGAAGATTTAATTTTAAATGACAATAAATAAATAAATAAATAAATAAAGTCCTCAACGAGAGAGTACAAGTACTACAAAATCTGGGGGGGGGTTTTGTATCTTACAGTATGTACTACTTGATCTTGATTTACAATTACTACCAATAATAATAATAATAATAATAATAATAATAATAATAATAATAATAATAATAATAAAAATAATAATAATGGTAGAGTTTCTCAGTGTAAGAGAAAACTGTTAGCTTGGGTGCGTATGCATAACGTGTGTGTGTATGTATTATGCGTGATGTGTGATTTACAGATGTCATAATACTGGCAGCTGCTTTATCCCCTTCATGTGAGCCCAAACTTATTTCAACAACTGAAAAATGCTATGTTAAATTAGATAAAAGAACACATTTCACATATACATCTCAATAAATATGTGCATATGCTTGTACTTAAAAGTGTGTGTGCGTGTTTGTGCATCTATGAGAATCATGCATCTAAGCCTGAGTGGATATACTTTTGCACAGGTGTGCCTGTGCATGCGTGTGTGATCATGTTTGTGTGCTTAACTAGGTTTGTTCTTGTGTGTTCACATGTATGTCTGTGCTTGTGTGTCGTGCTTTAACACTGGTCTTTGCACTATTTGAATGTGCCCTATAATGGCCACATGATAGCACAAAATTCTTCCCAAATGTGGAAGCTGTGTTTGCCCGTTGTCTCAAAAATGCACATCTGTGATAAATCAGTGGGCTGTCAACCATTTGGCCCCCATGGACACTTTTTCTCATCATATTTTTTTTCCTGGCACTGACAGATCATATTGATTGACTTTACAAGACTTACTGTGATCACTTCATGCTGGGCTGAGTCCCAGATTTCAATATTTCATTGCAATTAATCACAGTAATGGGGACACAGATATTCGCACCTGCAACACTGCAGGCACTTTAGTGGCACAGTTCCTCGTTCCTTTTCCAATAAATAGGCAAAGGTTTCACATTGCATCGTGTGTGTGTGTGTGTGTGTGTGTGTGAGTGAATGAGTGAGTACAGTAGCCCACAGGTGAGGCCTCTAGCCCTCATGAGCTAGGAAAAATATCTGAGAAATGAGACCCTGTTAAAACATGACTTCACTGATGATGGAAAACACAGAGTGGAAAAAGTGTTGTTTTATAACCAATATCTACAGTTTGTCATAAAATCTGGTTACTTTGAGAACTGAGATCTATGGGTAACTGTACTGGACTGTGCAATGTCTTAAAAAAAAGAATACATGCTTAATGGATACTTAAAAAAATATTTGGTAAAATGCCTATCCATCAAATGTTAACCTACTTGCTTATTCCTCTTCACCTCTTTGAGAACATCAACCATGACTCTCCATCTCACAAAAGTGAACTTATTCCAGATAGATAGATAGATAGATAGATAGATAGATAGATAGATAGATGAGAATGACATAGTAGGAGCCATAAACTATAAAAATAGTGCAACAATTTATCATGATACAGATTTTAATTGACACCATACAGCCCTAACATAAAAACTAAATTCACTCACTTTATGCGTCCTGTTGGATTCTCATTTCAGGTTTTCTGTACGAAGCTTTAACTCAAGCCACAGCTGACAGGAGCTCTACGAACACAGCTATCCCAAGTATGTTGAACCCTGCATTTTAATGTTCCTTCCACAGATAGGGTATTTGGACCAGGTACTTTGGGGGTCTATTTTGAGAGGACTGTTGACATGTCTTTTAATGTGATTTATATGGCAAATGGCCTGCTTTAAATGACTTGGAACGCAAATAACTTTAGTGTGACTGACACAACAGGCAAAATACCAAGTAAAATTTTGGACCAATACACCAAGCTCAGGTTATAGACTAGACTTCCACCAGAACTCCATGCATTTTAATATGGAATTTTGTGGCTTGTAAATTCAGCGTAAATTATGTTGTAACAGTGAAATACCATTGCTAACATAGTAGTGACTTAGCAAATAAACTGATATGCTAATTTTTACATAACTGCTATATATGAAAGTGGATTTTTATTTCCAGAGAAAACAAAAGAAACATTTTTTTCACAGATAAACAATGATAGCTACCGTTTCCATATGTTGTCACAGGAAAGGTCTAGTAGGGAAAATCGGTAATTTCATGGGCAGCATCATTCATGCTTCATTTTCTCAGAAATCACAGTATCACTCAAATATTCTAATGTTCATATTATATTTGTCACAAATTTATGGCACCAAGCAGCATAAGTGTGCAGTCTCTTTTCAGACTCTGGTTTCTTTCCCTGAGGGCTCAGACATTTCATATGGCACCATCTTTAGGGATCTTTCTCTTCAAGCATGGACTGATTTATAATCTGAGAAACAGAGAGCCCTACAAAGAATTCACTTTGGGCGGAAGACATTAACAACTTCTGCTACCATAACTGGCCTGCTCCTCATCCTCACCCAGCACCCATTCCATGTGCTGCTGTGTGAAGTTGTGACTGATGAGAAGCATGGACGGGAGTCTGTCATGAGAGTGCATTGTAAAGGGGATAATGACTGCACCAGATGAGTCCTTGTCTTTTTTTCTGTATGGATGTTTTTAACACCAACCATATTGGTGTTTGCACAGCTGGAATAGAATGAAAAGTGTCCATGCAAACGTGGCTAAATTAAAGGTGTTACAAATGAAGATGTTGGACCTGGTAAGAGAAATGTGCAGTGCTTGCTTCTTAGGTGTGCTTTATGAGTTTAATACGTGTTCTTTGGACTTGAAGTGTTTTTTTACATGCTGTAGAGCTAGTATGATGGCGGTGGTGGTGGTGGGGGTNTATGAAGCCCGGAGCAATTCATCACGCTCGTCTTACTGGAATCTTCAAAGATAACAAACCATCTGCTCCAGCCATTCATCAACAATAAAATGGAGAGGCGTGAAACCCAGCCAACGCATCATACTAGGACTGGATGGCTAACGGGTGTTGCAGGAGCGTGGAGATGCTTTGCTAATGGGAAGCAGAAACAGTCTGGGCATTTCTGTCGATACCAGGCTGCCTGCTAAGTGGCGTGATGCGTGGTCTACAAGGGAGAACATGAGTGAGGAGAGGAAAAAGCAAAATAAAACAGATGTATGTGTATGGAGAGAGAGAGGGGGAAAATATGAGAGGACAGCATGAACCATGACAGAGGAATGTCCTCATGGAAAAAAGTCCAAATTTTACATGTATACAAATCCTCCTGGCCAATACACTCTGTACTAATGACTAAAGGATCTGTCTTATCTCTCATGTTTGGCTTCATGGAGTACAAATGATTGGTTTAGGAGCAAAAGCCTCCTGAGGTTTAACCACAATTAGAGCATAAATTTTTGATATGCTGTCTTCCTTAATGGTGATCAGAGGTGATTGAAAGTATGTTCGAACTAGTTGAAACTACAACAAATTACATAGCTGTCTTCTCATCAGCTTCTATTTGATTTATTTAGTCACATGACCACTGCAATCTATTTTACCCTTCCAAGGCTAAGGCTTGATTATAGTAAATACAAACAGAAACCGTACAGTGGGGTCCAAAAGTCTGAGACCACATCAAAAATCCGTGAAGTTTTCCATGTAAATCTGGAAATAATCAGAAAGTCTGACATCACAAGAAGCTCTTTGGAACATTGTCAAATCATGCTGGGATAACTTGACTCATTAGGTTTTGCACAACCTTGTGGAGTCCATGCCAGCTCGAATGTCGTCATTAAAGCAAAAGAGGGGCATACCAAATACTAAGATATTCTGAAATTCATGTACATTTTTCAAAGATTCAACTTTTCATTCAAATTGTTAAGATTATATTATCATATAATAATGAAAAATCCTGTGTTAAATTCAAAAAGAGTGCAAAATAGAAGCATTTTCACAGTGGTCTCAGACTTTTGGACTCCACTGTATGCACAGTGTTCTGTACATGCTACATTTGAGTGTATGCATATATACGTGGACACTTTCCACACATGCTGACTAGTCTGAGTCCCTGTATTTAATCAAGCCATTGAGCCANATACGTGGACACTTTCCACACATGCTGACTAGTCTGAGTCCCTGTATTTAATCAAGCCATTGAGCCAGCTGAGCATCGAAACAATAGTGGGAACTCTCCAACTTCTACCGGCATCGCCACTTTTTCCCCTTTAGTTTTTTCATGGCCTTCACAAATCTATCTCACAAATCCTTCCACTTCACTCAGTAGACATTTTCATGTCTTCCCTCTGTCTGGGTGACATTTTTCCAACCATTTAATCCCATTGGCTGTTTTTTTTTTTTTTTTTTTNTTTTTTTTTTTTTTTTTTAGTAGCACATTTGCAGTTGATGCAATTGTGGGTGGGTGCAATCCATGTGTTTGCAAAATCTCTGAGGTGTGCGGACATTTGTATCTACGATATGTATGTCACATGGACCCTTGGGGACCTTCTCAACTATAAGGACATGGAAAGTATATTTTGGCCAAAATATACTACCGGAGCAGTAAATATTAGGATGTTTTTCCACCTTCAAGCCATTGGTTTCAGTTCATTCCACTACTGAAATCAATTTAGAGACTTGAAATATGCTTGAGATAGATAATCTATCACAGCGAACAAAACATCTATTATTTATTTATTTATTTATTTTTTGAAGTTACTTAATTTGCCCAGTAATACATGGAACTACACAGAGGAAAATGTATGTCTCCACCAGAAAATATAATCCCAGGAGAAGACGGCTTTTACCAAGAAATTAAAATGACCGTGACAATCGTGCATAAGTGTAAGCAGGAGAAACGTTAAAGTTTAAGGTGGGTGTATCACCTGAACATTTAATTTCAAAAGATTAACGGATGAGATATTTCATATCATGAAGTAAACAGCTGTTAATGGAGGAGGTGAAGACAAAGAAAAGGCTGAATAAAGAAGGCTTGTTGTTGGTGTTCAACACAGCCACATGCTCTGCAGGTGTCCAAACACCATAGACCTAGCATTTCTTCTTCCTGTATTTTTTTTTTTTTTTTTTTTACCTATATTGAAAGTGTGTGCTAACATTTACATTTCTCATCATGTTTGTTCAATAAGGCGAGTGAATCAGGCTGTGCTGTGCCAAGATCCTGTCAGTAAGTAAGGCTCACAGCTTGACAGCCCAACAGCAAGCGATGAGAGACAAACCATACCACCTTCCTAACCTGTTAAGTCATGGGGTGGGCGTGGCTAGAGATGCTCACCCTGTCAGTTATGCCTACACCTCAAGTCGTAGTGTCAGCATCAGTGAAGGTATGCATTGTTGAAAGTAGGGCCAAACTGGCAGTTAGTTTCCATTTCTTTTCAGCAGGTGTTTACTTGTGTCCACATTGCTCACATCCTAACCCTGTGAAGACAAATTTGAAGCCTCAGATTGTTTTGCAGTCTTTGACAGGCAGGGTGTGGAAGGGTGACTCTCTTGTTTATTTGGCTATGGTTGTTTTAATAGGCCTTGTCAATAGAATATTTCATAAAAGAAGCGATGGCCTGGAACACTTTTTGTTCAGTGCCAGGAGAGGAATGTGCTTGTTTCACTCTTTGAAAGGTGACTTCTGTGTTGGATGGCAGCAGCAGCCAAATAGCTTTTTGTCTGCCAGCGTTCTTTGTTTCTGTGTTTTTAGTGTGAATGCATTTGTACCAAGAAAAGATCTCATTCTTCCTTTTCTTTTTTTTCTGCTCTTTTTGTCCTGCTTCTCCTTCTTCAGTGACTGTTAAGAAGGCTTTAAACTCAGCTTTTATCGCTGCTCTCTATAATCATTGAACCCAGTGCCCTTTCTGTACTGCACTGCATGTTTCACTCTGAAAGCTTACATTAAAAAGCACTAGTATTAATGATATTTCACACTGAGGTCTTATAACTACTTTATCTAACTCCAAGAAATATAAAATCGCAAGGCTTACCTTTGACCTGCCACATTTCATGGGCGGTTACACATAGGCCCAGCATTTACACATCCACTGAGTGGTTTAATTAGCCAACTAAATCAGAACGGTGCACCAGTCTAAATTCAATTAGGTCTTTAAACACACTCAATGGTACCACAGGCCAGAGGTGGAAAATTCAATTTATTTGAAGTAACTGGATACCCATTTACTGCATGGCAGATCATATGGCCTCTCCCTTGGTGTGCATCGTATGTGTTTACAAGCAATTCATTCAGCATCATTACATTATCTTAAGTGTATCATTAACTGTGAAGAAATGGCAATTAGATGGTGTGTTAACTGATGCTGCAAAATGTGTGTGTGTGTGTGTGTGTGTGTGTGTGTGTGTGTGTGTGTGTGTGTGTGTGTGTTTCCAAATCACTGGGAAAGAAAACAATTACACAAACAGGTTTATTTGGAGAATTACAGGGCACAAAACATTTCCTTCTGAGCCAACATGAATTACATTGACTAAATAAAACTGCAGCTCACTGCATTTGCACATGTACATTTAATAAAACTTTGATTGGTGTGGTATAGCTCTCCCTCTAAACATTCAAAAGCAGGCACATACAACACAAACCACCCAGTAAGCCAGTGAACACAAGACTGACATTCCATCAGTGAAGAGAATGAACCCAAATTAATCAAATGTTCCTCTTTTACAAACCTGCTTCTCTCTCCACTCACAACATTGCGGAGGCCAACTCATTAGCGGAGGCTTTGGAAACGATTGTAAAGCTAGGGGAAATACAAAGAGAGAAAAGGGCGATCCCTCCTATTTCTCTGCATTCCCTTGCTCCTGACAAAGTAGGACCTTGGTGAATAGGAATGGCAATGGCAAAGTTGAATGGGGCTGGAAGAGTGGGGCTCGCTCATGCAGAGAGCTCCCAGCCCCTCTATACCTGCCCTGGAGAAAAGAGTGGCCAGCTGCTGCTGCTGAGTCTTTTTCCCTGGCTTCAATAGAGACATTGTGAAAGGAGTCCGGACAGGGTAGCTGAATACGGAGAGAGAAAGTGAGGAATGGAAGTTGGTGAGGGAAGGAAAAAAAGGAAGNGGGAGAGACAAGCAATTGGGAGGAGAGGGTACAGAAGAATCTGCATAAGCCTATCGTTATGCCCCCACTGTGCGCAGAGCTCTTAGGGTTGGTGTGTGACGGAGAAGAAGAGCAGTTTTAGTTTAATCAATCATAATGGAAATTAGCATGCTATAATGAAGCGGTTGGAGAGGTCCATTATTTGAGGTGTTCAAAGGCAAGATTGACTTTGGAGCTGGGATCTGCGTACGCTTGCCAAATCAAGCTTGGCAGGATCTCTGCTAAAGCTCAAAGAGAAAATAAGGACTTTAAAAAGCTTTCAAATGCGTACTTGGTACAGTAGTATCATCCGTGAAGCAGATCTATTGAGTTTAGTCAGGTGGCGATTTTCTGTTTTGTGGATGTATCCTACCTATAGCACTTGTGGAAACAGTTTTAATGATCAGTAAGACCCATCCTCCATTTTTTTCCATCTTTCTTCTTCATCACTCCTTCTAAACCACTCCATTCCTCTTTGCTGTTCTAGTTCTTGGTCATCCTGGTTGTGGTGTATTGCTGTATTGTCAGCTTATGTCTTTCTGCCATTGTACGTTGCTAATTTCTTCCTTTCCTCCTATATCAGCCAGCCTCCCATCCTTTCTGCCTCCCTTTTTTCCTTGGCTCACCTTCTCCATCCATTGCACCTTCTTTCTTTGGTGCCAGTTTCTTTCCTCCTTTCTTTGCTCCTTCCCCCCAGGCCTCTGCTGCCACTAATAGGATAATGGCTACCATGTTATGCACACTTAAGACCCACAGAGCAGCGCTGAGGGCTGTGTGCGTGCGTAGCATCTGTGTGTGTGTTTGTGCATGCGTGCATGCATTCTCAGGTGGGGAACACAGGAGGTAAATTATCATCGTTCCAGGGATTGTACATTAAGTGAATTTCACCCTTTACAGTAAAAATGAAGACACTTTTATATTCTGGATTTCACAAGCCAAAAGCCTTGTTAACATCGACAAAGAAACAGTTTTTTCTATTCTCTCTTCATTTGTGGTCTGAACATGATCCACATATTTTCAAATCACTTACTGAACCGAGCAATCTGTTGATCTACTGAATGATCTGGAACCAGAGATGGCTACTTGTGCATGGTTAAGTAAAATACATCTTTGATGAGAAAATCTAACAGATGCTTTGAAAAGGTTGTAACACATCAGTTTTAGATTAGCATGTTCTAGATATTTTTTGATAAGGTTAGCATGTGGTTGTATGTGGTGAATATGTGCTTCTTTCCTCCTGTTCAGCCATCTGAATGCAGCACCAAGCGGTTTTCCAGTTGTCCCATTGTCTTGAAGTCAAATTCAGCTTCTATTGCCATAGTTGTTTTTTTTTTGTTTGTTTTTTTTTTGGGGGGGTCGGCGGCAAAATAAAAGGCTGGTTATAAGTAGAAACATATCCCAATTCTGTTCTGGTTCCATGTTAATTAGTTAGCTTGATAAAATAAACTTTTTCCTGTTTTGCAATGAGTACAGCAAGTTTTCTTTTGGTTCTTTTGGTTCGATTGGATGTTTTCCTGTGTGTAACTGAACCAAAACTAAGTTGTAATTGCAACTTGGTTTGTCTTTTAGTCCCTGATTAGGACCAGAGCAAAAGGACTACAGATCCGAAAACACCCTTAATCTCTTCTCAAGTGTATTAAGTTCCAGAAAACTTTTTCTTCTTAGTTTTTCCAAGTTTGATATGTAAATAAACATGACTTTATTAAAAAAAAAATATATATATATGTATGTATGTATGTGTGTGTATATATATATATATTAATGCTATTTGTATTTTACAAAGTTTGTTCTCATCAGTTTTGTTATTAACATAATTTCATCGCTTTTCATCCCTCAGTTGCGCTGCTTCCAGGGCAGCTCGTATAAATTAGAGCTTTTATCCAATCAGATTTTTCCACCTGTGCTGTCTCCAGGTAAAAAAAAAAATCAAGCCTGAAGCCTTCAGAATCTCGAGTGAATCCCCTCTGCTATTCGAGCAAATGGGATGATGTTGTTGATTGTCATATTCTTTAACCAATCAGATTTTGAGTTTGCCGTGTTGGGCGTATTTTTTACACGTCAGGGCCTTCTAGCTGGCCTTGGCTACGTCATCGGAGTACCGCATTATGCTAACAGCTAAACAGCCTGCCAGAAATTCATAAGAGGAAGAAGAGAGCCGGTTAGCTTAGCTAACTCAAGTAAACCTAGCTAGCACGTAACGGAGCATTAATGTTTATTTAAACTTTCTTTCTTGACGTTTAGATTTTTAGATGTAGTGCTTTAGATTTTTTGTTTAGATTTTTACTTAGGCCTGTTTTTTTTTTGTTTTTTTTAACACACAATGGCTTAAGGAGGAGAAGAAATGGATTTACAACGCTTTTTTCACATTTTGCAACTGAAATGCACTAATGCAATGTACAGCCGCGTCGTTAAACTCTTTATAAAGAAAGAAAGGAAGATGGACTTTGTCTTCAGATGATGAGCAGCTTTGGTAAGTTTGATGGATTTTTATGTAGATGGAATATGTGGAGAAGCCTGTTGAATCCTGATTGTGTAATTTGTGTTTTACAGCATTTTTGCTTGCTCACTGGTCATATGCGATGGTTGTTGTGAGTTTGTTCTTGTTTCTTTGGTAATGACATCCTATTCATGTCTCTGCTGTTAGTGTGTTGTAACTGTCATAGGTGTTGAGCCTCATGTTAAATCAGCTTATTGCACTCGATAAAGCTTACTGTCAATGTGAATATGGGGTGGTTACCTCGAATAACAACAGCCCATAGCCCTAGTGTCATGCTGAGGTTATTATGTGGTTTAATTGCGGGAGGATAGCACTGAAGGCATAAGTGTAAAATACACTGCCCACCACTGTTTGTTTGTTAGTTTATTTATTTATTTGATTGATTGATTTAGGTTTTTGAGACATAAAAATCCAAACTGCATTTCGTCATAATCAATAATATTCCAAATTTTAAAACATTGGTACTCAGTTATGTTCATGTGCACACTGTACTTGGATTTTCATGTGTGCAATTAAATTAAAAAAAAAAAATGAAGTAAGATGAAGACAATGAGTAGGATTCTGTTGTTTGCCAAAAAATATACATGACTTGTTGCTTAACTGGTTTTCAAAGGAAAGCAGGGACAGCGAAGAAATGCATGCAGAGATGACAACAATTATAAGACAATGACAATCTACTGTACCAATGCTGATTTATGACAATTTTGATCTGATTATGGTGTTTACATCACAATTACATTTAGAATTGACTTTTAACATGTAAACATACTGACATTTAGAAAGCTCACTTACATCACATTTTAACTTTAACTTTTTTTTTTTTTTTTTTTTTTTTTTTTTTTACTTTAAAGAGGCTGGATGACAGACTGCTGACACATTTACAAACTAAATTCTCTCCTGGATGGCGAAATTGGCGAATCGTAGTATGATTTATAGTGTACCGCAAATGCACAGCAGTTATCTGCATCTGTTTATAGGAATATGGGTAGACAATCACAAAAGACTATTTGAGCTTTTCTGAGTTACAGCCGGATTTTGTAGATTGTGTGTAAACTACCTAGCAGATGTTCACTGCTTGTGATGTACATCCAGTTCCCCTACAGCACAGGAGACCTCTCACCATGCAAGTTAGCTTTAAAACCTCAAATGCTGTCAAAGTTAAACAGGAAGGCATGAGTATGAAAGAGAGAGCCAGAGAGAGAAATGAGAGGAAAATGAGAGGGATGGAGAGTGAGAGAAAATATCCCTCTGCAAATGTTTTCTCCCCCATAAAAGAGTGAACATTGGAGATAAAGTGAAGCGAAAGCAGAGCCAAAAGCTGTCTGGGTTTTGCATCCAGCTGGAAAAGTTCTCCATGGACACTCATAACATTTTAGCATGCACCTCCACTTTACTGGAGCTGGTGCTGCAGGAATGCTGGAGATCAAGAATCAAGCTGAGTGTACTGAGCTTACACTGAGAGCCAAAATACATACACACATTTACACACACACACATACACACATACCTCTAGTGCAGAATGCTCACCTTTGAACATGTCATATTAAAGGGTAGGGCAATCTCATTACTGTAAATTATAAAACTATCATCCAAAACCAAAATAACAAGAATTAGCCATGCCATGCAAATTAACATTCCTCGGCATCCTGACAAATTTGAAATGCCATGCAATACAAGTTTGCAAAATCATATCTGTCATGCCTTCAAATGTGATAATTTAACATCTTGCATTACACAAGATCTTTACAATGTCTTCCATATGTGTGATTGACAAACAAAATGCTCTACTGGCTGGTAGCGTTTGGCATGGTGCAGAAGCCACAAAGCAGACATGAATTAGTAGTTTTGNCTGGCTGGTAGCGTTTGGCATGGTGCAGAAGCCACAAAGCAGACATGAATTAGTAGTTTTGTGGAGGTTTTATTACGGGTTGCGCAATATGTTCTGTAAATATAACCACACAGCAGATGTTTCGATTTGTTAAGGGAGAGGCGTGTTGTTCAAGTTATTAATGAGATTTGGACATCTGAGACTCACGTTGCAGACATAATTTCACTTGCTGAAGTCATTCGAAAACTTGCATTTATTCCTCATTAGCTCATTAGAAGCACTGACAGCGATTAATTGGCGTTCACACTCCTCTGGATCTTTTCCATCTTGACGTAACTCCTGCAGATCAATTTAACCTTCTGCACTCCAGACATGATGAGGTGATTAGTTTTGCTGGTAAGAAGCTGCTACATGTCAAACCTGCCTGATGTTCCCCATTCCTGTTTTCGCACGTGCACACACACACACACACACACACACACACACACCCTGTGCTGAATTTGTTTTGCTTATTTAGTATGGGCACCTCAGGCAGTTTGAAGCCAGGAGCATGACAAGGCAGATGCACCGCAGTTCCGCATGTTCTAACTCCAACCAGATATTCACAGTTTCTCTCTGTCTTTATATCGCTCTGATACACTTTTACGATATTTCTTCAACTGCCTGAAGAAGAAGAAGAAGAAGAAGAAGAAGAAGACCAAAGCTCAACTGTCTTGAGAGAAAGCAGTACATCAAGATCTCAAACTACAGCCCAAATCACTAGTGGTTCAAAGGTCAACAAAAACTGAGAACTGCTAATGGGTTCAAATAACTATAAAATCAATGAGAATAACTTAAAATAATACTGAAAACTAACATGTAACTACAATGTAACATGATTTTCTTTCTTTGAGGGTAATTATTTTGATCAAACTCTCTTCAGACCATATTTGGACTCTAAAGGACACA
Organism: Lucifuga dentata; assembly: GCA_014773175.1. Classification (NCBI taxonomy): domain Eukaryota; kingdom Metazoa; phylum Chordata; class Actinopteri; order Ophidiiformes; family Bythitidae; genus Lucifuga; species Lucifuga dentata. Next base: position 327,475 of record VXCM01000279.1, read on the forward strand.
GTATTTTTCCTCCAAAATGCCTATCAGAGAGCCTAAAGGTGGCAGAAACCCTGTTTTTTTCTGGTCAAATTAGGAGGATCTGCATCTGAAAAAAGTTGTAACTTTCCGACTCTGCCACTCCGCCAGTCACGGATGAAGCATACTTCAGCCTTTAGGAATCATCTAAGGACTTAGGACCTAAGAACAGTCAAATTACAGCTCCTACAGATCGTGAGATTTTGGACTGTTGCAGACCAAAAGCCTATTGCAATGACCCACATCTATACACCTATACACTGGTGCATGTGGATGACAAGTTGATGACGCGTTCATGTTTTTTCCTACTTGTTGTAGCACTACGATTCACCAGGCATTCACCAATCTGACATGAATCAAACTATCGTCTTATACCCAATATCAATTATACCCACCTCGTATGGTGTGTTAATGAACTTAGAAGATCACTGTTATTGATGTTTGCAGGAGGTTTCAACATCAAGATCCCTGTCTTTGAGCTAACTTTTGAAAACCAGCACGAAGCAACAAGGTTCCCCACACCTTAAGTTTATTCCAGTCCAGTGAAATGATTATCTTGGACATTTCCAGCCTGCCCTCGGCTGGATGTTTCACCTCGTGGAGGGAGATGTCAGGCTTTGACCTCCATATAATCCGTGTCTTGACACTTGTGAAGAGTCTCCAAGTCAAACACACCAAGGTTGATTAAAACATGACCATAACAGGAAATTTGCAGTGGAAATCAAACTTGGGTCTGAGGTGAGATGCAGAGTGCTGAAATCTGGCAGTCACTGTGGGGAGAAGATGGATTGTCTTGGATAAAAGTCACTTATATCAGATTTCATCTTGGACCTGTTTGGAGCAGGGCCTCCTCTACTTGGATGGTCATATTTATCCTGCATGAATAAAATAGATTATTGCTCATTAATTTGTGTAAGATACAAGTTATTAGTTCCCTTTTTCATTTATTTCATTAATTTTTGGCTTATATAACATTGGATTCAGCCTTAATTCCAAAATATTCCAAATCAATAAAAGTGTATGTTTACATTTGCTGTTTTTCAGGTTTCTATGGACATGCATGCTTGCTGTATTGCATTTCCCCTCATGCCCTGTCTGTTATGTGTGTGTATATGTCAACATACATGAATGCACACATGCAGGCATGTGAATACACATTTGGTATGAGCATTACTGACCCATTTGCAGGTGTGAATATGTGTGCGTGCCTGCAGACACGCACAGTACACTGCAATAATGACAGTAATGACACTAACGTCTCCTGTAGCTTTTCTCTCCATCAGTGGCTTTTCATTTTCTTCTGTCTCTCTTTCTGACCAGCAGACAGGAAATGCCTGCTTAATTGGAAAGATTAGTGAAGCTTCTGCCAGCTGTTGATCTGGCAGAGTGTGTGTGTGAAGATGCAAGAACGTAAGGAGACACTCTCCTGCTGCGCTGGCAACACATTTCCTTTTAGATGTTTGGAGGGCTCTCCAGATAAAATGCTTTGGGTTCCCGCTTCTCACTGCTGCTTGTAAGATTAATTATGTGTAATCTAAAGTGGATATTGGAGGTTGCTAGTCAGATCAACAAAAAAATTGTTTATTTTAAGAAATATGTGAAAATATCACCTTTCATGTTTTGCTACAGTAACTCCACATGATTTAATGAAGATTATATGAGTGGTGACATGTACTGGATATGGTTCTATATAAAAGTCACTATCAAATGGAAACTATTTTTCTGTAGATGCCTTTGGACCTGAAAACTAAATTGGGTAAAACTGCTTTACCCACAACTATGAGGAATACGAATTACTGTATGTGCTTCCTTCAGTGACTTCCTTGCTCGTTTTCCCACAATGCTTCAGGTACCATAAAGATTATGGAAATTAGAGAAAGTGGCATCTCAGTCTATTGGAGCGTCTTTGGTTAATATTTTTTTGTACTCTTGTTTCATTTGTTATTTATTTTTCTCAGCACTGCTTCGGGTTATGAGTAATTCTGAGTTCTGATAATTTTTTGCAGCATCTCTTGTAATTATTTCAAGTGGATAAAATGAAAGTCAAATCAAAGTCTCTCTGGATCACCTTTATAAATAGATAATGTTTGCACCTCATCAATCCACAGTTTTGTGTAGTTTTCCATCTTCTTTAAAGTCTTGCAATCCTGCTATGGCTCTGCCTGATTGGACTGGGAAAAGTTGCTTATGAAATAATAATTATTATATATTATTATTATTATTATTATTATTATTATTAATAGATTATTTTAAATTTGTTCAAAATTTTCAACCATTGTATTGAAGCAAACTGTACAATGCTGGATTTATCCACAGCAAATACATCATCATCATTAATTTTCATTTTTAGGATGAGGTGAAAGTCTGAAAGAGCCAAAATAATTACTGCACCTTAGAACCTGAGCTCAGAAGAATACAGCTGATGTGCAAAAACACCTGCGAAATCCTACTTCTTCCATAAAATAAAAAATATTACAGCTCTTTTCCATCAGGCTCAGAACTTTGCAATCAATATTCTGACTGCTTTCCAGTTTGCATGCCTCATGCGAGGGAAGGTTTTGATTTCATGAAGCATCTGCCAAAAACAGTGGTGCGCTGATAGTCTAGAACAGACTTCTTCAGAACTGAAATGACCTGAAAATGTTTGGCAACTGTTTTTAATTCTTCTTCCAAACCGATTTTACAAGCAGCTTAACCTTGTCATGAAACCTTTGAAGTCTCTGTATCATATGACATAAACAACAGATGTATCAGATGTTAAAAACTACCTTTCAGTGTCTGACTTTTCAAACAATTAGAATCAAACAGAAGGTTAATAATGTATTGGAATGTGGAAATGCTGTACTGTGTTTTGTCATGGCAGAAACATTTGATCCGCACCTGGGATAGGTTGCTTACAAAACCCTCACACCTGCATGCCTTGGACTTGTTTGGTGTGTGTGTTTATGTGTGAGAAGGACAGAAAGAGAAGGAAAGAAAAGGAGGTGAGGAGAGAAAAAGGTTTAGAGGACAGAGACACACTAAGATGAAACAGGTGGCAAATGCTCCCTGTTCCAGTTTCTCCTTCACCCTTTCTGGGAGAAGTTGTAAACCTTCTTTTTGAGTCTGTGCAGGATGTTTTTTGGGACCTCCCTCACTTGGTCTGGGACCTTCTTTTATTTTCCCTCTGCACAGTTGCTTTTTCAATCACCCTACAATACACTCCTGCATGTCAATGGCATTCAACCTGCAATGCATTAAGTCCTCCATAAATACTCTTCTCGCATTTCTGCTATACAGGCCCATGAGTCAAAACTAGGAGTGGTAACAAAGAACGTCCATTCTTTGGTGTTTCTCTAACAACAAATAATGACAGCATAAAATAATTCTCCTTTTGCAAAAGATAACAGCTATAGTAAACCATAAAGGTGCCAAAACAAGGAAATTAAAAGAAAAATCCAATTTGGGATGTTTTCATGAGTGCTGCACAGTCAATGGCGTAACTAATTAAAGGACCATACCAGTAGTTCTGGATGTTTGAGCCCAATAAATACTCCCTGCATACACATATAGTTATTGCCACCCATTTTCCAAAACAAAAATACTGTATTTTAGATTTTGTGCCAAATCCCGTAGACTTCCATCCATTTTCTATACCCATTTGTCCTGTTAAGAGTCACAGGGGGCTGGAGCCTATCCCAGCAGTCATTGGGTGAGAGGCGGGGTACACCATGGACAGGTCACCAGTCTATCACTGACACATAGACAAACTCATTCACACCTACGGCCAATTTAGAGTTTCCATTTCACCTAACCTGCATGTCTTTGGAGGTGGGAACACCTGGAGGGAACCCACGCAGACATGGAGACAACATGCAAACTTCACACAGAAAGGACCCCGTCGGACTCGAACCCTGGACCTTCTTGCTGGTGAGGTAACAGTGCTAATCAGTGTGCCGCTCCCTTCCCCTAGTCTTTCAAAATCAAATGTTCAGGTGATTTACCCATCTTCGGCTGCTAACACGCATGATTGTAGAAAACACCGCTGTTTTAATTTCTCCATAAAAGCTGTTTTCTCTTGGGACTGTATTCCCTGGCGGAGACATACATACACAATACATAATGGCATGTGGTTCACTATGATAGATTACTTATCTCAAGCAAGTTGCAGGTCTCTACAAGTTGATTTTAATAATATGCAACAATGAAGTAAAACCAGTGGCAATCTGGAAAGTAGGAAAAAATTATTCAAAAAATTAAAAATTATTAATTATTAAAATTAAAAATTATTCTAAAATTTACTGCTCCAGTAGTATTTCTGGAAACGCGTACATGGATTGTATTTATTGGGCTCGAACATGTAAAATCACCGATATGGTCCTTTAATGCTCAACATTTCATTGTTATAATGGCAGCGATAAACTGTGGTTCTGAAATTGGTCTGTGCTTGTGGAACACTGACACTCATTCACAAGGCTCAGCTGCAGAGCGATGCACAGACAGATGGGAAATAAGCCATCATTACTTACTATTGCTCATTTATCTTTAAACGGCTGCATTTAAACATAATTATCTCTATTGCAGAGCCCATCAAGACAGGACGACATAGGACATCTGTGTGTGTNATTTAAACATAATTATCTCTATTGCAGAGCCCATCAAGACAGGACGACATAGGACATCTGTGTGTGTATGTGTGTGTGTGTGTGTGTGTGTGTGCTCATTTGCACATGTGCTGTTGAGCCTGGGGACTGCTGGAAAATTGAGATGATGATGTTCCTTGTATTTTTCTTGGTCTGAAATTGCGCTATTTTTTGCCCTCAGACATACACAACAGATGTTTTTATGTGTACTGCTGTGTTTTTACAGCTTTGAAACAGTCACGGCCCCTTGTGATAATTCAGTTAATGTGCCCATCGTGTTCAGATTTGGACCGTAACTCCATGCTGCTTAGCGGATTGATCTGCCATCTAACAGAACAGGCGACGTTGAGTTAGCCATTAAACAGTCTGCGTTGAAATAAGATGTCATTTCACGTGCGTCATTTTACATCTGGTAATTCAGGACAAGACAAGATGCTCTGACTGCTAAATCACAAAGACGACTTCACAGTTAACACAATAAAGTGTTGATATTTAGCGTTCTCAATGTGGAAATCACATTTACTACTACTTCTGCAACTACACTTAAGTACAATTTTAAGGTAATTGTAATATACTTGAGCATTTCTATTTTGTCCGAGGAAAATGTACTTTTTACTCCAGTACATATGATCAATATATCTGACCACTGTAGTTACTATTTATTTTAAGATATAAACTTATACTATATTGCTGTTGTTTGGAAAATAATATTTTATTCTTTACCTTGTTACCTTGTCAGGATTTGATATTATTTATATCATTTTAGGAGTTTTTGAGAGATTGGAGAACTTAATCTCTTAACTGACCTAAAAACATCAAAATCCATAAAATTGAATAAAAGGTCTTCCTCCTGAAGTTGTGAAAATCTTGTGAGATACAAGCTTTTTGAGGAAAAAATTTATTTTATTTTTTATTTTTTTGGAGACTATTATTTAAGATTCAAAAATTCCCTTTACTGTCACTAAACAAGTGCAATGAAATTTGAATAGCAGCAGTCAGCATCAGATGCAAGTTGAAAAAAAATGCTAACAAGTTATGAGTATGTAGCTAAAAAGTACATATAAAAGTATAAAAATATAAAATAAAATACACAATTAAGTTATGCAACAAAATAGAAATATACAGATTTAAATGTCCAAGCAAAATATGATAATGATACAATGGAATACTGAATTGCATTTGATGTCACTACTACAGCTGATATTTTTTACTATTTCAATACAGAAATTTCATTATTTTAATCTAATTCTCCAAATTTGGAGATGTAAAATTTCTCATTTAATGTGGTGAAAATATTTTATTTTATTTTAGAGCAGAGGCAAGAATGGCATTAAAACAGGCATTAAAAGAGCAGCTTGTACGGACACACATTTTTAATTTAATAAGATGGAGTCATAAAAAGTCCACATTATATGGTATATTTACAATTTTTGAATTTTTATTATTTCATTCAATTGTTATTTCATAATTTAATTCGAATCTCCGCAAAACTGGAGATATGAGGTTTGTATATTGTGAGAACAACAATATTTAACTCTCTGACAGTGACCACTCTTCATAATGAGTAATTTTACTTTCAACCTTTGAGTACATCTTAGTGGTTATACATTTACTTTTTTTTTTTTACTCAACTTAAATAGAATTTTGAAAGCATGACTTATATTAGGGTATTTTTTTTCCACTGTTCTTTTATTTAGGTAAAATATTTTATTTCCATTTCATTCCGCACCATTATTGATGCGTTCACATGTACCACATGCATGTTAAGTAAATAATACAAATGCATAGGATAATCTCAAATTAGCTTTGAAAGAGTTGTGGCCAATAAGCAGTCAGGCCTCACTGGAAGCCGTGTGTCTATAGAATATGCTTCACTGGCCGCACAATAGAGTGAAGGGTGGAGGAATGTGTGCAGCAACATGTTGATTGTAAAGATTATTCTGCTGTGGCATAAACCCCAAGGCTGGATCCTACAGAAAACAGCATAGCTAGAGGGGAGCTTCCTGTCCTGGGGCCTATGCAGCACAGGTGCAGCTCTGGTGTCTCTCTCAACCAAAAAAGAAAGAAAACTCAACCCTGTGACACTCCAACAAAAACACAGTGAGCCGTACACCGTGGTGGCTGTGGTTGTTCTTTCCATTTTTTCTTTCTCTCTGGTTCAGCATTTTTTGGGGCAGCTTCTCCTCACAAAGCTACAAAGCAAACAGAACAGCGTGAACGGAGGGTGGGATAAGAGTAAACATGGGTTGTTGTGATGTGTGTGGTGAGTGAGTGACTGTGTGGCAGACATTCCTGATATTGAGCCTCTGGTGCTTTTTTTTTTTGTCTTGCCGGGTGAGATGTTATGAGAAGCCTTGTCCCCACCCAGAGCTCACCTGTTGAGCCATGACAACCAAACAAATGGCTTCCATCGCAGCTCGGAGGGACCTTTGACCCCTGGGCTTTGAGTTGCCCTGCAGAGAGGAGCTGTTTGGGAAGCCTTCCTGGTTCAATAACATCGTTTCCCCTGGAGCAGCTAAAGCGCTTAGCTGTTTAACACCTGTGGCTCCATCTCCTGAGCTCTAACACAACTGCTGATATGTCCATATCCTCACACAATACACAGTCGTTTGTCACGGCTTGTCCTCTGGACACCTGAATGCAGCAGCAATTTGTTACATTTTTGTGATGGTGGCAAAAGCTACATGACTGATATCACATTTCAGGACAGATCACATGAAAAACAAAACATGTGCCTTATATATATTTTTATGTGCACACGTGTAGTATCATTTGCATTGTACAAGTTAGTTTTAGCAGGATCAGATTTGCAGAATCTCATCAGGAATTCATAGTTAGGTTCTTTTTTAAGTTGCCTATCTCAGGTGGTTTTCCTTTTTTGTTTTCTTCTTCTTTTTTTTTTTTTTTTTTTNTTTTTTTTTTTTTTTTTTAGGTGGTTTTCAAACCAATAGTCTGTTTGCTTTGGTCTGGATCAGTGAATGACTCATTACATTTCCCCCTTAGTTTGGTTTGGTTTTATGCAGAAAATCTTCAAGCAAACCAAAATCTATCAACAAAAGCCATGTGGCAATGCTCACTCCACCCATTGGTCAGAAATGTATAGGGGTGGTGCTAGAATATCAAAACATGAAGAAATTAACTGTGCTGGTGTAGTTAAGCAACCTGGAAGAATGGCAGAATTTGCATACGTTCCTAATCATAGTCATCATTTGGGCCATACACCAAGAAAAATGATGCTGGCAGAATCCCAAATTTGAATTGAACGCTTGCTTGAAATGAATAAATGAAAGAATGAATTTTGAGACGTCTCAAAACCGTGTTTTGCTTCACATAATGCAAAGAAGATGTGCTGCCTTTAGAAGACTGAATGGAGCGCATACTGAGCACATGCTAGCCACATGCTAACCTTCAACATGTTTATCTGAAGACATGTTATGTAGGTTATGTTACAACATTTTCACAGCATTTGAACGTGGCTTGTAGTTGGTTGGATTACTGTATGTTCACACCAGTAACAAACTACTCCAGGGTTTTTGTTTGTGACCAGACCAAGAACACTTCCTCCAAAGCGCCTCAGTGCACTTTTTGTGATCCAGCCTGAGCTGTGATGGCTGCATTCAGACCTGCCCAAACAAACTATACAACCTGCAAAAATACAAATTCAGCTGGACTAAACAACTTCAGATGAGTTGCATAGTGCCAGATTAGACGTGAGGCAGTCTGTACTTCTTTCTTTCTTTCTTTCTTGCATTTCTCTGTCCATTATTCCTTTCTTTCAGCCCATACTTGTTTCCATCCTTCTCTTTTTTTTTTTTTTTANTTTTTTTTTTTTTTTACTTATTTCCTTCCTTCTTTAAACCAGTTTTGTTGGATGAAATCCCTTATATTAACTTAAAAGCAAATCATTCTTCTTGTTACTGCAGGAAATACTGTATATTGGTATTTATGTATTTATGTGGTATTTATTTTTATGTCTTTTTTATTTGTACTTAAGTCCAATTTTGAAAGCAAGACTTTAATTTTTAATGAAGTATTTCTCCACTGTGGCATTGCTAGTTTTACTGAAGTGAAGGATTTGAGTCCTTCTTTCACCAGTGGTGAAATGAGGATTTACAAGCTTTCACATTTTGCTGTTCAGTCCATAAAGTTTCAGCCTTAAATAGAGCTGCTTGGCTCATTCTTGGGAAAGAAACACACACACTGTTTTCCATCACACCTACCTGATGTGTTAAAACCACATGAATGGCCACACATGCACTTGCAGCCTAAGCTTATACAGCTCTGCAGATGAATATGTTGAGGAACACACACACACACACACACACACACACTGAAATATTGAGTAAAGTTTGATAACTACACTGTCTTTCTGTAAGAGTCATTAAAAATTCACTGGCTCCTAATTTATATTCACAAACCTACTCAAACAGTCGGGCTCTGTGTGCGAGGTCGACAGCATACCACATAGAACACGTAATTGCTCGTATCAAGCTGATGCAGATGCACAGAATTGCTGCAATCCAAGAGTGTGCTGCCAAATAGTACAACAAACAACAGCAGCACCTGCCTGAAATCTGGGAGTGAGAAGAGTGTAATGCCTTGGCTGCAGAGGCTGGATGTGTATTTCTGCGTGTGTGTGTGTGTGTGTTCCTTCAGGAGTGATCATGATGAAGCAGGACTAGCATTAGGTCATCAGTTATGCTGGCGTCTCTACAGCTGCTGGGCTTGACTGGTGGAGACATGTCCACATATGGAGGTTCTTGCTACTCACAAAACTTTTCATATGCAGTTCTGGAGGCAGAATGAGTCATTCTGGGTTATAATGGATCAGCTGATTGGCTAAAGTTGTTTGGAGGTTTGTTAAACTCTCAATAATAAACGGACTAATAAGGGAATTTGTATGGATTATATCTGCAGTATATGAGCGTGTATGCTATAAGCATAGATGATTCATGTATCACAGAGACTTTCATTAAAGTTATTTATGGCTATTTATTTATTGCATTACTGTGTGATCATAATATTTTCTCACAGGATTACATTCTGGACATATCCACACACTCCTTTGCACCTCTTTCCACAAGCAGCAACCCTTACAAAAGAAATCACACTCGAACAGCGTCGAAATGCCGCTGCTATTCCGCTGAAGCTACTGGGTGCGAATCTGTGCTGTGTTTAGCGAAGGATATTGTGTATTTTGAGAGTGTATTGGGAGTACAGCGGGTCAATAAATATTTGATGACTGTGCCACCTCTCCTCAGTGCCAAAGCCCAAGCAGATCATCTCCTGACCTTCAGACACCCAGAGCCAGATGAATTATTAAGAGCAGAGCTGTCAGTCACGGCTGCCGGGCCAGCTCCAGATGGAATAGAGAGTGAAGGCTGTCTGTGATCACATCTCGCTCAGATGTCAATCGCTGGACCACCACCTGCTGATTGGACACTGACAGAGAGGAGTTTCTATAAGCTCAACAGAATTACCTTTGTTAAATGTAAGAATGGAGAATGAAAGCAGCAAGGGTGGAATTCATAAGCACCAGACGTGTCAGGCGTTACGATGGTATTTCCTTATTTACATGTCAGGGAAGTGATTTATAAAATACACTGTCATGCAAAAATTAAGAGCTGTTTCAGTCTGGTAGTAAATTTATTTCAGCAGCATGAAATCTGCATGAAATTTTATTATTCTATATTTGCTTCATGATCAATAAATTTGATATTTAAGTCCATGCAGCTGATCAGTAAGTGTATTTAAAGGACCATACCACCCATTTTGCATGTTTGAGCCTAATATATTGAATTTTCATGCATGTTAAGTTACTGACAGCCATTTCCCACAGAATAAAACCGTATTTCAGCTTTCCTGATATTTTGCTAAATCTCTTAATCTTTCAAAATCAAATATTCAAGCGATACACCCACCTTAAAAATTGATGTTTCGCCTGCTAATATTTACACAGCCTTATGAAGTCATGGTCATTTAAATTTTTCGATAAACACAGATATTCTTTTGGGACTATATTCCCCAGTGGAGATACACATTCACTCCACGCTTTTTATTGTGCTTAAACGCTAAAATTACATAACTTTAAAAAAAAACAAAAAAAAACTGTGCACGTCTTGTTCACGATGATGGATTACCTATCCCAAGAACATTTCAACAAGTTGATTTTAATAGTGTACCAGAATGAACTGAAACCAATAGTGGACTGGAAGGTAGGAAAAAAAATTTTAACTCACCATTCCAGTAGTATGTTTTGGGAAATGATTGTCAGTAACATTACGTGTATGAAAATTGGCTATATTAGGCTCAAACATGCAAAATGGATGGTATGGTCCTTTAAGTAGGGAGTTTTGATTTGATCACGCAGACACTCATGACACTGTGTCTTTTCCTCAAGCCTCATCCTCTGTTATCTCTCTCTCTCTCTCTCTCTCTCTCTCTCTCTCTCTATTTTTTACACGTGCACACACACACACACACACACACACACACACACACACACTGCCATTCCCCGTGCAGCACAACTCTGCATCGTGTGTGGGTCTACCTCTTATCTTAGTTTCAATCTCTCTTCAATCTCTTCAGTCTCTTTATGTTTCCTTTGCCTTTGCATCAATTTTGCTTTGACACCAGAGGAAGCAACTTTATGAATGAACTTCACTTATTGAGGTGCTTATTTAGTGTGATGCTGTGTGGTTAGCGTGATTGTTTATGAATTCCACCCTAAAGCTTTTCCAAGGTGAATATAGATGGATAGATAGATAATAAATGTAAACAGAAAGTGTCCTTTTGATCTTTTAGAAAGCTGCATGGATGCCTATGAACTGCCATTCAAGAGTAATGGGATCTTTTTATCCTTGTAGGAATGCTATCTGTTTCCTGCATCATATGGAAAGTTTGTCTTTTGATATGCCAAATGTTTCCATTGTCTTTTTAGAGACTTCTGTTTTATATTATAATTTCCTGTCTAAATACTTGCTATAGCTCTTTTTGTTGAGATGAGTGGTGGCTCAGGGTTTCAAACGTGGTGCAGAGTTGCTGTGCTCCTCAGGCCCTGAGAGGGACAGCAGAGTATTGAACTGATTGTGACCTGCTAAGCTTTGTTTGGGTGGAGTCCTTCAGTTTCACCACTCAGCTGTTCGAAGCGGCTGTGTTTGTGCTGGCCTATATGGATTAATCAATGAATGTGTGTGTGTTAAGGCTTGACATGACTTTTGCTGAGAATGTGATTCACTGCCAGCTTTGAGTTATTGTGTGTAAATGCATGAGAGGGTGTTTATCTGTGTGCGCGTGCATGTATGTCTGTGTATCCATTAACGTTTCCTGCGTCCTGTGGGCCAGGAGGCTTTCTTTGGAGCCCGGAGCCTGGAGTAACCTCCTCGCATGGAGGTGTTGCATATGATACTTCCTCAGGCCTTGGCCAAACACCACCCGATCCCTCATCCAACACTCCAGCCTGATCCCCTCCATCCCCTGTATTCCCTTTCTGCACTCCTGCCACCACCACCTTACCCCCACTGCCTACCCCCTCTTCTCTCCGCTCTGTGCTGGACATTTAGTCGCCACCCCACCTTAACTCTCTGCTCCATCTCTTCCAGCCCCAGCAACAGCTGGGCTCAACTTGCAGCTGATCGGCACTTTTGCTTTGTTTGGCTGTGGCTGGATGTTGTAGCTAGGTGACACGGGATCAAGGCCAACTGCTCTGCCGGTCAAAATGCTGAGCCCCAGACAGAGATGAGACACAAATAAATGTATGTTTTAGTATCAGGATTAAACTATTTTTAATGTGCACTTTAAAGATTTGACCTCTACAGAGGGAAAGACTTTTCTCACTGGAGAGGTCAAAGTGCATGGTTAGCTACAAAAGACTATCATGGGAATGATTCTGCAGAGGGGAAGTACTCCAATCCTGCATTCAAGTAAAAGCAGCAATATCACAGTGGAGATACAGTATATTGTATTACAAGTAAAAGTCATTTATACAAATTCTGATTTTAAAAAAATATCAAAAGTAAAAGCTATTCAATATATGGTAATGTGCATGTTACAAACTTTGATTCTATTATGGCAAATTTGTTCAAATGTTATGTTAACGCCATAATCAGACCAAAATTGGCATAAACTGTCATTGCTTTCTTCTGTTACAACCTAGATTATGCAATTATAGTTTGATTTACTGAAGCATGTAAATGATACATTAGTTTACAATCAGAACAGCCTTCTGCATTTCCCCACTTCATCTAATTTTTCCCTCTTGTAAACTGATTAAGCAACAAGCCACGTATATTCATCAAATAATAATCATTCAATTAATCATTTAATTCTCGTGTGTTAAACAATTTAATCCAGCATAATAATGAATATCCCTAAATTTGGACACAATTAGTTTTTCATCTCAAGGAAAGCAAGGTCGAAATATGAATTTGATATGAGTTTATCTCATGTTGGATATAAAATCTGAATCTGCAAAGTAAAAAGTAACTACAGCCATCAAATGTAGAGTAGGAATGTAATGAAGAGTATGTGCAAAGTGTGTGACATATAGTGCAATAAAGGTACAAATTCCTCCAAAATTGAATACCTCAGGTACGTCAGAATTGTATACAAAACACAGTACTTGCGTAAATGTACTTACTCTTCACCTCAGGGATTTTCTGACTTTCTCATGCAAACTCATGCAAACCAATACTGCTGGGTGAGTTGAAGGACAAATGCTGGTTCACCTTGCTGCACTAAGTTTCTTCCTGTTATTCAAAACTGAAGAACTTTTGAGAAATTAGTAATTTACTGCGTTGATCCATTCTGAATTTTTACATAGTTTTTTTTTTTTTTTTNGCAGATTTTACAGACTTAAAAAAAAAAAAGAATCCATGAGACCTATGGTAATTTCTGTCAGATCACATCTCTGCTTGAAGCTGCACGTCCATCTTGCGTCAGCTTCTGCATGTTGTTGACAGTGGGTTTCATCCACGATAAGCAGGGACAACAAGCAGTGCATTTCATTTTCTTAGTGAATTAAATGCTGGCAGGCCCTCCTAATCAGATCTCCTGGGGGATTTATTGGTTTAATGGCCCTTGTGAATGACAGGTGACATTGGTGTTTTTCAAAGGCAGATGCCTGTGAGAAGGAACGGGCTGGGATGGTTGATACGCAGCAGATTGCTCCCAGCTGTCACTGTGTGATTGGAAATTAAAAAGTAAGGATGTTCTTCTGCTTGGGTCTGACAAATCCCATTAGAGTCAAGTGTGCTGATCCTTATGGATTTGACTTCAAATGACAATTTATAAAAGAAGAATGGTTGATTTTACTTTTTATGGTTTCGGATTTATATTATGAGAAGGTTGGGGGAAGGGTATCACATTAATATGATGTGTCCTTGAAAGAAGAAAGAGGAAGCCTCATGCATTCCTGATCCAAATATGCACTTTGATTTGCATGCAAGCATTTTAACAGTGCACACAGGGCTCACACATGTTTGTTTTGCAAGTTTAAGAGATCACTCTCTGGCTGTCTTGAGAGTGATCAAGCCAGCATCAGCCTTATTGTGCCCAGTGGAGAGAGGCTCTGTGTTTATTTCAAACGCGTCTTTGGTATCTCAGCTATGGGCATCCAGGGAGTTATTCTGCTCAGGGTTTGGATTCTTATGTGTTTCCAGAGCAAAAAGACAGATCATGCCAGATCACTCCTCCACTTTGCTGCAATGGCTTTTCCAGTGACTGGACACTCACATTCATTAAAGCTCTGTTTCTCTGCTGTCAGCGCATTTCAACAATGCCTTCTCAATGGCTCAAACTCAACGGCTCATCTGCATTCTAGATTTCTTATACCTAGCAAAGGAAAACATATTTCATGTAGCTCGCTATCAGCTGGAACTACAGTGTAGTTTTTCAGTGGCTGCGTGTCTGATGTCTTGAGCAGCATTATTTTATGTGTGGGATCAGCACAAAATAATCAGCCTTATCATTTTACTTCCATCGACACACAAGTGAAATATTATCAAGCAAATAATAGGTGCTGAAGACGACTGATATTCATAATCCAATATGTGTCCGATTTCATAACTTGTGAGGAAGACATACCGCTGCATGGCTGGTATCAGCCTCTTCAGCAGATGATCACTGTGTTTCTCACTTGATTTCACATTTCTCACTCTCTTATTGCCTCTTTCAGGCTTCTTACACATGATTAGCGGTGTATTTGCGGCATGCTGGCCAGCCTGTTCTTTTTTATGAAGCCTCTCAACCATGCTGGCCGGATTCTCCACTTTGCAGCTGTGCTCAAAGTTCAACCATATTCAACTTTGACTCAACTGCCGGTGACCTTTCAAAAATGCAATCAATGGGAGCTAAATGCTAACAGCTAACTGCAGCACAATCCCGATTTTCCACACCCTCTGGTGGCTCTGCCTCACCCTTTGCTTTCATCTGTCACCTGCCTGTTTTTCTCTCTCCAGGGATTCTGAAGAGCCTAATGGCAAACACCTGTGCCAATCAAGCCTGGAGCTCTTAAAAGAGAGGAGGAGAAAGAAGGTGACAGTGCCAGATAGCACAAAGTTTTGTTGTCTTTATGTTGTTATTTTTGGTTTGGAGTTGGACGTCACTGTTAGTACTTTTTTTGGGCTTTTGTTCTGATTTGGTTCAACAGCCCATTGTGTAGTTGGCCCAGAGCTACCCCGTTCTTCTTTTCAGTTTTAATTGGAAGCTCCAGCTCCTGTTTGGACTACTTTTGAAAGTTTGAATTTGTGTTATAATAAATATATTTTTTTTGGTTGATATTGTTATATGGTGGCCTTTATATGGGTTTCTTTCTGAGCCATTTATTCTCTGAGAAGCTGTGACATGCTCATATTTGAAATGTAACATTAGCTACATCTAAGCTAACAGGCTAGGTTAAGGTTTTTGATCACGTGTGGTTGTTAGCACTCTTCTCCTTGCACTGAGCAAGGCGTAGATTTCAGGCGTATAAGCACACAAATTGCTTAATGCAGTATGATTTTTACAGCTGCTCATGTTTAAGCAGCCCAATCCAAATTCACATCCTCAGCCCATCCAAATTCACATCATATGGGGTTTCAGATTCCTGCCTGTGCAAGGAGAAACACTTATTTCACAATTAAACTGAGCACTACCTATTAGCACAGAGCCCCTGGGTACAGCTCAGGCAAGGCAGTAACAAATTGCTTTTTCAATGGAGGAGGCACGATGATGAACATCCCTACTGTTTGTTTACACATGAGTATGATCTGGGGACAAGCAGATACAGCCTTAACTCTCGAATATATTAAAGTCGGAATTCTCCATACACAAGTTTGAAATTATCCAAGACAAGAAATTACATTTTTCAACTTCGTAAGACATGGTTAATGAGAGTCTCATCTCTTGCTCATTGATCTCCACTCTCCTCATTTCATCTCCTAATCAAGAATGTCTAGTTCTTGATAAATAAATAATTTATCTGTTCCACAAAGTCTGTTGCCTATCAAAATAGTCATGAACTACCAGAGAATTACAGTTGAGGAATCTAAGGGACATCATCATGTATTTCCATGACAGACTTTAACAGAAATGAAGGGCGAAGAAAAAGAAGAGCTTGGTGGTTGTAATGGTGAACTTTTCCCCAGTTCCACCTGGCTGCGGTAGAGGGATTTTCAGCCACGACGGGCCCCTGGGATCTGGTGCTCAGCAGAGCGGACCATGCATATGGGCTGTGATCCTGTGTGTGTGTGTGTGTGTGNTGTGTGTGTGTGTGTGTGTGTGTGTGTGTGTGTGTGTGTGTGTGTGTGTGTGTGTATGTGTGTCTGGAGAGACAGCTGTCCAGCTCATCTTCCCCCCTCACGGCCTGCCTCATTTATAATTAACCCAGATGACCAGGTGGCTATGTCCCTCTGTCCCTGCCAAGGCATGCTTCATTCTGACCTCTGAACTTCTATCAGACATTCCACAGCTCATGTTTACCCCTCATGTACTCTTCGCTTGACTAGACATCTCAGCCCTGTTCTGGAAGAACACACTGTGGATACATAATGAAAACTCTTGGGAAAAGAGATCTGGGGGAAAGAGTGAGACAGCTACAAACAGAAATTGTAAGAGAGCCAGACATGAACAGACAAAGATGGAACAAAACAAAAAAAAAAAACTTTTTTTTATTGAGGTTGGCTAGGCTAGAGGCTCCCTGAGGTCCAAGGCTGACTCAAGGCCAGGTCTAGGTAACAGGAAGTCATATTGCCACCTGCTATTCTCATTCCTGTTTCCCCCTGTGATTCCTGTCCTGGTAATACTGCTTAGTGAATCCACTAGTGGTTAGATTGTATTTGTTCCAATGTCAAAAGATTGTTTCTTCTCTCCACATGTCAGATAGAGGCTATACAGTCCCCAAGATCCAGAGGTTTAGAGTTAAGTAAACACATTTACTCGGGTACCATACTTATGCATGATTTTAATGATACCCTGTACTTGAGTAGTTTTATTTTTAGCTTCTTTCTACTTCTAGTAGGCTACATGTGGAAGAAATATTGTAGTTTCTTTCTACTACAGAGTCAAGATTTTCATTCAGCATGAGAAAATCTCACAACATGTTGTTGGGTAAAAACCTTGTATCTTGCCTTATTTTAGGTCATGGAATCTCTAAATCTGGCCCATTTAGGCTGGCTAACTACCCACCCTTTTCCATGCTTTAAACATGTTTCATTTTACACGCCTGTGTTCTTAGGACTTTATGGACTAAATAAAGATGATTTGGTCACATACACAAGTAAGGCTATGTTATATAGCCTCTGACCTGAGTGAAACCATAGCAGAATTGCTTTGTTTTAGCTTGATGGCACAATGTATTTCAAACATTACCTTACTTAAATACTTAAATCTCAATTACAGTAAATTTTCATCATAGCTGCATTGACACATAACAAGTGTATGTTATGTTGTGCATCATTAATTTAGCACTCTTACAGGGACTATTCTTTAAAAAAAAGCACTTTTAACACTAGAGCACAATTTATGAATGGATACTTATAATTTACAGAGTTGTGTTACTACCTTTACTCCAGTAAAGTACTTCTTCCGTGACTGCCTACATTGGTCTAATCAAAACCACAGACTGCAGTCTAACCTTTGGCTTCTCTCCCTCTTGGTCGAGTGCTACCTACACCCTACTTCCCTGCATGCCATTGCCATGGGAATATTAAAGACTTTTCCAGATGTGTGTATGACCTTTGGCTAGTGATGCAAACTCCCCATAACCTCCATGCAACCTTTTATCCACAAACACATCCTTAGCCTGCAGAGCTGTCTGCCTTTGCTCAGTTGAGAATAGGTTGAAGCTCACACATTCTCTGTGCCCTTCTTTCGTTGCCCTCATAATGGTGCGAGGGGTCTGAGGGCAGGACAGGGACCCAAGGTTAGCGAACAAGGCGTATCTAGTTTCTGTTGTGTAACAGCAATACCTCCAGGCTTCCTGTGCACATGTTCTGTGTAATGCTCATGTCCTAGTGATTGGGTAGGCCATTAGAGGACATGAGGCAAGTGCAACTCTACCTGATTCATACTTCCTCCCACTGCTGCTATTGGAAGTTGGAACTGGGCTTCAAAGTTTTCTGAGGTGTATTTCAGGTATGGATAAATGAACAGCTGTAACCAAACAGTCTTTTTGTTACCTCAACAAATAAAAACTATCTTGGACTTTTTAGATTTTCTATCTTGCATTTTTTATTCATGCTGAATTATTTTGAGGTCATTTTTTTGGCACCATGCTTGATAACACAGACGCATGATGCAGCAGAATGTGAGCCAGTGTCTGGACGGACACCTCTCTTTTTCACCACCCACATCTCTCTCTTTCCCTCTCCCTCCCCTTTTCCTCTATGTAAAGGGCAGGGACATGGCACACTAATCTCCCCATACCCACTTTACCCTTCAGTCTGCCCCACCCTGACCCCACCTCACCTTCCCATGTTTGCTTTGGCACTCCAATGGACATCCGTCACAGCACCTGCCACTGCAGTCCACAGCCAGCCTTCACCCATACCTCCTCAAGTGTGCTAAAGGGTGAGCCACGTGTCCCCAGCACCCTCTAAATGGGTGACAATACCACTGTCCTCGCCAGTCTGGATTAAGCACTGGTACAATCCACTCTCCATGGACTACTCAGAGGCGGGGTAGGGGGTGGGGGTAGGGGAATGGGTGGGGAAGGCATTAAAAGGGTGAAACAGGTGTGTTGTTTTTTTCTTAGCACTCTCCTAGGCCCCAACACATGTCAAAAGCATTTTTCTCTGTCCCACTAAAGCAGCACTGAGTTTATGCCTCCTGGGAGGGGCATAAACTCAGTGGCTGGGTAGAATTGAGGCTTAAATAAATTTAAACTTGTACTAATCATTTTTTAAAAATATATTAACATTGAATCCAATGTTAATATGTGTATGTATGTAATATAAAGCGGATGTTTGCAATGGCAATTCTGCAAGTGCAAGGAGCTTTTACTCACTTTTAGCATAGTTTTTTGTTTGTATGGTCAACAAATTGTGCTTGATGAGCATTTAACAAGCTAAAGACCCATATCTTCATCAGGGGTTGGTGGAGACCAAAACAGAGTAAAAGGGAGAGTTGAAATTGGCATTTGTCAAATGCTGTGAAATAAACTCCAATTAAATTCTAATCTTACTGTGAGTCTGCTGGTGTGTAAGTAGGCAAATATTTTGCTGACATGTTTTCCATAACATCTCAAAAAGCTGGCAGTATATCAGGGTCATGTGTGTGTCAGTTAACGTTGGAGTTTTTTGCCTCCTAGTGGCCAAAACTTGATTAATGCGGCTAATGATGCAAGCCTATAACAAAATTTGAGAGATGTATCAGTTAAATAACACATTTTAGAGGAGATCAGTATCAGGTATAAATTACCACAATATCCTTAATTTATCTTAATCTTAAAAGCTTCATGTCAGGTGGTCTTCTTGGACAATGCTAGTTTCAACCGTCCAAAGTAAATATATGAGAAGGCCTATGGGGGCTTTCTTGCTTTGTCCCTTAGCTGAAAGTAGTTTTAAACAAGGTTGAACTCAGCATACAGGCCAGTCAAAGTGGCTGCACCTCCTGACACCTGCATCAAGGCGTCTTTGTGCAGGTGCCCATATGTGGAGCGCAGAGAAATGGCCCTGTATTGGCCACAACTAGGCCAGACTGAAAGAGAGAGAAGCTGCTTTTGTCCTCAAGGGTCTGTAATGGACTGATAGCATCATGCTGACCTCCCTCCTTCCCCACCTCCTTCTTTTCCTCTCTTTAGTCTGCTGGCTGTTAAAGGCCCCATTTAGGGCTGCTGATACTCTCATCCTTTGGCTATCAGCGAGTGAGGGCCAGGAAGAAGTGCAGATGGTGTGCTGTGATAGATGAAGTAAGGTAATGGGTAGAATACACATTGAACTTTTGTACTGACTGTCTTTAACTGGTATTACACAGTGTACACGGTAACATTATATGTTGTGTATTCACCCACACTGATACCAGCTCATAAATAAGGAGCAGACGATTCCCATGTCAATCTGAAGGTGGCATTCAAAGGTTGGGCCAAGCTCCCATTCACCTTGTCGATGCATATCATCGTTGATGGCTCAACAATCCTTGCAGGCTTCATAACATCATCACATCAGGGGCCTCCTCCCACAGCTTTCCGAAATGTGGAAGGAGATGACAGAGGCTAGGATCACCCCAATGTTAGACCTCCCGCGGGGGTGATCAGGTCCCCCAACCAGTCCAACAGCCAACATCATCTTGTGATTCTTTCACCATGTGAGAAGACCTCTGTCGCAGCGACCCACAATGAAAGAAACCCTTTCTTCTCCCCTCACTGGGCCATCTGACAATCCAATCTACCAGGCCAGCAGTAACCTAATATCCCTGTTTCTGATAGGGGCTTTCTCCCACTCTCTTCACGTCCCTCGCTTTTCTTTATCCTTCTTTTCTTCCCTATCTTTCTTTCCTTCTTGTTGTGGCAGGGAACTGCAGAGGAGGGCGAAGGTTGGCAGGGCAGGTGTCTGATTTTCATTAGAATTGCAAATAGGAGTGAATGGATGCCCGATCAGATAAGAATGAGAGGTGAGAACAATGGGGAGGAGAGGAGAGGAGAGGAGGATGTTTGCGATTTGGCTGTGCTGCTTTTGATCCCTGTGGGAGACAGGCAAGGCTCATCTAACTCACCACCACACCCATGGGACCTAACTCCCCTTACCCCTTACCTCACTCACTCTCCCTCCCTCCCTCCATCAACCACAGTCCCATAGGTTGGAGCTGGGGGAGGTGGGGCTGATAACAAGATAAGGAAAGGTTGTTAAAGAAAGGTTGAATGAATCTGTGTAATAGAAAAATAATGAGCACGGGGTTTTCATTTGATAGTATATTGTGCAAAGTAATAGTCCTTTCCCAGGGCATTTTATACCTCTGTATTGTTTCACAAGTATTTTGCTGTTCATCAGGGTTTGTCATCTTCACCCTTGCACAAATCAATTCAAATGCAATATTAATTGATCAACACCACATTTCATCTTATTAGCTATTAGCGATTTTGCTAAATTAAAATGAACAACCTTTACTGATGACCACCACACACACACACACACACACACACACACACACACACACACACACACACACACACAAACAGACCACGGCCAGCTGGGTTCTAACGCTGTCAAACCAACAGCTGGACGTTACAGTTCTCTCCACTCAGTGAAATTTCACACCACATTTCTGGCATCAAGGAACTAAATTAACAAAAAAGGATTTGCAGCATATCCAAATACCAAGTTTTGGGGAACAAGTAATTGTCAGGGTTGTGTGTAAATCACTACAGTTAGGGACCATCTCTTGAATGTTGCTGATACTCTGTTTTTAATCCAGGTTTGTGTGTTACAGTCTTTTTCTTTGACATAGACACACCTTGCAGTCCCCAAAGTCAGCATTCTACACACTCCCTGAAGGAGAAGTGTTGAAAATCATCAATTCCACTGGGCCTGTTGCCGTGGTGAAGACTTGCAGTGACAAGGTTGGCTGGCTGCTGCACTCCCAACATGCACCTGGGCGTGTTTGTGAAAGGACAGGACAGGCCGGAACGAAGGAACAGCTATGTCAATACCGCCAAAATGGGAAAAACAAACATTTCTGGGTGAAGTGTCGTTTCAGATATTTTCCTCCCCTGAATAGTTTTCCCTCTGTAAATTTCTACTACACAGACTATGCATCCAGGCTAAACTACTTCCTGCAACAATTTGTATTTTTTTCCTCTGAAAAGGAAAATCACTGTATCTCTTTGTTTGCTTTTGTTTGACCGAAGTGAAAGATTTCTTGTGTGAATGTTTTCAACACGGTGCTTTCCATCAACAGTGGTTATGGAGGAGTTGGAGAAAGCTCTGAGTCCATATTGATGACTAACCATCTCCTCCTTGCACGTAGGCGATGTAGGTCTGTGTGGGTGAGCTGGTCCATGCCCTCTCTATTAAACTCTGCCCTGTTCTGGATCAAATTTACAGTTCTGCTTGCTTTCATAAAGTAGATTCCCCCCACAGATGGACATGGCTGTAGAGAGCACCTGGCTTGCGCTGGTCTCAGTGGATGCAGTGTTCTCACGACACCCAACAGCTCTGCAGCACCTGTTGGTCAGACCACAGGCAGCAGATGTTCCGACAACATTCCATCGAAAAAGCATGACTATTGATTTGTAGGAAATCCCTGACAGAATCCATCATGTTAGCTTTGAATTGTGAAAGTATCCTGTTTCAATTTGTCCTGCCTTTAAATGACAGGAAATAGGCCTGGAACATATTTCCTACATGTTAAAAGATATAGGACATTTTCAAGCCTATGTGATGTAGTCCAGTTCAGTCACCCTTAATACAATTAATTTGGGAAGATCTGTACAGCAATTACACTTAGGAGCGGACCAAAACAACCATACTAAGATCATTTTGAGGTGGTGTCTTGTCAGGTCCCAAATGAACTCTGGAATGATTAATTTGTGGTGTGAACATGATCCAACTGAACCAACTGTAAGGCAATGAACCGATCTATTGATTGATCTAGAGCCAGAAAGGAGCACAGTGAATGTAGTTAGCATTAACCTACACCTTTTATTAGCTGTAGCAAATCAACATGATGCTGTAAAAATGCTGTAACATATCAAGCTTACCTAACTCATTTTGACAAGACCAGGCTAACATAGGCTAACATGTTGAAGGTTAGCATATTGTTGTATGTGCTGAATAGATGATCAATTCACGATGACTAAGATTAGGAATTATGCTAAATCTGACCTCTTTCCACATTTACTCTGCAGAGTAAATGTATTCCTGTTTTGATTTGTTGCTCCTGCTCCCGGACATTTCTGACCAATGAGCAGAGCAAGTGTTCTTACGTGACTTTTGTTGAAATATTTTGGTTCACTGGGATTTTTATCTCCTCCAAAGAGGTTATGTGATCACCAGCATTTATTTGTCTGCTTGTTAGCAGCATATCTCAAAACGTTATGGATGGATTTGGATGAAATGTGTGTGTGTGTGTGTGTGTGTGTGTGTGTGTGTNGGGAGTATATAGATAATATTGAGAAGTGTCTAAATTTTAGAGGAGATTTGGATCATATTCTGGATCCAGGATCTAGAAGAACTTTTTTAGTCTATAAAATCCTTGGCTCTTGGGGTGCCTTCTTGTTTTCTGTGTGAAAACCAAACTGAATTGAGGGGTAAATGCAACTCTATTTAGACCCTGATTTGATAAACAGAAACAAACTACAGATCATAAATATTTTACAGAGACAGACAGACAAGTTAACATAGATTATCATGAGTATGTCGTGCTACACTTCTGCCTTTCTCACTACATTTTTTCTCTCTTTTTACATTCAGATCAACCGCTAACTGCGATCTGATATCTGTGTTTACACATAAATCACATTGTCTTTATCCTTGCGATTATGCTACAGGCATTTAAAATAATGTACTATGTTCCTGGACACTGTGTTGATACAGAATAGGATATGCATGTTCTCAGGAGATATGGATCGCAGGGTGGACTTGCTGACGGATAGGAGTGTCAAACCGAAGCTGATCCGACAGCCTAACAAGTGGCTGGCTTATGGAGCAAAACGACTCTACAACATGCTGTTATCTCTTCACATGCAGAGCTACCTGACAGAGTGAAGGGAGGGAGGGGGGTGAAAGACAGAATGAGTGAAGAGTGAAGAGGGCATGTGACAGAGCTGGTGACAAACTGAGGAATGAAGTGAGAAAGTGAGTGAGTGGCAGTAACAAATCGAAGAAATGAGTGAATAGGTGCAGAGATGGAGCGATCAGTCGACTGAATGAGGCTGCAGGAGAAAAAAGCTGCTGAATAATAGCTGCAGATACTTCTAGAAGAGGGATAGTGTGAGTCCCCCCCCCCCCNCACACACACACCTCCTTCCTCCCACTCTCTTTGCAATTATCGGCCAATGGCCAAAACAGGGTTCTTTCAGAGAAGAGACTGTGCAGCTGCAAGCTCTAAAGTACTAACAGACAATTCCAGACTCTGGTTGCCGTGGCAATCTGTTGCTTTCTTCCAAGCTATTTACTACAATGTCCAATAATGTGAACAAAGCCGGGAAAGACCAAACAATAGACCTTTGGTCATTGCCTTTCTCTCTTCTTTTCCAAAAAAATGATGCATTCTCCTTTAATGACTTTAAATTTCCCAGCTACAAAAACATTATTGTATGTTCTGTGCATTGCAGACCCAAGGATACACGGGTGCCAGGCCTCCTTACAGGTTCTGAGGGCTCCTCAAACTCCTTTTCTTGTTATTGTGCTGTTTTTTTTTTTTTTTTTTTTTTTTTGTTTGTTTGTTTTTTTATTAGTGGGGCAGGAGAGGGGTCTGGTGTGAGTGTGTAACATGTCCTATGGACCAACACTGTGTATGCGTGTGTGTATTTGTGGGCTGCGGGTGTGTGTGTGNCATGTCCTATGGACCAACACTGTGTATGCGTGTGTGTATTTGTGGGCTGCGGGTGTGTGTGTGTGTGTGTCCTCTGCATATAGACCCCATCTGTTTGGTGGCCGGACGCAGTCTGGGAAAGTGTGTGCAGGCGAAGAATTCACACACAGCACAAAGGTCCAATTATGAGCCCCCACTTGGAGAAGGAGAAGGGGGTGGAAGAGGGGATAATAGGGGCTTGTCCATCTCAGAAGGGGGTATGATGGTTTCCTTGCCTCTCACCTCGCCCTTCTCTCTCCACCCACTCCCACCACAAACAAATATGTGTCAACAAGACCAGAGAATGGAGAAAATCCCTTCAGAGAAACAACCTCAGTGTAGTATGTCTGAATCAATGGCTGCTTGAGAAGCAGCCATTGATTCCACTGATTATTTTATAACATAATATGCAAGCCTGCATACTATGTTATAAAATAAAGCTGATTGGCAAAATAAATAAAACCCAAAACTTTAAATAGCTTTAATCTGTAATTTACATGCAGGGTGAGTGCCGCGTTAGCTCTTTATATATTTCTAGTTTTCTATAGACTGTCTCCAGGCTTGTCTGGACTGAGTTTAATCTCTGAAGTGTTGGACTTCTGGCATCTATAAAGTTTCACCTCCAGTCTGTCTGTACTGTAATACAACTGATTAGATTAACCTGCATTTGGAGAAAGTGATAGTAGCTCTCCTAGCGTCACATTTCACCCCCCAACCTCAGCTTTGATTCCTTATCTCCACCTTCAACCACACACTTTCCGCAAATTACTTTTTGATTTTGCATTGTGACGTACCTGTTTTATCACAGCGAAATGTCCGACAACTCCAAACCCTTTTTGTCTGTGTATACTGTATAGTTACGAGGCTAGACAGTCTTTGATCTCACTTGTCTTGTTTGAAGTGGTCAGGCCAATGTGGGAATTCTCTTAATGTGCTATCAGCGCTCGCCACAGAGTGTGTGCGGTACAAACCTTCACACTTCTAGTGTGGTTCTTGGCTTTGGACGCAGTAAACAGCCAGAGAAACATGACCAAGTCAGGAAGTGTAAAGGCTCAGCTGGGGTATTTTACAGTGTCAAAGTCATTGTTAAAGTGTACCCAGAGTGTTTTCGGCTGCCAAGTCAGTGAACAAACTAATTCTATGCCTATTAATTGTTTGCCAAACCCAGTGAACATGTTTTTACTGTTTACACATTGTACATTCTCTCAGATGGGAATGGCCCATAACGCACCACAAGTATTTTCAAGGCTTTTTTTTTTTGACAAGTTCAGCTTCAAGTTCATTGTGTCCCAGGAAGAACCACATGCCACATTTCTGTACATAGCCTAGTACTTTGTGTATACAGAGTCAAGCATTCGTGCATAATGGGCCATGCAAGGCACGAAGGAGCACGTGTCAATGCAAGGCATATGCATACATGTGCACATGTGTAAGCTGCAAATGTACAGTTGCATGTGTGTGTGTGGGTGTGTGTGTGCGTGTGCATTCAACTCTGAAGTGTGAGCAGCTGTGAACTCCTCTTACGCACCAGGTGCAACCTGTAGCTTTAGGCAGTGTCAGCGCATTTCATGGCAATATGACACTCCTAAGCACAAAAACGCATCGCACACGTTTACACACATGCACTGAATATGTGCACGAACGAACATGCACACACATATAAATACATACGCCTTTTTTTTTTTTTTTTTTNTTTTTTTTTTTTTTTTTGGTGCATATCTATGCATAAACACACACATGCACCATAATATAGACCATGAAAAATGTTTAAATATGAAAAACATAAATCATCACTAATTGTGTGACTGCATTCATTAGGATCTGATTGCTTAAGGCACAGAGAGAGAGAGCGAGAGAGAGAGAGAGAGAGAGAGAGAGAGAGAGAGAGAGAGAGCTTCAGCTGCAGCAGTGTTCGTGACTGATGTGATAGGGACACACAAGTGGTAAAAGCAGCAATAAAAGGCATTTGGTTGCCATCTGTCTCTGTGGCCTCAGTGTCAAACAGTTGGCTGTCAGGCTCATGCCATACACACACAACCAGAATAACCATTAGTGCATAAACAGGCAACCTTGTATAAACTGACGGTTAGGGATTTCTATGGTCATGTCTGTGGTCAGATAATGGCCGTAAAGCAGCGAAGTAAGCTGTTCACGTGAGCGATGAACTAAAGAAAGAGGTTTATTTATCTGTCAAAGAATATTTGGCTTACTGTGTATCATACACAATCAAATGATGTGGTTTACTCTTTATAGTATCAGGGCGAGCCATGTGGAGATATTTCTCAATGAAAAATCGTCGTAACATTTTTTATTGTATGCCTATAAGAACTGCCCATTATAATGTGGTTGCTGTATTATACTTTATGATGTGTTTTATGCCAGACATTATGTCACAGTAACAACGCTAGAATAATCCTACAGGGATATTTAGTGTTGCTGTGACAGTTACAGGTCTGACCACATGGTGTTGGAATCCTGTTGTTCTGGAATCCTCCTCTTCTTCATCCCCTTTGTCTTCTTTTTTAAACAGGTTGTCATGCACTTCACAGGCATTAAAAATATATATTAGGTACTATGAAGCTGTAATTACGGTAATTTTACACATTTAAGCCACAAACTTATGTGACAGTGGCTCCAAATCTAAAACAAATGAAACCCTCGACCCAAACTGTAAACATTGAGAAAAAAAACTTAACTTAATACTTACTTAATACTTAAACTTAAAGGACCATACCGGTGACTTGTGTTTGAGCCTATTATATTCCATTTTCATACACATAATGTTACTGACAATCATTTCCCAAAGCATACTACTGGAACAGTGAATTAAAAATGTTTTTCCTACCTTCCAGACCTCCATTGGTTTCAGTTCATTCTGCTATTAAAGTCAACTTGTTGATACTTGAAACATTCTTGGGATAGGTAATCCATTATCATGAACAAGACGTATATTCAGGTTTTTTTCGGAGTTAAGTAATTTTAGTGTTTAAGTGCAGTAAAAAGCGTGGAGTGAATGTATGTCTCCACAGAAATATAGTCCCAAAAGAAGACTTGCGTTTATTGAAAAATTTAAACGACCATAAGGCTATTAGCAGGCAAAACATAAATTTTTCAGCTGGGTGTATCACTTTAATATTTGATTTTGAAAGATTAAGAGATTTTCCAAAATATCAGGAAAGCTGAAATATGGTTTTATCCTTTGGGAAATGGCTGTCAGTAACGTAACATGTATGAAAATTGAATATATTAGGCTCAAATGTGCAAAATGGATGGTATGGTCCTTTAAAAATAAAATTACCTTGGATTTTCAGTGCAAATGTAAACTAACAAAATGGACAACAAAGAAATGAGTTAGAATGTGTGAAACATGTCACAGATTACAGCTACAGATATAGTAAGTAAACACACGACTCTAATAGTAAAAAAGAGAGTTTTTAGAGAGGCGATTTTCAGTTGGAGTAAATAAACTCTACAACCATAACTTACCACAGACTATACTGGAAAAACTCAAACAAAACAGGCATGTAGCTGTATACAGTTCCCAAGATATAATTGAAATATTCAACACAGTTCAATATTGACCATAAAAAGTCGCTGATTGAAAAGTCTTCATTCATGCCAGCAGGAAATAGGATTTTTAAATTGAAAATCCAGAATGCTTCTCTCCTTTTCCTAATAAGATTAACATCTTCTCCTTGAGGATTACGTCTCTCCTCCGCGCACCTTGCCAGTAGGTGAAGTTGTGCCAGAACCTGCATTTGATTTTCTAGAATATATGTGGACATTTTTATGTTTCTTTGTGCCACTTGCACTTTTTTGGCTTAATATATCATTACATTTTTTTTTAACCTAATATCCTTCTGACCTCTTCATTGTTGATTTCTTGTTTACTAGTATAGCAAAATATACAGTATCTCTCTTATAGCTGGTGTCTGCTGTGTCCTTCACCTCTGTTTGACCGCCCATTGTCCAAGGCATCAGCTTCTCCCAATTACTGGTTAACAGTAAGTACTTTATTGAACCTTGATAATCTGCAGAATTAATCTTTTTCTTATGAGGAAAACAGAGTGGCCGATAGGAATGGTGCTGACAGATGTGCTGAGGACACGGACACCGCCGGCTCCCACATCTACGGTTCTCAACAGCAGACTTCCCAATCGTCTCCGGCTTCACATAAGCCCGTCGTTGGGATTTAGAGGTTATTACTTTGTGTTCCCTTCTTTGTTTAAGGGGGTCATCTTTCTGAGTCGAGGTGAGACTGAGGTGAACACAGGAGAGACGCCGTGTAACTGGGTAATGCAAAATTGATGTTAAACACTCATCATGTGGTGGAAATAATCTATGATGACAAACGTGGGAGTGTGGCATTTCTCAAAATTTGTTAAGGACAAGAAATAATGAAAACAAAAAAAGGAACAGTAGCCTGCAAGAGGACTGAGATCTTACTCACCCCCAAGCCCACCACTTCCAATAAATCCTAGAAGTGCCCCATATTGTGAGGCCAGTAGTGTTTGAGCACTGAAGGTCATGGGTGACACCTGTTTCCCGTCTCATCTCCCAACATCAAGTTGAGTTGCTGAGTGGGCTGGGGGGTNGGGTGACACCTGTTTCCCGTCTCATCTCCCAACATCAAGTTGAGTTGCTGAGTGGGCTGGGGGGTCTCGACCCCCACCCACAGAGGAGAACAGAACCTCCTGTGTGTGTTTCCTGCCTCGGGCAAGAAAAAATTATTGAAAAAGGAGATGAAGTGGCCAAGTTTGTATATCAGGTTGGGAAATTAATTTCTGAGGCGAAAAGAGAGGCATGCATGTCTTTGAAGAAAAAAAAGAAGCCACTCTTCCTCAAAGCCTTCTGTGAATAACAGAGTTGACTGCAGGTGACACTCAAACTTGAATAATTGAGCCAATCAACCACTGTGTGCCCATTTTTATCACAATTACAAGATTACCCCATGTAGTTTATACCTCCAGATACATCAGGCCTACATGGGCCTACATGTAAATGTTGGAGAGAGTTTGCCCCCTTGTGGAGGAAGATAACACTGCAGTTCACTGCTCTGCCTGATGATTGAACTAAAACATCCTGTCTGCACATTTCTACATTAGTCCAGCTTTTAAAAACAAACCAGGCACAATAACAATCATCTATGCATTGTAAAATATATTGAGCATGACATAAATTTCCTCAGATAATCTTAAGACAGTAACAAGTATAGTTTCCCAGAGGTTGTTTGGTTTTATTGGGTTTGTGTTGGAAGAGTTGTTCGTGTTTGTACCGTGCTGCTGGCTGACAGAGAACCATCTGTTTTCTCTTGTCATGGTCAGGATCAGGCACTTGTCTCTTGCCATATGGTTTTGTATAATACAGTGTGCACCACAAAAACACAAAGGCAACCCAGACACTTAGAGTACATATTAATCTCTTTTCCACAGTAGTGCCAAACTGTTCTGAGCACAGAGAGGAACGGTTCCAAAAGTGTTTTCACTTGGACATGGTGTGGCCTGGCATGCTTTTTTCAGATCAGAACCATCCAGGTGGGGAGAACACAACAAATTTTTTTGTCCCTTCAATTTTACGACTCCACAGCTGTTCTCTTTCATGACCAGCTAAGTCGGCAGAGGAGGGATAACATAGCGGATCAATAGAAAAGTTAGAAAAAGAACAGCAATGCCTGCTTGGTGTCATGGCAGATAAACTTGTATGAAATGGCGTAGGTACTCAGAGGATCTAGTCCTGGCAGCCCGACGGACAGAAAAAGAAATGGTAACCGCTTCCATGGCTCTGGAGAAGTGCACAGCAATGTAGCTCTGGAATATTAAAAAAAGACTATAGACACACTTTATTTAAAATGAGCTTGGGTCATAAACATGCTCTGAGTTACTAGCCGCCATTTTTCCAGTTGATGTCTGCTGCTGTGTCCTGACTCAAGGTGCAGCCCTCCCTGCCACAGATGGTTCTCCTCCTCCTCCTCCTCCTCTTTCTCCTCCTTCCATTTCTCCTCTGCCCCTACATGCTAAACAACTTATATCTCAGCAGTTAACAGCCTCTCTCGCTCTTGCCCCATCCTCTGCAGAATGATTATACGGTTTCAGAGTGTATCCATATGTGTGCCATACCGCGAGAGTTCCTCAGATAAAACTTGCAAAGATTGTCAGGCATTGCGAGAGAAAACAAGACTTTAACACTTATGCAATGATTGAATTTCAGAATCACCCAAAACCAAATCCAAGTAAAACAGTTCTGACACCTGAGCAGATTTTATCAAAAGATGTAATAGTCATGAATGTGTGTGGACATTCAACATCCGCTCCTAGCCAGTATTTGAAAAAGTCAGCAGGTGGCATCAGTGGGCCAATTAAAAAAAAAAAAAAAAAAAAAAGAACAAATCTGTTTTTTGTTTTCTCTGACAAGGATGCTGTGTTCCCAGTGCTCATGGAAAGATATTAGGCGGTAAATCTATAAATAGAAATTAATCACACAGTTAATATTAAAACTTCCAAATGCATTTTTTTCCACGTTATATTAACAACAATAATTTAAAAGTATTACTGCACAGAGTAATCAGATGTTTGATTCTTGTCATGGCGGTGTCAGTGTATTTATTTCTTCATGGAGTGTATCCGGGTGTTGTCATGGAAACGTACAGTAGATGAAAGCTGACAGCTGTTTGGGTCGAGTGAAATCGTTCAACAAATCTGGCAACCCTACCTCCTGAACAGATGGAGAGGTTGGAAAGGTAGTAATCAAATTTAGCAACATCCACCATTATTCTGGATAACATATCATACAAAATTCTTCCTTTTTAGTCAAAACGAGGATTAGTCATATAAAATTCTTTCAAGACAACTTTGACTTTCAAGTCTACACAAACATTACTGCAATGTTTCTGTGAACTGTCTTTTGTATTTTTTACATTTATAATTTTATATAGTTAATCTAGTTAATGTATGTTTAAATTCTCTGTAAAACATCTTTAACCTTAATCTGAAAATGAGAAAATAAGAATTTTATAAAAATAAAGAATGACTGCATCTTGAAGCAAGACACTATAAGGCAGAGTTCAGCACTAGAATTACAAAAAATGACACTTGATTGCAGCTAATTCTTGAAACAACTGAAAAGTCAAACTGAAGTCTTAAGCAGGGTGTTTGTAGATTGCTTCAAAGCAGAGTCGCACTCTCTAAATTTGGCTCATCAGAGAAACTTATTGATTTGGTCACCAAAGACCTCGTTTGTCTCCCGCTCGCTCAAGTCTCAGATGACAGAGTACTTGCATTTTATCCCGTCCGAGTGGCAGCCAAGCTTAGACAGAGAGACAGAGTATTAATCAGGCCTCAGTCTCTCCTCTGCCCTCCCCTCGTTCATCCTCACCTCTCTGGACGCTCCCACAGAATGGACATCTGTGACCCACGCTGGAAATGAGCCTTGAAAGTGTAATTAATGAGTGTAATGGTGAGATAATCCCAGAGAACAAAAATATTGATCAGACTAGCAAAGTCCCAAGTCTTAAAAACGTCTTACCTAAAAGCTCTTACCTCATACCGCTGTCAGGAATTATGGGCAGTGAGGTAATGCAGCACACTCAAAAGTGTATTTTGGCTTCTTTTTTTTAATCATCCCTTGGAGATTATTGAGATGCATGACAAGTAGCTGAATTTGAAAGAGGTTCTGGATAAACTGTGAGATGGTTTGGAATTAGAAATGCCAAAATTTTAGCCAGAAATGTTTATGATACCAGTCTGACTCAGTAACAAGACATAATAATAGTGATTATTACATTTTACTGTCAGCTTATTATTCACTATTTGTCCCTGTGAACCAATGAAAGACATCTGGGCGACTCTGTCCTTTGCAAAAGTGCTGGATGCTACAATTTACTGCATAAATTAAATAAATATTCTGTTATCTAGTGAAATGTTCTAGTATGAAGTCAAAAAGAATAATCAAAATAAGCAGAAAATAGCTGAAAATCTAGACTCAGACTATCTG
The DNA here is from genome assembly GCA_014773175.1 of Lucifuga dentata. Lineage (NCBI taxonomy): Eukaryota > Metazoa > Chordata > Actinopteri > Ophidiiformes > Bythitidae > Lucifuga > Lucifuga dentata. Next base: position 360,087 of record VXCM01000279.1, read on the forward strand.
GTTTTTTATATACCAATAAAAACTAGATTATTTGCAGAGGTGGGGCAAGTCACAAATAAGACTCAAATCTTGGCAACAAGTCCCAAGTCAAGACAGGCCAATCCCAGGTCAAGTCCCAAGACCGGCAAGTCCCAAGCTAAGTAGAAAAATCAAGATGGGCAAGTCCTACAACAAGTCTTAGGTCAGGACAGTCAAGTCCTAAGTCAAGACAAGTTCCAGGTCAAGTCCCAAGTCAAGACAAGAATGTCCTAAATCAGGTCCCTAGTTAAAACAGGCAAGTCCCAGGTCAAATCCCAAATCAAGACAGGCAAGTCCTAGGTCAAGTCCCAAGTCAAGACTGGCAAGTCCCAAGCTAAGTAGCAAATCAAGATGGGCAAGTCCTACACCAAGTCTTAGGTCAGGACAGTCAAGTCCTAAGTCAGACAAGTTCCAGGTAAAGTTCCAAGTCAAGACAAGAATATCTTAAATCAGGTCCCTAGTCAAAACAGACAAGTCCTGGGTCAAGTCCCAAATCAAGAGAGGCAAGTTGTATTCAAGTCTCAAGTGAAGACAGGCAAGTCCTAGGTCAAGTCCCAAGTCAACAGAGGCAAGTCCCAAGTCAAGCTTGAAGTCAGGTCCTAAGAAGTCCAGAGAGGTCAAAGTCCAGAAAGGTAAATCTTAAGTGAAGACAGGAAGGTCTGTCCTCCTCTCCTCTCCTCTCCTCTCCTCACCTGTGCTGCGTGGCTAATGAGGCTGCACGCTGATGGCCAGATGAAAGATGGTCAGCGGGAGCGACAGGTTTATTTTTGTCTTTTGAAACAGCACCACGCATGAAAAATGACGTGCTAGCTTGAATAATTAAACAGCTTCAGAGCTCCACTGATCCACTCGTCTACAGATCAATAGACAACGTTCAGATGGAGCGTACCATATGTTAGAAAACAGCCCACGCACCGCAAACCTGAGGGAAGATGTCTGTTTTATTCCTGGCAAAGAGCTGCTGAGCAGTTACTTAACAAATGAGCAGATTTTTCTTCAGCGTTGGGTTATGCAGCTTATGTACAATATGTCACAATGCCATATCTGACAAATCCATCCTGTCGAATCCTCACCTATTCAATCATTGGCTAATGCCTCATAAATATTGTTACCTTAGGTGACCTCAACGCTCAGATTTTTATTCTGTTTTTGTGCGATGAACATGAAATGCTGTCAAAGCTGTTGTGTGGGATTAGAGATCTTGTTCTTTCCTAAAAGGCCCTTGACCTTCGCCGCTCCCTGACAGGACTCTGTCATTAGCCCTTTGCAACGGGCAGCCTCTCCTGCTGCCCGAGTCCCATGATGCAAATTTCATGTCTCAACATCAAACGACCTGTTGATCAAAGGTCAGCCTGCCTTTGTGTAGGTGTTTGATATCGAAATTTCTATTTCATCTCCAGCTGTCAAGTGCTGTTAAAGCTGAAGAGCAAAGATGGAGGGAGGGGAGCAGGAGGAGAGGTAGAGTTGGAAGAGAATAGGGAACAAATCTCATTGGTAGCTTCGTGTTTGGATGTTACATAGTGAATTTACATACACCTGTTTACATTTGGCTTGGTTTATTTTTCTTGTTAAAACAGCTATTCGGTGTTCTGTAACTGTGTCACAGCAGAAGTGACACTGATATGTGCACGGTGGTGTAATCATAAGCTCCATCTGAAAAAGCCACAGCCTGTACCCCTTTTCTGGGGAATTTCTCTGCTTTGATTGCATTTCTATTTCCTCATGCATTCCTCATAAGCCCTTGAAAATTGCAGAGGAAAGGGAAGAAGGAAGTTGGAATCGATGCATCATTCCGATTAATTAGGGGCATGATTTGCTGAGGCGTCTCAGAAATAAACCAATCTGAATGTGAAATTAGGATTCAGAGGAGAACAGTCGGGCCGCCGAGCATCGAGATCTGTGACATTATGCATGAAATTACAGTTAAGAAAGAAGCCATCTCTCTCAATCATCATGCCACAGTCCTGGAACTTTCACTATATTTCTGTGTATGAGTGTGTGTGAAAGAATGAGTGCTTATTTATGGAAGAATGCACATCATGTGTTTGTATGTGCAGTAACAAAAGGAAAGGCCATGCATCACAGCCTCTGATGTCACTGTGTTTCCATATCTGACACACGTGCTTAATCACCTGCACCATCTTCATCTTCATCTGGTAATTTCTCACACAGCAACATCTCTCAATACAGTTCACTATATTAGCAGGGAGAAATTAAATCACATTCACAAGAGGCACCCAGTGGGACTCTTTGGACGGGATTATCATTTGACTGTGTGGCAGCATCACCACATCCCATGCAAATACACAACCTCAGTGCAAGCCAGAGGAATAAATGTCAGCCAGACTATATTCTCATCCAAGGCCAAGCTGGCAGCATTATATGCATGAGCAGTGTCACTCAGTAGGCCATTAGTGTGTCAGTCAGAAAGAGGATGGGAGGAAGGAGACAACCAAGACTAGCCAGGAACATGACTGTTTTGTCCTGCTTATTGGCTCTTACTGGTATAATATGAAATTAAAATGTTTTATATGACAGAATACAACCAGACAAGACATCATGTGTATAGTATGTGTACAAGGAATATTAGGATTGATGGGGATTTTATGATTTTGTTGTCAACCATGTTAATTGACACAAAAATTATATTTCAGGTATTTAATTTAAGCCTGCAGTTTTTGAAACACCTGCAGTTCTGTTTCTAGATGATAGATGGCAATGTTGCTCTATCACAGAACTCTGATAGGTTTGATGTTTGGGTATTTTCAAACTCTTGCAAACATTTTTACACAGTAATTGTCCACTTTCAGCCCATCAGAATTCATTTTTTTGCAAATATCTTGGTATATGGAAATGAAAAAGGAAAAGCACTTGGACAGCCTCAAACCTGTGATTCTGTGAGTGTATTCTGTGGGTTTAGCACATGTATAATGAAGGCATCGGACTTCCACATAAGAAAATAAAGATTGCATAACCCTGAGTGGACACTGTAACTCCAAATGTGTTAATTTTACTTCTAAAAGCACATCCAAAACTTTGCAAAAAGATATTTGAAAAGATGAAAAAACTGCTCATCTACCAATTGATTATCTCACTATGGACTTAAAGGACCATACTGGTGATTTTGCATCTTTGAGCCCAATAAATAGTACCTGCATACATGTTACATTACTGCCAAGTTTTTTCCAAAATATAAAACCATATTTTATCTTTTATGTTATTTTGTTAAATCCCTAATCTATGAAAATCAAATGTTCAGGTGATACACCTACCTTAAATTTCAGTGTTTCACCTGCTAACACTTACGCATGATTGTAGAAGGCACAGCTGATTTAATTTCTCTGTTAAAAGCAGTTTTCTCCTGGAACTATATTCCCTTGTCAGCCATATTTTCTTTCATGTAGCTCCATGTTGGATCATTGATTAAGTAACTTCAACAAAAAATAATAATGGTGTGTGGTTTGCTGTGATGGATTCTCTTTCTCAAGCAAATTCCAGGTTTTTACAAATTGGTTTTTATAGCAATCTGGAATGAACTGAAACCAATGGCTTCCTGGGGGGTACGAAAAACAATTAATAAACTTACTGCTTTTGAAAATGGTTTAGGGTGATATTTATTGGTCTCAAGCATGCAAAAAAATCACCGGTGTGGTCCTTTAAACCCAGTATTTCCTCATACAATCAATTTCATTCATAATCTATAGTCATATTAAAGTAGCTTTTAATGAAATAAGCATTGTTCATTGCCGAGTACAGCAATGCGTGAATCCCTGAACACACACACTAATAATGACTGATTGTGATACAGGCTTCTGTTGAATCATCACGGGAGTCTTAGATTGAATTGTGAATTACAGCAAATTCCACGTACAAAATGAATCAGCGGCTACAGAGATAGATTCATTGTATGGGGTAATTATTCTCCTCCGATACAAATGTAGGCAGGGGGTGATCTCCCAGCTCATGAATAGGCTTTGTTTATAATGGAGGGGCTCCACAGACACACACATACACACACACACAAACACACACGGTAACTGCCTGACAAATCTTACCTGTTCATAGAAAGGCATGAGGAGAAGAAAAGGAGGAGGATTTCTTTTTTCTTTCTGTCTCTGCTCTCGCCACCTGTGGTGAGTGAGCAAGAGGAGTGGGGCAGTGTGGAGAGAGAGAGAGAGAGAGAGAGAGGANCCTGTGGTGAGTGAGCAAGAGGAGTGGGGCAGTGTGGAGAGAGAGAGAGAGAGAGAGAGAGGAGGAGATGGAGCAGAATTAAAATGAAGTTAGAAAATTTGAGAAGAAATGAGAGATGCGGACCGATAGAAATATAATCAGCAAACATAATCAAGACGGAAGAGCACAGGTGAACGGAGAGATGAGTGGATAGAGAGACGCCACTTCCACAGGCTGTTCAAATCCCCCTTCACCAACGCTCGTCCCTGATGTGCAGGGAGCTTCTTCTGAGGTTTAACACCCAATTATAGAGCCCACACACACACTCACACTGGCTGGTTTTTGTCAGATAATATGTCCCTTAGAATGTGTACACCTTCCATTCTGTATGAAGAAATGTTACGTCTTCAGTAAGTGAGATATAATGAAAAATATCTCAATCTAGAATTGCCGTGGTGCCAAAATCTCTATGCTTCCATTGCCCAAAAACCGCACACTCCCCGATAAGAAGCTGAATGAAGCATGGTGCAGTTTGCTATCAGCTCTGACTGATGAGGGTAAACCAGGCCAAAGGTAATAAACTCTGACATTTCCCGTCTTATTGTGGCAGACGATGTCTGGCTGCACCCAACGCCAGCAGTCCTCGCTCTGCGCTCTATCCCAACACCTCAGGTCAGTAACTTTGACTCGCTAAGCACCCTCATTAGTATTCTAGAAAGCTACGTGGCAGACATCCAGTTTCAGCGTGGAAAACAAAGGCTGGTCGTGTCATTTTGCTGTAGGATTCGGTCATCCAATCACTGTGTTACGACTGTAACGGAGCAGAGGATAGAGAGAGAGAGAGAGAGAGGAGAATGAGGAATTGTCTTTCATGGTGAGGTGGAGAATATGAGGTGTTAGTCTTATAGACATCTGGAGATGTTTGTGTTGACAATAAAGGATTTGAAATTATGACGGCAGAAGTGTGTAAAACAAGATATAGACAGAAAAGAATAAATGTGCAAGAAACACACGTTTTATCCTGTTTTATTTGAGAATAATTTACCGCAATACCAGAATTTCCATAGATTTCATTGTTGTTTTGATTCTCTGCAGAAATATCCAGTCATCTAATGTAGCACCAGAGGGGGTTTCAAGTACCACTGGTGGTACACGCACCACAGTTTGAGAATCCCTGTATTAAACGACCCAACGACCATGTTAGTGGTTTTGCATATTTGAGTCCAATAAATACCCTGGTCCACGATACATTACTGACAACCATTTTCCAAAACATACTACTGGAGCGGTACATATTAGAATTGTTTTTCCTATCTTCCGGGCGACCATTGGGTGCAGTTCATTCCAATGTGCTATAAAAATCATTCCAGTACGCTATAAATCAACTTGTAGAGATTCAAAACATGTTTGAGATAGCTTCTTCTTCTTTTCCTTTCGGCTTTCCCTTCAGGGGTCACCACAGCGAATCATCTGCCTCCATCTAACCCTATCCTCTGCCTCCTCTTCTCTCACACCAGCTAACTTCATGTCCTCTTTCACTACATCCATAAATCTCCTCTTTGGTCTTCCTCTAGGCCTTCTGCCTGGCAGTTCCAACTTCAGCATCCTTCTACCGATACGTTCACTATCCCTCCTCTGTACATGTCCAAACCATCTCAGTCTGGCCTCTCTGACTTTATCTCCAAAACATCTAACATGCGCTGTCCCTCTGATGTACTCGTTCCTGATCCTATCCATCCTCGTCACTCCCAAAGAGAACCTCAGCATTTTAGTCTCTGCTACCTCTAGCTCTGCCTCCTGTCTTTTCCTCAGTGCCACTGTCTCTAAGCCATACAACATCGCTGGTCTCACCACCGTTTTGTACACCTTTCCTTTCATTCTTGCCGAGACTCTTTTGTCACACATCACACCTGACACTTTTCTCCACCCATTCCAACCTGCTTGCACATGTTTCAGATAGCTAATATATCAAAGTGAAGATGACGTTTACTCAGTTTGTTTGTCAACGTAACTTATTTTAACGGGTCCAACACACACCTACATGGACGACAATGTACATTTCCAGTCCCAGGAGAATGTTTTTACTGAGAAATGAAAAACGACTGTGCCTTCTGCATTTGGTCATACGTGTTTGCCAGCAAAACATAAAATTTTAAAGTGTGCATATTACCTGAACATTTGACAGGGAAACCAAAATACAGTTTTATGTTTTGGAAATTGGTTGTCAGTAATGCAACGTGCATGCGGATAGAATTTATTGGGCTTAAATCGCTGGTATGGTCCTTTAAAAAGAACTGCAGCCAGAGGATGCAGAAAACATATATAGTCAAACAACCAGCTTTTGTCTAAATATACAACTGTCCGGTTAAACAACCTTGCCCCTGCAGCTTAGCAGCACTCTTCTATGCAGCCCACTAATTCACTCGCGTGACCTGCAGTCATGGGATTAAAAGAGATAAGCACCAGTGAATATTCCACTGCTTCGGGATAGGAGGTCTCCCATTTATCACCCAGTGAGACCAGTGAATAATACATGGGCTTGTTCAGTCCAAGCACAGTAAAGCAAGGGCACTTGTAGTAAAAAAGTATCGCCCTTGTCCAACCATTTAGGCCTCCCCCAGGCTGATTCCGACAGGTCTATTTGGAACAGTCTTGTTTGACCTCTCCCTATGTCTTCCCTTGGAGCCATGCGTGCAGTCGATCAATCACTTGATAATACACACAACTCCCCGTTCATTCCTATGCAAACACACACACACACACACGTTCCCTTTCTCCCTCCCTTATTGTTACGCACACTCAGACAAACCATTTTGTGGCTGTTGTCCCTTTTTTTTCTATCACATGTATGACCTCTCCAGCCACAATGCATCACGGTAACATGTTAACATGTAACCAACATCAGTAAAGCCTCACACCCCCGTTTTGACATGCATGGTCTTCCTCAGCAGTGCGGCATTGATCACACTGAATGACTGTGATTTCATCCACAGCGAGGCGATGGGATTCATGAATCCAAATGTTTCAGCAGGTGTCTGCAGTAACATCACGTCCAGCTGAGGTCTTTTTCCACATGGACTGAATTGACATATTAGCGTAGGACTCCAAATAGGAAGGTAGAAAATGGAGAAACAAAGCCTCCCCCCCCCCCCCCNCCCCCCCCCAACCAAGGGGGGATACACAACAACAAGTCCGCCATGAGGGATCTGGTTTCATATTGTGTAGAGAACCTTCCCACAGACATATGTGGCAGTTATGGGTGAGATGATTAAGTGCTAAAGTTGCATTTTCTCCTCTGAGCAGACAGCCCAGAGGCCAGAGAAGCTGCATGATTGCCTCTGTGTGCTACATTACATTGACATGATGGAAAATAATCTCCTGGGGCCTGAAATAATGTAAAAGGAAAGTGGGAGAGAGAAAAAAAAGCCCATCCCAGCCTTTTCTGCCAGGATCACGGAATTCTCTGCGTGCAATTGGATTTGCTGATGGATCTCCCCATGCCACCGCCTCAGTATTGATGACAGGCAGAGCTTTCACACACGGGTGCATGGCCACACACACCAGGGAAGTCCTCTAATCCGATTCTGCTATTAGAGCGCCAGACCTACCTGCTGAGTGTCCCGAGCCTCCCGGCCACTCTGGCTCACCCTGACATGGAGCTCAACCATGCATGTGGACACAAAAACCTATGACGATGAAGACTTTGGAAGGAGAAAAACCAGGCTAGAAGCTTAGTCAAATTGGACAAAATGTGTGGAGCGCATGTGTTTTTTCTCCCTTAACTAATTAGTGAGAGGCTAAAAAAAGCCAAATTTTATAAAACGAAATCCATCAGGCGGACAAGTGGAACAAATGAGTCGACCTCACGGTGGGAAGCAGCGCAGCCTTATTTGTTTGCTTATACAACTTGAAGGGCAGACGATGCAGGTCATCCAGCCCGCTGAATTGTCCCCAAAGTTATAACAATGTGAACCTCTGCTTCATATACGAGTCATTTTGCTCTTTGGCAACCAGATCAAAACAAGTGAGCTTTGATCCAGCCTTATCAATCACACTTTCAACACAGTTTTTACAGAAAAAAAAGAGGATGTTTCCTTTTTTGGCTTCATCTCTGCTTATCCGTGGGTGTGGTTTCCATTTGAATCTATGAAGACCACCCACAATGATTGCAACAGACAAGCTAATATCTAGTCAGCTTCCAACAGACTTTGACATTTGTGCAATCTCAAATAAACTCAAACTTGAGGAATTTTTGGCAGTGTCACTACTAGAGTGTAAAGGTCGACATTTATCTTATCCCTTTCAGCAGCTTTTTCAGCGAAATCAATTAAATGTAAACTCAACTAATCCATTTTTAAACTGAAATTCTTACTTTACGACAATTAAAGACCTTCAGCAAAAGAAAAGCTTCTTTATCTCAAGTTCTACTTCTAAACAACTATTAGCAAACATCTTTGTCAGCAGTTTGAGTGTGTGTGTGTGTGTGTGTGTGTGTGTGTGTGTGTGTGTGTGTGTGTGTGTGTGTGTGGTGGGATTATGTGGAAATCAGGGTGATTTGGGGAGACTCGGAGCATCTGCTCATCAGCTCCTCAGGTGGGGTTAGTGAGAAAGAGAATCAGAAAGAAAAGAGAGAGAGGGACTCCTTAAACATGGAGAAGGACCTTCAGCTCTGTATTTACAGCAGCCTCCCATAGTTCTCCTATTTGTCTCCTCCTGAGCGGTGGAGGGGAGCCAGCAGCTCTTCACAACATCTGCAGGCGTTCTTCCACAGGCCTCCAGAGGCACATAATAAGCCATTACCTCCATCTCTGACAAAAACACACATTTAAACTACAATTACACCCCCTGCCTCCTCTCCCTCATGCATTCCATCTCATTCTCTCTTCTTCTTTTCTGCAATTCAATCACTCCCAACATGAGACACCCCCCCCANACCACCACCACCACCACCCACCACCTCTGTCTTCCTCTCATCCACCCCAAGAGACTGCAACAAAACGGCTCACAACTGAAGAGGGCCTTGTTGAGGAGATGGATGTAATTTATCATAAATATGCTGTGTCTTTTATTGTGTTTGTACATATTATACAGATATGTGCATACAAATATGCATACACATATTGCATGTATTAAAACGTATTTAATCCATTTTGAACAAAGTGATGTCAGCTTTTCTTGCGAGAAATCACCAGACAGCAAATGTATTTCTGAATCTGAGCAGCAAAAGATGATCCCATCTATTCCTATATACTCTCTAGAGGCATCGCTCCTAATTTCATTGGTTGCAGCCATTCCTGTGGTTTTCCACACTGAAACAGTATCATATTTTGAATGCACACTATAATAATAAATCTCTGGTTCATAGTGCTGTGACCAGAAAATTCTGTGCAGGATGCAGAGAGAGAGAGAGAGAGAGAGAGAGAGAGAGAGAGAGAGAGCAGAAAGTGCAAATATCAGGTGATCAGTTTCAATGTATCAGAAAGGGACGTCTGTGCAGGGGTAAACAGAAACCAGAGCTATCATCAAATAATAGCAACCCCAGGAAGCCTTCTTCTCTCATTCAACAGCAGCTAGGCCCAATTTCACAGGCCGCGGCTGTGGTTGAATGGGAAGAAATTGGGTAAAAATGTGAAATCAATTGCTAAGATTGCAGTTGTACTTTTATTTGTCTCCCTTTCTGTTATTTTGCAATGTTATGCAGTGTTAGACAACTCAAATGGCAGCGTTCTACCTTGAGGTTTGCAGCTGTCTCCCTCCGTCTAGAGAAAACAACCCAGGTAGGAATGAACTAATGTTAGCTCATATTAGATAATCTTGGCTTTTATGACATACAGCTTTGGTCAAAGTATCTGTTAAATTATTACTGTATGTAGGAGTTTTTGGGGTAAAAAATTCATAATGTTATCTGGGTCATTCTCAAAAGATGGTGACAGACATTTCCTTTGTCGTTGAAGTCATGAAAAAGCTTTTAATATTCATGAAACCCAAAAGTACACACAACTGTGTAACCTCACATTTTCCTAAATAAAATGAAACAGTTTCACTTTATGTTGTTTTGCACTTTGTTTTTTTTTCAAAAGTATTGAAATTGCTGAGTGGTGGAAAAACTGCTTGTTCCCTAGTAAGGTATACATAGCACTTTTGTGACTTTTACAGTTATTATTATTTTTTTCTTTTCACTAATTTTATTTCCCATGGTTAAAGATGCATACAGAGCCTATCAAGTATGTAAATAAACAGGCAAAAATAAGTATTTAAGAATAGAAATAATTTAAAAAGAGCATTTATCCTGTACTTTCATACATTGTGGTCATCAATATGTAAAAAACAAAACCCTTTATATTGACATTACAAAAAGTTATGGAGAAACACTTCCGAGGCTTCAAATATATACATGGTGAGATTCCCTCCACATTTTGTAAGTTATTAATTTAGTTTCAAATTTCATTTTGTCATGCAGTTCATTGTGTCAATGGTGTGATGTTTTCCATTCTTGTAAAAAAAAAATTTGTCAGAAAAAAGGATTTAATGGTATAATTGGTTGATTTTAGTGTAATTAATGATACTGTTGATGTTACCTTTTATGGTCATTTGTCACTGGTGCTACAGCATTTGCTAATGATTCAATAAAGGACAATAATAATTATTAAAATAATTATTTAAAAACAGGTGTCCTGTATGATTATGTGTAATACCAAGATGTTAACAGTTATCAAAAAAATTTTAGTGATTTAAAATCTGAACAACCCATTTCAGTACCGCCTCATAAGTGGAGCTGTTCCCTAACAAGCTCATAATTAAGAAACAATTTATTTAATTAACCCTCCATATGGCAACAAGCATCAGAAATATTACACGATCAAGAAATAAAATGCCAAAACAACAGCATGTTAATGCGTTAGATATTCAATGGACACAATTTGTGCTAATAAACAATAACATCGTCAGGGGCACTTGTGCAGTTATTCTCACCAATCCATTAATCAATGAATTCTAATTAAGAGCAATAGAGATTAAATGACAGAGCGTTAATACATGGAAATTACATGGCAATCACACTTTTCAATAAACAGCAATTAGTCTGTTTCTCTTGTCAGCGTTAGATTGCAGCTGCTGCCACATGTTCTGAATGCTAAAAGATCAACAGCAAACTGATAGAAACTGCAACTGTAATGAATTACCCCTGCAATGAAACATAATAAAAGGCCCTTTTATTATGAAGAGTTTGAAAATACCTATCAACAAGACAACAGATAATTTACAATATTCAGTTTTGGTTGAAAAATGTTGCCAGTGAAACACAGCACCACACATAATGTGTCAATAAGGGCAAATACTGTCAAGCAACCATGTTCCCTCGTTCATAAACACCTGTTAGGAAATCTTTTAGCATTTGCAGTTCGTAATGGGACAACGATGTGCTGATTAAGTAAGGGAGGTTTAATGAATGAGCTTAAATGATCATATTTAGCAAAATAACAAAAACACTAAAATAACAGGAAAACTCAAATATGGTTGTATGTTTTGGAAAATAGATGGCAGTAATATAAAGTGTATGTGGGTACTATTTATTGGGCGCAAATATGCAAAATTAGTGGTATGGTCCTTTAAAACAGTACAGACCAATTTAAAAGTTAAACTTTATTATTTTATTGTATGTTTGGATGAGAGATCCAGAACCTCATGCAGTTTTTTTTTTTTTTTTTTTTTTTTTTTTTTTAATGATGGTTGACTAAATTTTGAGATTACCATTGGGAACGAGGGGTATACATACATTCCAGTGAATGCTTTAGCAGGAAATACAAAAAAGGGCAAATAGTGCTTCTACATAGAGTAGGTTATGATCCCCCATATGTTACACTTCAGGTTACTGCCACTCTCATATTGTTGCATTTTTTAATGTTTTAGCAGCAGTTCCAATAAATGAGAAATGTATCCTGATATCTCACACCTAACATCTAAGTTATTGCTCAATTCACATCGTTGTATATCTGCTTTTGATTACACTATCTGCTGGTTTGCATAGGCTTTTTTTTTTTAGTTTTTATCTCTAATTTTTGTTAATTAAGTTANCACTATCTGCTGGTTTGCATAGGCTTTTTTTTTTTTAGTTTTTATCTCTAATTTTTGTTAATTAAGTTAATTATCATATGTAATTGAGTTATTTTGCATAATTTGTCCCCATGCAGCTGTCAACTTTTTCTATTTCCAGAGGATAGAACTCTGATTGGCTGAGACACCCCGGCTCCTGTGCTCATTGGCTGCTGCTTGTTTCCGGGGCTCCACATTGCGCTCACTGACGTTTCTCGGTTTGCCCCGAGACAGACTGGAGAGAATGGCTGCCAGTGGAGGTTAGCAAAATCTGTATTGTTTTGTGTAGTAATCAGACTTGAATAAGGCATTTTAAAGTTATTGTTTGTGTCTTTACTTGTTTGCCAAAAATACCAGAAAGAGTCGTGACATATTGCGCTCTTGTTAAAAGAGGTTAGGCTCTAAACGACTCAACTAAAGTGTTGGTTATCGGCTAGCCTGTCTGTGCAGCTAACATTAGCTACATTGCTAACTTTCGGCCGGTTAGCTTGCTACACAGCTGATTGTGTAAACACTTGTTTGCGACAAGACACAAAGGCTCGATACGTTACAGTTGTAGCAAATATTTTAATCATTAATGGGGTATATGTCACGATAAATATGTCTACAATACTGACGCTAGATTTGAAACATTTATATCTTATCGTCTCTTGGTGCCGTAATGTGTCAAAGAAAGGTAGGCAACATTAGCTTGGGAGCTAGTTCTGCTAAAAGTTAAGCTGGCATGTCAGGTAGCTGCTAACATAACCGCTAGCATTGTTTTATTTTTCATGACAAATATCCCAAGGAATTTCCATATAATTTCACATTAGACAGTTTGTTATCTATAAATCGACTTTTGTCAAAGCAGCTAACTTAACCTATTTCTGCAGACACTGCAGTGATGTGAAAAGTGATGTTAGCTACCACCTGGCGAGACAGTAGCTAAGTTTTTACTCACATCGGGAGTCTTTGTTCAGACAAGGAGCTAGCATTGCACAACACGAGATGTTTGTTGGGGAAAGTTTGTTTTATGCCGTCACAGTGGAGAATTAATGACTATTGTGAAGCATTATAAAATACAAAAGTTTGGATTTTGTCTATTTAACTTCTCATAGTATATGTGATAAGCAACGTGTTTACTCTGCAGACATTCTGAAGGGGGTATTCAGCATAGGCCCATATGTTATCCACATGTTCCAAGTTGGCTCCATATGTGCATGAAAACATGAAGAACGCTGTTAGAAATTAGCTAACCAAAACATTTTCTGAGTCTGTCAACAGTCAAAGAATGGAGGTATTGCAAGATTATGATTTGCCAGCCTTTTAGCTCAGACACTAACTAATACCAAAATCACCTTTGCTTGAGATATTTTGGGCAAGAAATTTTTTATTTCTTATTAGAAAATGCTCTGGGTTCTTTTTTCAGTAACCTTTGCAGTGTTCATTAACAGAAAACTTTTTCACAAGCATGGCTGACACAACTTCTGCTTTTTCTTAGCAGGGTGTAGATCAGGTCTGATGAGTTGCCAATGGTCAGAACCAAGAAAGAGCAATTATTGTTGCTTCATACTTGTAATACTTGTAAAATTAGGAGTGTAACCACGTTACTCTACTACTGCTACAACCACTACATTACTTTACTTTTGTTTTACTTTCTATAACTCATACCAATTTTTATGTGTCCATAGTATATTTTCAGAATTTCACTTTATGGTGATACAGTTTTCTTTGTGAGACACTAATCCAAATAAAATGACAAGAGTGTACCCACTTATCAAAGCATAAAGCCCCTTCTGCCATGTTGTGCTTTATTAAGTTTGCTCACACACAAACTGGCAGCAGGATGATCAGTGAGACAAGGCAAACTGTTTTTGCTTGGCCATTGGTTTTAATTCAGTACGATTTTAAGTATAATTTTGTGGAAATTTTATTAACCCACTAATATTCAAATTGATTACTCAACATCAATTTTTAGTGCATTACATTACTGAAAAGGTAATGTGATTACAGTAATGAGTTACTTCATACCATGTTACCTCTAAAGTTTTTCTTACAAGTGCTGTCTGCATAGCCAAAAAGGGATATAAATATGCCTCTTAGTGCGTACCAAAGAACTCCATTGTCACCCAGAAAGAAAACTAAATAAAAACATAAAACAGTATTACAGTTACATGTGGATGAGATGTACCTTTTATTGTAATGAAAACAACTGTATTTTGGTGGAACAGCATTCCTGATGATGCATGTCATGTCTGCCTGATGTGATGCTACTTCCTAGAGATTCCTGTTATTAGTTGTTAGTAGGAAATCATGGAAATCGGGTATTTTTTTGTGGGTTAGTTTAACATAAAGCCATAAAATTACACTGTCCCTATCCTTTAAGCAGCCAACTTTGTGTCACCTTCAGCTATGTGGCATTAATGTGATCAGGGGTCATAAATTGCACACAGCACTGTTTTTCATTTGGTATTTTGTGACCCTCAATCACCTGGAGGAGTTGTATGATCAGATCTTATGCTTTCTGTGGTGTCTACATCATTTCTAAAGTTCTTTTTTGCTCTTTTCTTCCTCTTTGTATGTGTTCAGAGGTAGGGAAGCTGTTACAAGTACAAAATGGGACGCCTCCAAGCACCAACTACAACGGCGTAGATGCTATTCATGCGTGTAACATCCTTCAGCAGCTGAAAGCCTTGTATGATGAAGCACAGCTCACAGACATCGTTGTAGAAGTGGACCATGGCAAGACTTTCTCATGTCACCGAAATGTCCTTGCAGCAATCAGCCCATATTTTAGGTAGGATTTTGTTGATGTATCTGTTATTCTATTATTTTTTTATTTTTTTAAACATTTTTGAAAGCATTTTTTCTTTTAGAATGAAATGATGGTCTCTTCTTTATTTTGGTTATTAGGATTAATGATGAAAATTGTGTAACATTTCATACACAGACTGAATCACTTCAGTTATCAAATTATTCTATTTGGCTATGGAAACTTTGAAAATTTTTGAGTGTCTTGGCTTTTGAAATACAAATAAGGTCCATGTTCTAGTCATAATTAGATAGATTTAATCTCTCATAGAGGACAAGAAAGTCAGTTATTTGATTTCATAGTGACCTCAGTTAAAAACACTCATGAATCTTTGGTTTGTTTAGAGCAGAGGTCACTAACAGGCGGACCGCGATCCGGGTCTGGACCCAGAAGCTGTCCCATATGGACCCGGACCTATAGCCAAAAGAGAAGGTTATGATTTAAAACCTGACGGGACGCTTCTATTTTAACCGGCGCAGCTTTTGTAGTCTTTACAGTAGTGGTTTAGTGGATGAGGAAACGCACAGACCAATTGCATACGAGTTAAGCCATCCCATGTGATACCACTCAGCCAATCAAGTCTGTGCATTCCAGGCGGTAAACATTGCGACTCTACAGTGCACACAGAGAGAGTTAGAGGCAAGTTACACATGAAAAGACGTTAGAAAGAAAGAAAGATAGCGATACGTGTAGAGAAAACAAAGGGAGAGATACAGACGACTGAGCCGGAGAAAGTTCAGAAAAAGACGGGTGAGACGGAGAAAGGGAGACAAAAATAAGGAACAAATGGCGCTCTCCAAAAAAAGAAAAGTGGACAGCGAAAATAGAGCATTTAATCCGGAATGGACAGACTCATTTCTGTTCATACTTCCCACTGGGAGCACTAAACCAGTGTGTCTCATATGTTCAGAAACCGTAGCACTTATTAAAAGTGCCAATGTGAAACGCCATTATGAGACAAAACATAGAGGTTTTGAACAAACATACCCACTCAAATCTGAAGTGAGATCAGAGAAAATAAGTAGTCTCAGAGCCCAATATGACCAGTCCACCAGGATCCTGAGCCACACATTCACTGCCCAACAACGTGCTCATGAGTGTTCCCTCAGAGTTGCTTGGATTTTGGGTCAACACAAAAAGTTTTTTCTGAAGTTAAGCACTTTATTTGAACATGCACAATTTTCACATTTTATTTATTTTCTCTTATTTTGAAATGCAACCCTACTTTTATTTACTAAATGAGAGAACATACATATCAGCAGTCATACATATATGTTCAGTTCTATGTTATGTGACAATAAATATTGTCAAAAAGTTTTTGAATTTTACTGAATTCATTTGATTTGACAGTCAGGTATTGATTACATGCAGATGTTGATACAACTACTAGGCTACTTAACTATATATCACACTAAATAGTTAGACATTATGATCTTCCGGACCTTTGCTTCAAGAAATTTTCTCTAACTGGACCTCTTTAAATTTTAGTTGAATACCCCTGGTTTAGAGCATTAATGATTTAAACTCCTGCCAGATTTAAAATTTTGAATCAGTTGAAACCGACATAAGATGTTATTGCTCATTTCTAACATGTCTGTATTGGTTTCCCTGATTTATTTCAGTTTTGTCTGCAAGTGTGATTTAAGTGGGTAAGAACTGTAAACTTAGTCAAAAACACCACAGCAACAAATATCATTGAATGTTCACTGCAGTATATAATACAAGAATTTACTGTCTGCTAGATGGAAATAAAAAAGCTGTACTTGCTTCAACACTTATCTTCCATCTGGGCTAAATGAAAAGCAGAATCAGAATGCAACTGTTTCATGAGAACTGTTCGATAAAGTTAAATCATTTATATTGTCCTCATTGTCACCACCAGGTCTATGTTCACCAGTGGCCTTACGGAGAGCAGCCAGCGTGAGGTGAGAATTGTTGGGGTGGAATCTGAATCCATGCACCTCGTCCTAGACTACGCTTACACGTCCAGGGTCACGCTGTCTGAGTCCAATGTCCAGGCCCTGTTCACGGCAGCCAGCATTTTCCAGATTCCCGCCCTGCAGGATCAGTGTGCTCAGTTCATGATCAGCCGACTTGATCCCCAGAATTGTATTGGGGTCTACATGTTTGCTGATGCTTATGGGCACCAGGAGCTGAAGGAACGATCACAGGACTACATCCGCAAGAAGGTCAGTTGGACTATGAGTGTAGGATCAGGTTATTAAAGGACCATACCATCCCTTTTGCATGTTTAAGCCTACTATATTCAATTTTCATACATACAGCTTTCCTTATATTTTGCAAAACCTCTTAATCTTTCAAATCAAATATTCAAGTGACACACCCACCTTAAAAATTAATGTTTCACCTGCTAATAGTTATGTAGCCTCATGAAGTCACAGTCATTTAAACTTTTTGATAAACGCAGGTCTTCTTATGTGACTATATTCCCCAGTGGAGGCATAAATTCACTCTGTGCTTTTTATTGGGCTTAAATGCTAAAATTACAAAACTTTGGAAAAAAAAAAGCCCTCAATATGTGTTGTTGGCGATGCCCAAGAATGTTTCAAGTATCAAGTTGATTTTAATGGTGTACCAGAATGAACTGAAGCTGATGTTGGTCTGGAAGGTAGGGAAAAAAAAAAAAATTAATTCACCATTCCAGTAGTATGCTTTTGGAAATGATTGTCAGTAACGTTATGTGTATGAAAATTGAATATATTAGGCTCAAACATGCTTTTGCATGTTTGAGTGGTATGGTCCTTTAACTGTTATTTGCTCTGTAATTTATGATTTTGTCAGCATCTGCTATTATGCTTTATCCAGTTTTTTTTTTTTTTTTTAAAGAAATAGTCTTAGAAAAGTGCCTCCATTATGAGCAGTGTCGATTGTTGCAAAACATCTGAAATGTTTCATGTGCTTCTGTGGTAGTTCTTGTGTGTGTCATGGGAGCAAGAGTTCCTCCAGATGACCAAGGAGCAGCTGGTCAGCATTTTGAACAATGATGACCTAAATGTGGAGAAGGAAGAACATGTGTATGACAGCATCGTCCGCTGGCTGGAACATGACCTGCCTGGTCGTGAGGCCCACCTTGCTGAGGTTTTCTCCCAGTGCATCCGTCTGCCCTTACTAGATGAGGCCTTCCTGAGTCGAATACCTGCCCCTTTCGCAGGTGCCCTCTCTCTGTCTAAGGACCCTGCTGAGGCTAAAGCCCGCCTCTCTGGCACTAATGGTTGCCCCCAGCGCTTGGGTATGACTGCTTCGGAGATGGTCATCTGCTTTGACGCCGCTCACAAACACTCAGGGAAGAAGCAGACGGTGCCTTGTCTGGACACAGCCACTGGAAGGGTATTCAAGCTCTGCAAACCACCCAATGATCTCCGGGAGGTGGGAATCTTGGTATCCTCAGAGAACGACATCTACATTGCTGGAGGCTACAGACCTAGCAACAGCGAGGTGTCCATCGACCATCGGGCAGAGAGTGACTTCTGGCAGTACGAGCACGCAGGCAACCGATGGCTTCTGCGTGCACCGCTGCTGAGAGCTAGGATTGGCTGCAGACTGGTGCATTGCTGTGGAAAGCTCTATGCACTTGGAGGCCGTGTGTACGAGGGTGATGGACGAAATGCATTAAAGTCAGTAGAGTGCTATGATGCCAGGGACAACTGCTGGACAGCAGTCAGCCCCATGCCAGTGGCCATGGAGTTTCACAGTGCTGTGGAGTATAGAGACCGCATCTATGTCCTCCAAGGTGAGTTCAACATTCTAAAGAGCTAATATAGAATCTGTAAAGTGGACTAAATAATGATAATGCAATAATTCTTCCGTTTGTTTCCTGCAGGTGAATATTTCTTCTGCTTTGACCCTCGCAAGGACTATTGGAGTCACCTTGCCCCAATGAGTGTCCCTCGGAGCCAGGCTCTCGCTGCCTTACATAAAAACTGCATCTACTACATTGCCGGCATCTGCAGGAACCACCAGCGCACCTTCACCGTGGAGGTCTACGACATTGAGCAGAACACCTGGTGCCGCAAGAGAGATCTGCCTTTTGACCAAGCCACAAGCCCGTATATAAAGGCCATGCTACTGCAGGGCAAGCTGCACCTGTTTGTACGAGCCACACAGGTCATGGTGGAGGAACACGTGTTTCGCACCAGCCGCAAGAACTCCCTGTATCAGTACGACAATGAGGCGGATGCATGGACCAAAGTCTATGAGACACCTGACCGCCTCTGGGATTTGGGCCGCCATTTTGAATGTGTGGTGGCCAAACTTTACCCGCAGTGTCTACAGAAAGTGCTTTGATGTGGCTAGTTAGAAACATTTTGTGAACCCAGTCTAGGAGGTGGAGGGAGTTGGTGGCCCTGCCTGCCTTATGCCTGGTGCTACCTTGAGTTTGCACCACAAGGACCATTTTTGGTGTAGTCTTAAGTCATTCAAACTTTGGTTTAACATGATCAAAATGGGGTGCTTTTAAAGACTGCAGTATTTTTTTCTAGACGGCACCAATTACCCACACTGATGCTTGTCTTACAGAATCGTACAATGAATCATAAGTGCAATTATCCTATGTTTGCTTGTTGTTGAGCCATGTTGTTCCATTTTTGTTTTCAATGCATATATAGATAAGGATTTTTACAAATGATAAGTATGCGGATGAGGGTATCTGCAAGATACAAGTGCCCTCTGGATATATAGATGCTACGTGTCAGCCTAAAGTGAAAATTTCTATATATAAATAACTTTATAAACTATATATTCATACGGGTAAGATGGGCATCATAGCTCATTAGTAGGTCCCTTGCTCTGATTGAGGTTTTTCTTTTTACGTCTGTGCTCAAGTCTCTCCACAGCTTATTTTCTAGACAAGGTTTAATTTGAAGTGTGCTTGTGATTTACATTAAGTGTTTTTGAAGCTAGTATATTTCTATAGCCCACTCTTCTTCACAAACGCGTCAGTGTGTCAAACAATACACTATGTGTGGCTTCCAAGCTATTAAGTTTGAGCTTTGAGCTAGATTCCAGTTGCATGGGGGCTCATAGTCTCCCATTTTGTCACATGCAGAGACAACTTAGGTGAAAAGTTAGAATACTCGCTCTCCACATTGGAGAAAAAAGGACAGTCAGTGTGGCAACACTAAGTGGAAAGTTCAGACCAACTATTAAGTTTACCTCAGCAGCTGCAATACATTTAATTAGGAGAAAAGGGACATATTTCAGGTCATTGTGTTGAAGCAAATGTGTTAAAACTTCAATTTAGCATTGAGCTCTGTTGAGGTTGTTTTTTGACATCTGATTATAATCTTCATTTAAATGGTGTTTAAAGAGCTTAAATGGCAGAAAGCATTTGAGAATTTGATTTAGTTGATCTGGACACTGAAAAGAAGTTTGTGGTAGCAATAACTCATGGAATTGTGAGTAGGCTAAATTAGATTATATTACCTTAGTCAAAGTGCATTAAGATTTTGTGTGCTCATCTCTTTTGAAATTAAATTGGTTCCAATAATGGAATAGCTGTAGCACAGGTGTAGGATTGAGAAGTGATGCGTAATTTAGTGCACATAATTTGGGCTGCCAGTGTGCCTGCGGCTATAAATGGGGCATCAGATTGAAATACTGTTTGTCCTGATGAAGATTATCAAAAAGTCTTACTCATTGCACTGAATTGTGCTCCACTTCAGTGGTCTTTAACTGCAAACTTTACGAAGCACCCTCAAAGCATCCCACCACCCAAAAAGCTAGAAATCTATAAACAAGTTAGGGTGGTCCAGCTTACGTGCTAATTCATCCGTGAACCCATCTTTACACGCCATCACTTGGAGGACACAAACTGTTGGTGCTGCTTTTTGTTTTTGACAATCTTGTGTAGAAGTAATACCGCCGAGTGGCGTTCCCTGTCAGTATGACATTTTAGTACTGTCGAGTTCCTCAACGTAGGTTCCTGTGTCATCTTTGCACTACACATTTGCCCTTGTATTTTATCCTAAGGAAGAGTACCCCTCCATTATAAAAACGGTTTAGGTAACCATATAGCAATCATCCAGCTGGAGATTTTCATGGAGACTTGTGCAAGGAGAGTCACATTCAGTAAAAGAGTTGTGTACATAATTTAACTTCTCTGAGAGAAGATCTACAGTTGAGTGACTTTGTGCCGATTTCTCATTGACCTGGCCTCAACAGTGGCCTCAAAATAGCCCTCAATGTTGAGAAAAGGTGGGCATCACCCATAATGTCTGCAGACGGCCATTTGAGACCCAGGAACGGACAACTCTCAGGATTTCTATTGATACACAGTACTGTATTTAAAAGTTTTTGTTATATGTGTAATATACTGTACTATAGGTTTGCTGTACTTGCACAGTTTTTTTTTTTTTAAACTTCAGTTTCTTTATAACTTGAAAAGTAGATGTGATTTCTTTTTGTTGTCTTCTATGCCCCCCCCTTTTTTTTTTGGTTTAATTACCCATTTAGTTATGCTAGTGTAATCCTGCTCTGTTGAGGAAAATGATTACCTGCACGAGCGATGCATTTTGAATTTTTTTTTTTAACTCCCTCTGTAGTGCAGTAGTATTAGTTTATTGTAACATGTCATTGAAACAAAACATTACAGATATGTAACTGCATTGTTGCATCAGTCTTCAAACACCAGTCATGTCATATAACAAGCTAAGGAACTGTGTTTTCCGTGTTCAGGAGTTAGAGCATTGGACATCGATACCATCACTTATGGGTGCTATTCCATTGTGTCCATGCATTTTCTTCTTCACTTTCACTTTGCTGGTTTTGTCTTTTTTGGGGTTTGGGTTACAGTGATGGTTGAGCTCAACTGTGAAATTCACATTGCACATTATTTGAAAATAAAATTATTCAAAGTGAAATTTGTTCGTGGGCTGATGTGGATGGGTGAAAGGCAAATTTATCTCTCTGTAAATCTGCTTTATCTGTAAAATCTCGCCATTAGATCAAAGTGAAAGAATGCAGGGCAAAAGGTGCTGCCACCCACTGATCCTGTTACAGGAGGAGGAGGAGGTGACTGAGGAGAAACCCCTTCAGGCCATCGGTGCAACACGTGCCCAGACGTCAAATAAAGCAGCAAGCTTACAAACTTTGAGCATAAACTACTGCAGAAAACGAGAACAAAGGCACTGCATGGAAGGTAAGATCAAATCCGGTTACGCGCAACATTTACTCACGTTAACGTATTTTATCAGCGGCAAAGTTTAGACGAGGCACAATAGTTTCTTTGTGTTACATTTCGGTTATTTCTCCACGTGGACTTTTATTTCCGTACGTGGCAGAAACAGTGGACACGCAAAGATCAGAACGTTACCAAGAGATGAGTTTCAGTGACATGTTTACGCGCTTTTGATCAATAACGCGTAATCTGTTAGTCACCATAGATGTAGTGTAGTTTCGATCGTTTTACTCATGAATAAAGTCAAACTATGGAAGACGTGTACTTTAATGACGCATACTACTAGAAATAAATACATCAACAAGTACTTAGTAAACAGTTTCAGATATTTATATCGTATTGATTAGATGTTGAATCCATATTTTGCACGGCACAAAACAAATACAATGTTGGCTAAATAATCAACTTGTGTTTCCTCAGGCGAGTCATGTAAACTTTGGCGTTATTAGTGGAAGAAGAATCTAAATCCTTAAAGACACAATCATTAATTTGTAACCATATAAATTGCAGGTATAATTAGAACAGTCGGACAGAAATTAAATATTAGCACTTCGCCTGTTTCTCATCTAATCAGCCTGTTTTTAACTTCTGCGTTTGCTCTCTTCATGTGATCAAACCGTTTCCATTATCAGTAAATAGTTAAAGATATACACTACTGGCCAGAAGTTTGAGGCTACCCCCAGTTTTTTTTTAAAATACACTGTTTGTTTTTACAATTTATTGCACAGGAAATGACAAAAATATATAAAATATAT
Organism: Lucifuga dentata; assembly: GCA_014773175.1. Taxonomy (NCBI): domain Eukaryota; kingdom Metazoa; phylum Chordata; class Actinopteri; order Ophidiiformes; family Bythitidae; genus Lucifuga; species Lucifuga dentata. The sequence continues at coordinate 383,107 of VXCM01000279.1, forward strand.
ATTGTATGAACTGAGTCAGGTCAACTGGATTCAAGTTTTTTTTTTTTTTAATTCTGAAACATTTCACCATTTATTCAAATGGCTTCCTCAGTCAGAAATGAACGCACAGAAGGATGTTAAACCTCCAGCAACTACAGTCTATATAAAATATATGTAACTAATTAGTTTTCAAGAAGAATTTGCAACAAGAGCACATTATGTAGCCACTATGGCTTAAGAAATGATTTTTAATGAAGGCATCAATCTGTATTAGTGCACCGGCATCTACAGTTGTGTTCCCTTGCTGATGTGTTTTAACATTCTCTTCAATAGCTGTTGTCTGCCTTCTCCCACATCATTTTGGATTAACTTGCTACACAGTCTGCTCATGCTGCTGCTCTGCANTCTGCCTTCTCCCACATCATTTTGGATTAACTTGCTACACAGTCTGCTCATGCTGCTGCTCTGCATGTAAAATATGGGGGGATTCAGTAATGCTGTGGGGGTTTTGTGGGAGAAAGATCTGGAGACTTGGTCCAAGTTAAAGGAATTATGAAGAAAGAGAATTACCCTTTCATCCTTCAAAGACATGCGATTCCATCTGAGTTATTGGACAAAATTTCGTTCTTCAACAGGACAATAATCCAAAACATTCATCAAAATTATGCCAAAATTACATCTATTCAAAAGAGAAGGAAAAGGTTTTGAGAATTATGACTTGGTCACCCCAGTCTCCAGATCTTTCTCCCATCGAGCTTGATAGGCAAGTTCAAATGCCCAGGCAATGAAAAAGAAAGTTGGAGTGCTTGAAAAGTGCTTGGGAATCATTACCAGGAACCGACTTCCAAAATTGACTGCAGCGTATGCCTACAATTTGTGTGGCAGTTATTAAGGCCAGAGGGAGTTACTTTGATGAAACCAAAGTCTGAGCCTGAAATGACTTCAAAGTGCTTTTATATTGACAAATTCTTCTTGAAAACTNGAAACCAAAGTCTGAGCCTGAAATGACTTCAAAGTGCTTTTATATTGACAAATTCTTCTTGAAAACTAATTAGTATTATGTATTTTTGTCATTTCCTGTGCAATAAATTGTAAAACAAACAGTGTATTGATGATTTTTTTTTNTTTTTTTTTTTTTTTTTTTAAACCTGGGGGTGGCCTCAAACTTCTGGCCTGTGCTGTATTTATACATTTTGAAATGATAATAGTTTGCTTCATTCATATGTTGAATTTGGTAGAGGGACTACCCTTTAATTCACACTGGATCACAGGAACCGTTTTTATTTTCTTTCTTTAAGGTACATATTTAATGCAGCATACCACAAAGCCAACCTTCTTGGGTAGCCTGTTTAACAGTAAATTCGGACAGTCTGATATGTTCAAAATCTGATTGGATAAGTGCATTAAAGCTCCATTCTGCAATCTTGTAGCTGAGGCTTCTGCCCAACCGTCAAAGTCCATATTCCAAATTCCAGCTAAGGCTCAGGTCACTGGGCTGCACACCGGTCAAGGGTTCTAAACCTGTAACCACCTGGAGAGATCAGTTTTTACATGGCTCATTTACTTGGCTCATGGGTAATTGCCTTCATCCAAGAGATTTCCAAATCTCTTAAAAATGCATTATATTCAGAGTTTTATCACATATTGTCTGATATCTTTTCTCACTTTTCACAGGAATATGCCGCCTAGAACAGGCAGTGAGTTGCAATCCACACCTCTGGATGGAGGCTGGGGCTGGGTGGTGGTGTTTGGGGCCTTTATTTCCATTGGATTCTCCTACGCCACACCCAAAGTTCTCTCTATTTTCTACAAAGACATTCAAGAGGACTTGCTGGTCAGCTACAGTAATATAGCATGGATATCATCCATCATGCTAGCTGTTATGTATGCAGGCGGTGAGTTGAATGTATTTTGTTACATTGAAATTTGACAAAACACAGTGCCAGATTTAAGCATTTTAGCATTTGCCTTGAAAGGGGTGATACTACAATATTTCCATATATACTTGTTGAAGCAATTCATAAAACACACTGACATACAAATTAGGACCGTTCAGTCTGGTAAATGAAATCTGGTTGACATTTTAAACTGTATTTGCCTCATTTGTTAGCGATCAGTAAATGTAATATTTCAGCCCACTCACTTGATCAGACAGTGTATTTAAAATGGTGAGTTTTGATCTGATCTCCACACTTTCTTGTGGCACCGCATCTCTTCCTCAAGCCTTATCTGCTGTGCTTTGTGTGTCTCTTTCTCACATGCGACACAGACACCACACTCACCTGCTGGATGCCACACTCCTGGTGTGTGGCTCTCTCATCTCTCTTATATTAGTGTCAAATTCTTAAAATGTGGAGCTTTAAAGCAGATTAGGTTTGTTTTTTGCTGTCAGTTTTGCGTTGTCACCAGATGAAGCAGTAGAAAGCATAGCTCTTTAACATGAAGCAGCTCAAATGCTGATCTACACTGGCTTTACCTTTGACCTCCTTATAACAATGTGTTGGTAATGAGAGCCATGCATTGATTAACATAAGGGAGACCTTAAATTAACATGCTTATTTAGTGCGATGCTATGGAGTTACTATGATATTTTTAAAATTAATTTATGACAAGTTCTAAGTAAGAGAACAGAATTTTTCTGTCAATATGAAAGACACTGAAATGTGTCTAATTTTAATGGAGTTTACTGACCCCCAGCATAGTCGTAGTATTTTATGTTTGCTGAATATACAATAGCGATACATGGACCTGTCATGATGTAACGTGAGTTATGGGTCTCAAATAAACTTAAGGAAGTGAGGCAAGTTGGCATTTTTTGACTGTTGCATGTTTTCATCAGCAGCCAAACTTAGGTAATTTAGTATAATGGTCAGCTTGAATTTTATTTTTCCTCACATGTGCCTAAACTCCCGATGCCTGGTGCCTTGGTCAGCATGTGGAACAGAGCGCTGATGTAGCAACACACATCATCAAGAAGCGCCCAGTAGACACAACCATCACAACCATAAATTATGCCAGTTTACAACCTGGTAGCTGTCTGACTGCTGACATTTAGCTATGCAGTTTCTGAGTTTCTGCCAAGATCATGGTACGACTTTAAAGTTTTGTTGTACAATTTAGGAAATTGCTCTAAGCAGGTTATGAGTTTCTCCTCCTTTGTTGTGTTGCTTCTGCTTATGTGATATAAAACTATTCTCTTATTGGTTCTGCTGTGGAAAGGTCACCGGCAGACAGGTCAAAGTTGAATTTGGTTGAATTTTGAGTGCAGCAGCAGAGGGAGAAACATATGTTTAGCAATACATGCTACATTAATTATCCTTCCTGGTTAAATACAATATTACATATGTATTGAATATAGCTTAGTACATGCTCAGTCTGTAAATGTATCTTTGAGTCGCAGACGTTTTAAAGGCAATGTCACTAAATCAACAGTTACCGACAGTACAAAAGTCATTAAATGATTTTATATGCAAATAGTAGCCTTAGGGTGTTTTTTGTGTTGGCAGAATAATTTAGTTAAGAGAAAATTTCTGCATAACAGTTGTAGAATTTATTAATTTTCTTAGAAATAATAATAGTAACAGTAAACACACTGAAAACACAAGATAGGTTAAACAAGTTTTTATTGCTGGGCCTCATTTTTGTCTCTCAGCACCTTTGGATTGTAATGACTGATTTAATGACCAAAACTGGAAATAGCCTTTAATTAACAGACGGCATCAATCTTCTCCGCAGAGAAAAAGACTGTTGTGCTGCAACATTCTGACCAAATCCTACACAGTTAATAAATTTTCACGAGTCTCTGGAGTTACTGCACCCACTGAAACAGTGTTAGGCTGACTAATGATGTGACTGCTGTTTGCATGTAATCACCTGACTCACATTTAACTGTCCACACTCATTCTGTTTACTCAGAATCAGCCTGAACAATTTGCTCTTTTCCTCTCAGTATTAGCCAAGATTATGTAATTTAATATGAAGGGGTTGCCCTATGATGCCCTATCAAGTTATTATTTTATGATACGATATGATATACCTTATTGTCCCCATGGGGAAATTTGCCTTGGACTCAAGTGCTGCACAATTATAATTGCCTCCTTAATAATCACACCCAAAATTGCATATTGCACAAATTACACATATTGCATAAGATTACATATTGCACATATTACACGTAACACATATTGCACATATACACATCCAGATACAAGCATCATGAAGTTATTTTACAACCCCGTGCCTCAGTCAATATTGTTTAAAATTTTGATTGAATTAGGCACAAATGAATTTTTAAAACAGTTAAGTTTACATAGAGGTACTCTCTATCGTCTGTCAGAGGGTAAGAGCTCGTACTTGGTGTGGAGAATATGGGATGGATCAGTTATAGTATTATAGTATTATATAACTTTTTTTTTTCAGGAGTTTTAAGATATATGTGATTGGAAAAAGACCTAATCTACATTTCAGTTTCAAAAAGTATTTTTTTTTTCCTTTTTTTAAAAAAAAAATCCAGTTTAAAATTTTTAATTTTTATCCCATAAAAACTCACTTTGTCTGTCTTTTTGTTAGAGTTTCTACCTGTATATCCAGGTAATACTAATGATTAAGACATTGTTTAATAGTTTGCCACAAAAGTTCACTCCCAAACCGATCCTAACGCTACCCCGTCACTACAGTGTCAAGCCTTGGATATTCTTTTGCGAGGCGGCTCTCGCTGGCAGCACTTCCACAGGCAGTGAAGGCATATACTTTTTTATACTTTGTCATTCTCCACTGCAATATTCTCAGAAACGACAGGGGGCAGTATAGAGAAAACACCATGTCAAGCAGGAAGTAGTCAACTAAATAGTCCCAAATCCTGCATATTTTTCCAAACTTCCCAGCAAAAACTCGTATCTTTGCCCAGTGTAGTTGCTATTTTGTTCCAGGAGTTTTGGGCCATGTGGTGTTCCTTAAAATCTCTCAGAGACGAGTCATAAAGATGTAAACCAGTAAACCAGCTTGGTGAACAGAGGGATCCAGTTGAATAAATCGTCTAGCTTAGCATCATCATGGACCAAGAAGAGAAAATGTCATACTTCCCGAACTCCTCCATTTTGAAGTGTGCCACTTGTGTGAAATTACAAAATCTAGGAGGTGCGCGACCATGCGACACATCACAGAAGCCCAGAGTGCCATGGCATGGGCGCTGCAATTACATCAATGGTGGGTGCTCCCTTGCGCCCTGGAAACAATGTAAAGTAAAAGTAAAGTAAAGTATAAACCAAGTTTCACTCCGCACGAAGTCCTCACAGCTGTGGAGGGCGGTCCGTATCAAGGACAAGGGTNAAGTTTCACTCCGCACGAAGTCCTCACAGCTGTGGAGGGCGGTCCGTATCAAGGACAAGGGTCTAATTCATGGGCTTCATGGGCCACCCATCCCTTAAACAGTAACAGAAACAGTATTCTGATCATGTATGTAACTTAAGTTTCATTAACTGTTATTTGGCCCCGAGGTGGCAGAAGAACTCCAAAACAAGCAGTCTGACCCACGGTGCTGACATATTATCAGCTGATTATGAAGTTGATTGAATATAAGTATATATTTACTTGACTTTCCACAAACTCATGAAAAAGTATTTAGCATCTAGATGCTTGACTTTGCTTAGCCAGTCTTCGGTGAAGGTGCATTTACGTCACACAAATGTTATCTGCATTGTTTCAAAAGTTGAGTGGTGTGCGACCACGTGAGCAACTCTCAGAAGCGGCCTCCACGGCCGGCTTTGGCCGCAATTATGTCACATTTCCCGCAAGTCACCATCACATCTGCATTATGTATAAACCAGCTTTAATGTTGTATCTGTGTGTGAGGGAGAAATGTATGTGTCCTCGTGTTTGGGTGGGGTCCAGATAATTTTTTTTTTTTTTAATCAGCGCCAATAATAATACATTGGCCTGCTTCGAGAAAAGTGGNGGGGGGGGCCTTGGAAGTCTCATCAGATGAAACAAAAAATATGACAAAATCAAAGTCCATGAATTCATCAGTGGCTTCTTTCAAGGTTACAGGGCAACAAAATGTCTGCTTTACCTATAGTGGGCTCCAAAAGTCTGAGACCACATTGGAAATCCTTGATGTTTTCTATGTAAATCTGGAAATAATCAGAAAGTTTGACATCACAAGAAGCTCTCTGGAACATTGTCAAATCATGCTGGGATAACTTGGCTCATCAGGTTTTGCACAAACTTGTGGAGTCCATGCCAGCTGGAGTGATACTGTCATTAAAGCAAAAGGGGGGCATACCAGATACTAATTATTCTGAAATTCATCTACATTTTTCAAAGATTCAACTTTTCACTCAAATTGTTAAGATGATATTATCATTTGTAATGAAAAATCTTGCATTAAATTAAAAAAAAAAATGCAAAATAGAAGCATTTTCACAGTGGTCTCAGAATTTTGGATCCCACTGTACATTCAACTGAGAGAGACCTAACTGGTGAAATATTCCCCTCCGCTGTAGCTCAGGCACGGGGCTTTATCATATTGTCCTTGGCAAGGCTTCAGCAATGTCACCCAGTGGAGGAGAAAGACAGGGAGAATACATCAGCGGAAGGTTCAGCACATTGGGGGTCTGGCACCAGGTCCCCATGGGAGAGACATGACAGCCTTTTCAGAAAACCTCTAACTCAAGGAGTCTGAATGATAAAGTTATAATGGAAGTGGAAATGGTGGTAGTGTGTGAGATGCCCTGTTGTGACACAGTCACAGTAGGAAAGATGATCTATCTTTGACTCCTGCAGGCACCTGGTTAACTGTATAAACACTAGGATGGATTTTTTTAAATGCCATGTAGATGCAGTGCTGTAGTGGATACAGTGTTTAAATCAGTGTGAGAAAGAAAGAAAAATGCTCACAGCTACACTGTAAAAAATCCTACTTAAAAAAAAAATGAGTCAACATTTTCCAAGCATTTTTTAAAGTTGGGTGAACTATTGGTATTTTTGAGTAGGACAAACTCAATAATATACAGTATATTTGACTTAAAGACATAAAATTAAGTGCAGCCTATGTGGAAACAGCCAAAAAATTAAGTTGAGCAAACTTTATAGTCGTCAACATGTGACCTACATTAAATTTGATTAAAATTTAAGGAAGAAACACCACAAAATTGAGTTCCATGAATTAAAATTTTTTTTTTTTTTGTTTAATTTTGACAAACTCTTGTTTTGTGTGTTTGAGTCAAACTCATTCACTTCCCCAAACATGATTTCTCCTGCCAGTCCAAGGATTGAACCAGCAACCCTTCGGTCACGAGCTTCTCTAACCGTTAAGCTCCATTACAGGAAGTACAGACATGCTACATCAGCATTTTCACCCNACGAGCTTCTCTAACCGTTAAGCTCCATTACAGGAAGTACAGACATGCTACATCAGCATTTTCACCCGTTTTATAAATCTTTATCTGTATTCTGGTGTATTACTCCACAAATATAAACATGCCAACAAGCAATCCATGTTAAATACATCAAATGTAAACTTTCTTTGCATGATTTTTGATTTTTGATCTCATTCTCATTCACACAAAACAAGAGTTTGTCAAAATTTTAAAAAAATGTATGAGTTCATGGAACTCAATTTCATGGTGTTTCTTAAATTTTAATCAAGTTTAATGTAGGTCACATGTTGACGACTATCAAGTTTACTTAATTCAATTTCTTGGCTCTTTCCACATAGGCTGGACTTAATTTTATGTCTTAAAGTCAAACATATATTGTTGAGTTTGTCCTACTCAAAAATACCAGTTCACCCAACTTTAAAAACTGATGGGAAAAATATTGCCTCGTTATTTTTTTTAAGTTAAACCAAAGAAAGGTTTCTTACACTGCAGTTTTTACTTAGATGTGACTTAAATAAATCCAGTTGAAAAGGAAAACAATTTTTTTTTGAATGAATCATACATTTTAAATTTATGTAGTATGGACTAACACACTGAAAGACTTTTTACAGTGTACGTTATAGTGTGTTGCAGTGCATTTTTAATTATTGTGCAGTGCTTTTGAAGGAATTAAAACTTTTGAAGGGATTGAGAAAATGCCTTTAATAGCACAGATTCAGTTTTTCTCGTGTTCTAAATGCATTTTTCCTAATACACTGAGAAATTAATCATCAGCTGTGGGTAAACATGCACTTTAAGATAGCAGATGTTTGCCACATATGTAATCCTCTTACTGTTCACTGGGCTGTTTTCAGTTATCACCGTCCATGCAGAGGCCCTTTTCACCACCACCTGAAAAAGCATGTTAAGATTTCAGTAATCGTGGCAAGCTGGGTATTACTTTGATTGATGTTCTCCACATTTTTCTATATGAATGGAGTTAAATTGATTTCATTTTCATATGATTGGGCTTTTTAACAAGGAGATGATAGAAGGCTGCATTATAGTGCGCAAGCAGACTGGTGCAATGTCATTTTTGCAGGCGAGGTTATGAATGAAGAGAAGAGTGACAGCATATAAAGGGCTGTTTAATTGCTGATTGATCACTAAGTGTAGTGTTTTACATTATCAGGGGAGAACATAATGAGTTATCAAATTGCTTTGCACTGGAGGTAAAAGTGCGGAAGTGTTCCAACACCCACTGTAATGTCCTTTTACCCTTGGTTTAGGCCTAGAGTGGAAACTGGCCCTGTAGTGCACACTTCTTCAAAACCTTGATCACTAGGAGTAGATTTCATTACTGAGCCTGTTTATATTGTAATTACTGAGCCTATGTTTATATTAATGTGACATTGTGATTATTCTAATTCTCACTCCTTTGTCTTCCTCTGTTTCCTCCTTTTCCTGTTTTCAGGACCTGTGAGCAGTATCCTGGTCAATCGTTTTGGAAGCCGGCCAGTAGTCATACTTGGTGGACTGATGTGTGGGGTTTCTATGGTAGCTGCTTCTTTTGGGAAGTCCGTCATTTACCTCTACATTTTCATTGGCATCATTGCAGGTAGTATGTTGACCCTTTTATTTTTGTCTTACATGCATATTATACCTGTCTTGGGAAATCAAACTGCAATGATTTCCTCTCTAAACAGCTAATTATTCCTGAAACAACAACACAAATCTAAGACATTTGGGATCCCGTGCCATTTATTTTTAATAAAGCGAATGAGCAAATCAGTTTCTAGATTTGTGCCTACCATCCTCGACTTTCTCCCAGTCCTGGTCGAGTTCTTCTGGGGTTGGCAGTCTATATCTTTTCACATCCTTTCAGAAACTCTAGGTTACCATGCTAGATCTGGTTCCCCTGACTGGGGGCTGCCACGCTGCTTGTCTGGGCCCAGGGCATCTGCCTCAGCTCCTGGGGTGCACTTAAAGCACCAAGGGGAGCAGAACCAGGACGGTAATTAAGACAGAACTGTTCCTGATCCCAGAGAGCATGGTCTTCTGCGGCCCTATGTACTCTCCCGTAGGCTCCCATCAAGCTCCTCACATGGGGGCTCCTGCGACCCTGCGAGGCTCATTACCTTGCCAAGGACTGCTGTGAAGGATTAATAGGCCCAGCACGTGGTTCGGTCATGTGTGGTGCCTGGGGGCGTGAGTGTGCCCGACTCTGCTCCCCTGTGCCCTGGCACACTGACACATAGGCAACGGGCAGTTTTACCTGGCACACATGCACACATTTACATATAATGCACACATTTTTTATATGCACAAACACACGCAGCTAGTTTAGTTTCTGTGAGCAGCTTTCAATCAACAACAAAGATCACTGTAAGTGCTCATTGCTCTCCATTTGGATCTTACTATATTTAGGAGTCATTTTACAAGTGTAAAACCCATTTTAACGCAATATTAATCAAATTAATACTTGTTCAAGAGTGCTTACATCAAATGGAATATTAAGTCTATCACCTTCATCCATTGAAGGTAGACAGCTGAACAACTGATTGACTCTTATAGAAACACATTCACAGGATGCTTTATTCCGTCAGTCAATTGTGCATTACCAACTGACTATTGATGGAGAGATTAAACGTTCATGTTGTAGAGGGATAATAAACTAATGGCTAACTCTAGAGAGTTGCTATAAGTTAGTCTGAGATACTTGGAGAAGCAGGTAGCTTGATATAAGGCCAAATCTCAGTTAATTCAGTAGGAAATAAAATGAGGAATGGGACATCATCATTTTACACAAAGGCCAAAATCAGCTTCATAGCACAATGAAAAGTCAGCTCACACATGATTGCACACTGAAAATCAGTTGTGGGTTCTCTTGGGCTATATATTGGTATTGCAAAAAACAATATTAGTAAGGAGAGATTAATGTCTTATAACAAGAGCTTTGGAACAACATGTTGTCTGTGCAGTGCTTTCACTGTTCCCTCAAACAAACCTTTTGAGGGAAATAGCTTCCAGATTGGCATGACAGTGCATTCTTCTGTAAGCGACAGTTGGGTGAAAGGTTCACGGCTGGTTGGAGTGCAGTCGTAAGCTCTCTGCAAGCATCTTTCTGATATTTCTGTTGTCAGGAAGCGAGATCCCAGTAATGCTCCTGCTAATTTTGCAGTCTTACAGTAGCCATACCAGCCGTGCTGTAGCTTGTCAGTATATTCTGTTTAACTTTAGCTTTAGCTTTGTTTGGCTTTAGTACCAGTTCTGTTGGACTTTCTTAACAGCGGTGGTGTGTCGGCCCCAGGATAAGGACTGCTGCATGCGTATGCTGCGTTTCCGACAGACCTCGGAAGTTGAATTTTTCCCAGTTGGAAGTTCCAACTTCCAACCTCAAACCGTTTCAGCCAAATGTAATCAAAAAAGCATAGCTGAACACCAATAAATACTGTAAAATTAATTACAAACTTCAGAATAAATACTAACTAAAGTAAAGTTAGATTACAGGACTGTTTGGTTGTGTTGTTTTACAATGATATTAATCACAGTGGGTATTAAACTTTGTTCAAAGAAGTAATCTTACGAAATTATTTACACACGTATCAATGGCAAACAGTTTTTATACAAAATAGTTAACTTGGCGATACATTCTGACCTTTTTCTTTCAACTTCACGCGAGAAAAAATACTTTATTCGCCTGTTAACTGATCATTTCCACTGACAAAGCTCGCTGCCATGTTGAGTGACGTCATACTCGGTAAGTCGGGGTAGATAATTTTAGTCTGAGTTTCCCGGTCGGAGCTCCTACTTCAAATGCCGTTCCAACGCATTTTTCCAAGTAGGAAGTCGGAAAAATTTGAGTTCTGAGGTCTGCCGCATGCAGCATTAGCACATCTTGATGCAGATCACTTCTAAACAGATTGTTTGCATGTCCTGGCATTCATGGTTCTCATGCTTTGACGGTGATTGCGCATGACGACTGCTCAGTCCTCTGTGCTTCACGAATTGCGAGAGCCAGGACAACCACTGCAATAAAACTGTTTAGCTCCGCCGGGATCCCCACTTCTTGGTTTGGTCTTTCTTCTAGCCTTCACATATCGGTCGTGTAGAATTTTCCACTGTGTGCGACAGGAGTGTTTCTCGGACCTCAGAGTATGGCTATCTTCTGACAGGAAATGGCAGCCATTTGTCAGTCTGTAGAAATCTCTCATGGAGGAGTCTTATAGGTGCTGGTGCTTTCTCACCTTCTTTGCCAGTCACTCGTCGAAGTTGTTTGGCAGTGTTTGTCACTTGGCCGAACTCAGTGGTTATGTCTCAGTAGCGACTTCATCTAACTTTTGTATTTGTCACATCATTTCTGTTGTTCTGGTGTTTATGTTTTTCTCATATGCCCTCAGCTTAATATTATAAGAACTGTTATTTGTACAGAGCTTCCTCCAGGCTTTATAACTGCTCTCTTTAGCTTTGTTTGGCTTAAGTACCAGACAATCTCAAAATAAAGGTAAATAAATTTGTCAGGTGGTAATTGCTCAGAAGTTACTAAACACACACACAGACATAAGGAGCGACACATGCACAGGAGCAGTGTGGGCGTGGCTAACAAGATAACGCCAGAGAACACACACCTCTGCAGCATTATTGGCCATTTGTAGTCATTGCCATCAAACTAGTTAACAGTGTGTATTTAAGGGTTAGGGGTTAGTGTACTAAATGTATACGTTCATGTATATCTTATAGACAACTTTTACTGGAATGCACCCCTTTTAATTTATGAATCTGTTTTAGATTGACCTTTAATAGAGTTAAACTTTCTGCTAAACTTAATCCAACTTTCTTAAATGTTTCATAGAAACTCATTTGGGGATAATGAACCAGAGAGGAAGATTAAATAGATGTTGCGAGAAGGCAGCACAGCAGCCTAACCAGCTACCTGTAGCTGTTGCTATAAAATAAAGTGCTCATTTTCCGGATAATAAAGCTATTAAATAGAATTTGTGGGTCGAAATACAGCCAAGTGATAGAATTACCCAGACTCTCTAATTTATTTCTACTTAAATGGAGGAATACTTTCTTAAATTGTTCAATTATTTTGTAATCAGATTTTAACTGGTAAATGTGAAACGGGATAGAACCTAAATGAGCGCTGTGTAGAATCAGCCTTAAGTTAATTCAGGAAGTAGCCCTTTGAGTTTTGGTTGAGGAAAGTGTTCTTATATGAGATTCTGAAACATGAATGTGTTTTCTCTGTCTGTTTTACGGACAGGTTGTGGACTCTCCTTCAACCTCAATGCCTCCGTCACCATCATTAGCAAGTACTTCCTGGCAAAACGTCCCTTAGCCAATGGACTGGCCATGGCTGGGAGTCCAGTATTTCTATGTTTCCTGGCCCCTCTGATGCAATACTTACTTGAGAATTTTGGCTGGAGAGGAAGTCTCCTTATCCTGGGTGCTCTCATGCTCAACTGCTGTGTTGCTGGCTCCCTGATGAGGCCTGTTACTCCATCTAGCAACCCAAAGAAGAAAATGGAGGAACAGACGGATAAGTGCCACACCAAGCCAAAGGAAAGCTGTATGACCAGTGTTACAAAGCTGCTGGACATCTCTCTCTTCAAAGACAGAGACTTCATCATTTACCTCATCGGGAACATGCTCTTCAGCTTCAGTGCTTATGCACCTATTGTGTTCATGTCAGCCAATGCTGTCAGTCAAGGCATAGAAGAGCATTCTGCGGCTTATCTGCTCTCGATTATGGGCTTTGTGGACATGTTTGCCCGACCTGGCACTGGCCTAGTGGCTAATAGCAAGTGTATTAGGCCCAGACTCCAGTACTTTTTTGGTTTTGCTATGGTCTTCAATGGCACGTGCCACTTGCTGTGTCCTCTAGCAAAGGGATTTGTCTTCCTGGCGGCCTACGCGGCATTTTTTGGCATTGGATTTGGCATGGTGTTCGCCCTCATATTTGAATGCCTGATGGACCTTATGGGGGCTCAGCACTTCCCCAGTGCTGTTGGACTGGTCACCATCATACAATGCTGTCCCATGCTGCTGGGACCACCCATTGCAGGTAAGAACTGCACACACACACACACACTGAACAGAATCTCCCATTTTTCAGACATGACACAATCAGGCTGGCTCCCACTAGAAAAATAATAAGTATACCACTCAAAACACACTCCATGCTTATTTGCCTTTTGATAGCTAAGTCCAATATGACATTGCAGACAAAATCATATTCTCTCTCTGTCTCTGTCACTGTCTTTTACACAGATACAAGCATTTAGTTTCAGCTCACCGTCTCTTACTACTACTAGAATCTCTCTCTCTCTCTCTCTCTCTCTCTCTCTCTCTCTCTTTCACACACACTCACTCACACATCCCTGGGTCTTGGCTTTTTAAATTATGTAGCCATAGCTTCCCAGGGTATCATTACTGTAAGACTTTTCCATACAACTGGATTATCTTCAGTGACTATGGGTGGCTTGCAGGACTACCACAGAGAGAAGTAGTAATTGGTCATGCTTATTTCTTTGTGTAAATAAGCTGGTTCCACTCGCTGCTCAGGCTTTCATGGCATGTCTGCTGAGTGGATTTGGGCTCCATACAAATTATGGAACATTTGGAACACAAAGCTTAAAAGGGCTAAAGGTATTGAGGGTTTTTGCGCATCCTTCAGCTTTATAGAGTCGCTACTACCTCGGTTACATAGCCAATATCCTTCAAACGGAGCAGCAGAATCACAGCCTCTTCAGCTGCTATTCTGTCAAACTGCAAGTGTTAATTACAAGTTAGCAAGAGCTATTAGTAATTAAAGGAACTCGATGTGATTTGGCATATTCTATCAATTTAAGTATCGCTTCCGTAGAATTAATATGACTGCCAGCCATTTTCAGGAAGCGTTTCAACTGATTTGCTACCTTCCAGACATCTATTGGTTTTCATTCTTTTCATGAAGGCATTTAAATGCACCAGCAAGATTTTTCTACTTACAGTGTCATGTGATGATACACAAATTTGAGAATACTGTAAATAAATAAAAATAACAATTTCAAGCAAGTTTCTGCACATTGATTTTTGTACTACACTAAAAGAAACAAACTAGTGGCTGTCTGGATGATAGGAAATCAAAGCCTTGTTGTATGCTTCGAAATATGTGTTGGCAATATATGTAATCTTTAATATAAAGTGTAAATGCATATGTATCGCTGTTAGAACTAAATCATGCAGTGCCTGCAAAACTGAGGAAGTCCTGGAAATGTAAATGAAATACTAAACAGGGATAAGTTTGATGTTTTATGTCTTGAGAGATTGTTCAGGAGTAGCTAATGACCAATACTTTTTGTGGATTTATAAATATCTTTCCCCGTGTGTGTTTTGGACATTGACTACATTTATCTGAGCTAAGTTAGTATAACTTTCAAGCTCTGCAGGAAGATGGGTAACCAGCAAACATGCAGTGGTTATGTAATTGCTGGCTGCTAACCATGATAGTGCTTTTGACCCTAGTTACCTGATTTGGCCCCTCAGACTTTGGTCTCAAATAATGACATCATATCAGCTGTGGAGGTTTTTTGGACAGCCAAGTAAAAGACTTTTTTTTAATGGAACTAGGAGAAAATCCTTCCAGTATCATAGGTAGAGTTGTCCAATTGGAAGGTTTTGTGTCAAAATAAAAACCAGAAACACCTCTGACATAGATCTTTCGAAACTGAACTCATATCTGATACTGATTTCTCTGGAGCTACAAAAAAAAAAAAAAAAANAAAAAAAAAAAAAAAAGATCATAATCAGAAAAATAATAACAGCAACTATGTGATTAAAAAACATAATGTCCACTGTGACTTATCGCAAACTCCGCCCGCATTTATTCACCATCTGTTTAAATCAAACTACATAGATGCAAAAATAAACCTTGACTGCTACTGTACATCCGGCTACAAATTATTAAAATTTGAGGCCAGATGTTAAAAATTAAAAATAATATTAAATTATTATTATTAAAATTAAAAAGTGTTAAAGTGCTCCTGAGAATAGGGTTTCTGACATAGCAGTTTAAAAAAAAACATTATATAGAACCTTACGTTTGGACCCCACTGACCAGTGAGCTTAATCTAGATATAAAGGGGGAATTCTTGTAAGAACTAATATTAATTTTCATTGTTTAGAACAGTCAAGTGAGTATTTTTAAGCATTATTCTTCCTGTTAGAATTTCTTGGTCCACAGATCTACATTGTACACTGTCATAAAGCACACTCTTATTCTGTTTCCTGAGGGTGTATGAGAACTCTCCTTACTTTACCATCTCTTCTATCTTGATATCAATGAGATCACGTGTTTCTTTATTTTTCCATACTCTCAGGACAATATAAATTCTTAAATTAATTCCCATTAATGTCTTATTAAATTGTTTCAGTGCATATATTTAATCCATCATGAAGAAAAATTTAACTTTTATATTGGTTGCCTGTATCTATAGCATTTTTCTGTCTCCAGCAGTGCTTTTTGAAGGGCTAGCCAGCTCTTTGTGGGCTAATTAACTTATCTAAATAACTAGTTTCGTTAAATTTCAGCCTCAGTACACTTTGGAGAGACAGAATATAAAGAGATTCTAGCGTTCATTCAGGCTGATGATGAACATCGCCATCGTCGGGAACAGGAAGTACCTGCGGCTCCTTGTAATAATTAAATTTTTGTACCAGATAGGTACCAGTAAGCATTAGATCTTTTTAATGATCAGGCGAGGCGCTAATCAGTATAAAAATCAGATTATTTTAGAGAAACTTGTTTAGTGCGTACCAGATAAATACAGTGATGAAGGGCTGTGGCGATGCGTAGCTTAATCACCCGTGCATATCAGCTCACCAACAAACTTTATCTGTGCTTCCAGCCTGAATTTTAATGAGGTGGAAATTTATAGACCCCCAAGTTTATCTGGTGTGACCCTGTTCTGAGGCCCTCATTTAATAGGGTAAATAATCGACTCCCCTGCACATCAGACATTGTCCTCCAGAGGGCACAATCTTTACGTTTCCGCTAACTAGTCTGCTTGTTACTGCTTCCCAAAACCTTCGGGTCAATCCAATTAGGAAGGAGCAAAGTAATTGGGTGTAATTAGCCTTTTGCTTTGTGTGTTTAATGATGCTCAGTTCAAACTTTAGTCTTTAAAGTCCTGTACCTTGGTCATAATTAGGCTGAGAATACATTAAAACAGAGGTGACTACGCCAGATGGACTTAATTACTGCTCAGCCAATCAAGGGCTGTCTTAATGAGGGTGATGGTCGTTGGCGTACACTCACCAGATGAATGCTATCAATCAGATCATCCAGCCTGTATTCAGGTGGTTGAGACTGATCCAAATGCAAAATGACCTCTTGTAGCTGAGTACAGTTACGTGCACACAAACATCATTAGTGTTATTGTAATAACTGTTCAATAAGATCCTGTCATAATTACTGAGCATATCGGTAATTTTGCATGTTTGAGACCAATAAATACAACCTGCATACATGTTAGATTACTGGTTAGGTTAGATTACTGAAACATACTGCTGGAGCTGTAAATATTAGAATAATTTTTCCTACCTTCCAGGCTTCCATTGGTTTGAGTTCATTCCAGTACACAATAAAAATCAAGCTGTAGAGGCTTGAAACATGCTTGAGTTATGCCATCCATCACAGCGAACCAAATGCCATTATTATTTTTTGTCAAAGTTGCTTAATATAACCAATCCAACATGGAGCTGCACAG
The DNA here is from genome assembly GCA_014773175.1 of Lucifuga dentata. Lineage (NCBI taxonomy): Eukaryota > Metazoa > Chordata > Actinopteri > Ophidiiformes > Bythitidae > Lucifuga > Lucifuga dentata. The sequence continues at coordinate 400,193 of VXCM01000279.1, forward strand.
AAGAAAATGTACTTCTCCGCCAGGGAATATAGTCCCAGGACAAGACGGCTTTTACTGAGAAATTTATAAAAACGGCTGTGCCTTCTACATTCAGATGTCATGTTAGCAGGCAAAACATTGATTTTTAAGGTGAACATTTCATTTTGAAAGATTAGGGATTTGGCAGAAAATAACAGGAAAACTAAAATATGGTTTTAAGTTTTGGAAAATTGTGGTCAATAACGTAACATGCAGGTGGTATTTATATGGCTTAAACATGAAAAATCACTGTTATGGTCCTTTAAGCAGACCTACTTAAGAACCTACTCTTTAATGTAACAGTCTGAACAATTTTGATAATATAACGTTATGTGATAAACTTGACTTCCAGTCTATTAGGAAATGACAAAATGATCTCCCTTCATTCCTGAAATTGTTGTAATTTAGGCAACTTAAAGGGCCATAAAGAGAACATTGTCTTGCACTTAATAATTCAGGTATCGGTGCAATCCTCACATAAATCAGTACGACCCAAACTGGTAAAAGGAGAGATTGTAATACAGAGAAATGGACAGACAGACAGAGCTTCGTACATGCTGACACAGAGGGATAGCGGGACTTGCCCATCGATCTGTGTCTGTAAGCATGGGGCTGGGGAGGGGTTAAGACTCAGAAACCTGGAGGCTTAAATCTGATCTAAACCATATTTGTCACTTTTCTGCAGACTTGGACGAGATATTTATGGCTCTGAGAATGGGCCTCTCCTCTGATTCGTTTTGGTAGCAGCCGTCCAAATTGCCTCTCCAGAGATACCGGGAGAGCCAGGCAGAGTGTAATGGCCCTCTGTCATTTCCTGCATGGCTCTTCTCCCTCTCTCAACGTCAGACCAAATCAGAGTTTGAAAGGTGTTGTAACCTTTGGCCACATTGTCCAGTGTAGATAAAAGACAGAGGGAAACGTCTCGCTTGCCACATTTAAACTTAAACAGCTTTTAAATGAAGATGTTTGGTACCGTGTTGTCATTTGCTTCAGTATCAAGCATGTTTTGTTTCTAGAGATAAAGACGAGAACCTTTACTCAACTACAGTACTTAAAGTGCAATTTTTAAGTATGTTATTGCATGTGTGACTGTGTTATTGAAATATTTACATGTTGTAGACCTTTCTTCTTCTCCACTTGTCAGGATAAATTTAATAGTATCTACCTTTCATACTATCAGTTTAAATTTAAAGTAAGCTCATAAAAATTGATGCTGTTGTCAGGTAAAACCTTGTACCGTATCTCAGCCTTGTTTAGCTTAATGGTGCAAAAGCTTTTAGACATTATTTTAAGGGTTTTAGAAAAGGAAACAGGAAGAATTTACTGACCTGAATTTTTTAAAATATAGTTTTGTATGAAAAAAATGTGTCTAATTCTGAGAATTTGTTATTCTTTCATTTCAAAATATCAGTTATTTAAAGGAAACATTTTATACAAATTTCCCTATTTTCGCTTTGGGGTCGATGCTTTATTTTGCAAAAAAAAAAAAAAAAAAAAGAAAAAAAAAGGTGCACATTGATCTACTTCTACTCTCTTTTGCTGCAGCACTGCTGTGCACACTGAGTGAAAATTGACAATTTAGGTACTGTATTATAGCATATAAATTAGGGAAAATAAGCATAATATGTCCCCTTTAATTCCAACAAAAACTGGAATACACTTTATTCATAGTCAGAAGAAAAGCCTTGTATCTCAAATTTTGGGGTTTTCATGACTGAAGCTTGAGCAGGTTCTTCACAATGAGCATTTATATTGTTGGTACTTCAGAGAAATCTATTGCTTATACTTATTAGATACATTTACTAAAGTAAGTGATTTAAAGGACTATACCAGTTGTTTTGCAAGTTTGAGCCCAATAAATACTACACACATATACATTACGTTACTGCCAACCATTTTTCAAAGCAGGTAGCTTTATATACGAGTGTTATACCACCTAACCATTCACCCTCCCGTCTCCACACAGGGGCACTGCTGGACATCTTTGGTGACTATACATACATTTTCTACATGTGCGGCTCATTGAGCGTGACTGGTGGGCTGTTTCTCATTGTCATGAATATCTACAACTACCACATGCTGGAAAAGGAGAGGACTATAAAGGACATGAACCAGAACCTCAAGACTACAGATGACCAGGGCCTGGTGAAGGTCTCAGAGGCTCATCAGGCAGAGATGCAGCAGATCCCTGAAGCAGCGAACAATGCGGAACAAATTGAGCCTGAGGCTGCAGATGAGAATTCAGCTCAGGGAGATCCAAGGCCAGAGGATGCAGAAACACCATGTAATGTATGATTCCTCTTTTTAATCGTGTGTGTGTGTGTGTGTGTGTCATTCCTTTGCCTACAATCCTGCAGAGCTGTGTTGGGTGTTTTGCATCTATGACACTATTTGTTGTTGTTGTTTGTCTGCACTGTATGACTTTAAAGGGGACATATTATACAGGTTGCCTTTGTAATATTTTATGTGTAAAATGCACATTGATCCACTTCTATTCTCCTTGCTGCAGCACTGCTGGGCACGCAGAATGAAAACAGGACATTTTTGCTCTGTCTTTTTAAGACTCCACCCCCTGAAAAGCATGCTCTGTTATGATTGGACAGAACTGGGTGTGTTGCATTTCAACCAATCAAAGCATTCAGGGAAGCCCATAACCTATAGATTTATCTCATTGGATGCCCTTCTTTTTCAGCTTTTACAACGTTCACCATATACTCTTTATGACAGTCATCCTCAAAATGTGGACTCTGGTCCGGATCCGGACTGAACCACAACTGTCTCTGGATTCTGAGCAAATTATACTTTTCACATATATTATTTGTATTATCTGCGAGACATCGCTGCGACGCTGCGAGTCAAAATTCTCCGCTTTCTCCACAGCGGAGAAAGCGAAACTGAATGTCCGACTGCTCTGGATGACACAGCACTGGGCTTGTTGAGAGTTGACATCGCAGCACCCCCCAACCCCANCCCCGCCCGACACCTTAAAGTCCCGGTAAAAATTAGGATCCCAGTCTGACCCTGGTCTTTACTGACCTTAATAAATGGACCTTTGTCTTCGTGAAAATTTTCTTTGTGGATCTTAAAATTTGTATTTGAGTATCCGTGCTCTATGATATTACACTATTAAAATTAGGAAAAATAACCAAAAGCAGTGTTGCTAGTAACCAGGTCCATGGCTGGAAGGTATAAGCAATTCTAATATTTACCACTCCAGTAGTATATTTTGGGAAATGGTTGTCAGTAACATAACATGTTATGCAGGTTGTATATATTCAGCTTAAACATGCAAAATCGCCTGTATTGTCCTTTAATGTAGGCTTGTGTGTGATGATGTTAGGTAGAGATATTTCACAACTTTGATGGAGCTCAGTCATTATTATTTGGATTTAGGGAACAAGCCAGTTAAGCCACTATATTTTGGAAACAAGACAAAAAAAACAACAAAAAAAACTGCAACCCATGAATGAACTTATAAGCGACTTTACAAAAAACAAGCCAAAAGTCGGCTATAAGTAGACTTGGCAGCACTGATCAAAAGCATAATATGTCCCCTTTATAACCATTTATGGCTGTGTTGTTTTTGTTGCAGAAAATCTTGTGAGGCTCTGTGTAAATGTTTGCAGTCGTCTTGTTAGTGTCAGTTACTTCACTCAACGTGACCTTAGCAAACATTTCTACTGCGCTACTATAACACACATCTTAAATGCGGGTTCATCAATCTGCTTTTAAAATTAGAAACTGTTTTAGTGTGTTCAGTCTCAGGGGGCTGCTGTTAGATATGTTGCACTCATCAGTGTTTACTAGTAAAAAAAGAAAAAGTATTATAGATGTATCCAGAACCCTTACCTGCTGTTGACTGTATTTTCATATCAATGTAGTACTCAGGTCTGTAATAAAATGCAGTAAAGGGTCCTGTGATGAATTATAAGAAACATATTGAACATTCTGTAATCTATAGCAAATAACACTTTTAGATTTTTTTTATTATTATTATTTTTTCAGTATTTATTTGTTTTTAAGTTTTACACAGAAACACATACTGTAATCTAAACACATACTGTGTTGGACCATAGTAGATGAAAGTAAAAAGGAGAAGGGAAGAGGAGGAGTAACATTCTGAGAAAATAAGAAACACAAATTTGTGAGAAAACTCACAAATTTCTGAGATTAAAAGTCAGAAAAATACTGAGAAAGGGGTGTAACAATGGGATTGTTATTTAAGTTGCTGTTGCAAGACACCTAATTTGGAGAGCACACTGGCTGTCAGTGGGAGATAATGCGAGCTGCTAGTTACTGTATGAAGTTTTCCTTATTTGTTGTTCACACTAAGCAGGAAGAAATGCTTTAACCTTCCAGTTTTTATAGCCGCCAAAGATGGAACAAGCTGAAACAAGGGAAACCGGCATTTGCCAAACGTTAAGGAAATACTCGTGCATTTAGCTCAAAATCTTTGAGTTGTCATGAGCATTTGGGCTTATTCAGCAAAAAGATCATGATGCTGATTTGCCTGAAGTGATAAAGTCTTTGTGCACGGGGTTCACCTCTTCACTATCATGGAGATGACCGGCTACACCATACCTTGCCAAAAACAATTCTGAATTTTTTTTCTCTAAAATGTGTGTTTTTTTTTTTACCGTCGGAACATTATCCCTCTCTTCCGATCTCACTTTTAAAAAAATCTCTTATGACCCGGAAATACCACCATGATAACCTGTAATGTTATAATTATAATACTCTGTAAATAACTGTAATGTTATTTGAATAATAATAATAATAGCTTTATGTTGAATAGATTAATCATTGTAGGAAACTTGATTTGGTGTGTGGTGTATTATGTGTGTGAGTGAACTTGAATGAGCGAATTATGTATATTACAAACAACGTGGCTTATTTCTGTTCCATAAACAATATAAGATAATTAATGAAGATGACGCCACTTTTTTTAATTGTTAACCTCCATTCAAGTGATTAAAAAAAAAAACTCCACTGAATATACAATGTAATTCACATGTATTTTATTCTGTATATGTTAATAAAATATTTTGTCATATCCCTGATTTTTCTGTCTAATAGATGGTCTAACATTCCATGAACCAAAGTAGGACTTTGGTGTTGACGGCTTTACTGAATTTGCTCTCAGTATGGAGAGCCTCTTCTTCCCAAGTCGATGGTGATATTTAAAGTAAATTTTTGTGGGTGATAACAAAAATTATCACTATATGTGGATTGATTAGACAGTCTGATGTCATCTTTTTGATCACTTCCACATTCCAGCAGTGAGGCAAATGACATTCAGTCATGAGAAATGGTGTCAAATCGAGATCGCCCGTGCAGGCTTTCGCTGCTGGTTGTGTCATCCTCTTTTTCACGACAATTAGAAGACTGGGGAACAAGTTTGGAAATGTCAGCAGCTTAAGGGCGTGAGTACCTAATGAAGCAAGGGTTCTGGGGTTCCGGGTTCGTGCTCTGAGCCGCATGCAGCTGCACACACATCAGCAAATCAGTGGGCCAATAAATTAGAAATGCACGCGCAAACACGTCTTTTGCTATCTGTCGCCCCTCTGCTGGGTATTATGCAAGGTCCTCGGACATGACAAGGTGGAAAGGTACCCCAGAGACCCAGCGATGGGCGCTGCAGCCAGGAGTCTGTTTATCATTATTATATTTCCTCTCGCCTCCTCTTTCCCTCTGGCCTTCTGACCCTCCTCTGCTGTCTGCCCTCCCCCACCTGCCGTGTTCTCACCGAGTGATAATTCTCACGACTGTTGTCCTCCACGCTCAATGCTACAAAGACTTTAAGTTCTCCAGAGGGTCTTAGAGGAGGATGGGTGAGTAGGAAGTGCTAGTTGGGTGGTACAAAGAAGCAAAACATGGGAATTATGAATCACACACCTTCAGGTTATTTAATTTTTTCTTTTTTTAGTTTGTGTTTTCATAGTTTCTAAGGTGCTGTGTAGTTAAAATAAAGGACAATGCTGCTGATAAACATGGTGCGCACTTCTTCACAAAGGGTTTAGTTAAGATGTTATAATCGCTCTAATACACTTTATAGGCCATAAGATCTGTGGTTATAAAGGATTATTCCAGGACAACACTCAATTAAGTTTGCAGTTATAGACGTTACACACCAGCCAAAAGGATTCACAACTTGGCAACCTCAAATTTATGATTGTTAACGATTTATTAGTGATTTACAAATCATTAAGAAATGTTTGTTTTTTTAAAGAATTAAGAAAGACAAAAATTGTTTCTCGAGGACAATAAAGTTTACTTGATCACTTGAAATAGCATATAACACACTAAATGTCATTTATGTTTGCAAATGTATAAAATAATGAAGATGCTGTTGCAGAGCACGTTTCTTATTCTTCTAATGAAAATGAATAATTAATATGCACCCAGGTGTTGCCAACTCTTCTGCGGAAAATCACCCAGACCTGCAAAAGTCGCCACAAGTTGCTAGATGATGTCATTAGCTAATTTGCATAAGTGATAAGTGACGCCACTCTGTGACTTACATTAACACTTTTTAAATTTTCTGTTTTATATCAAGTTGACTCAAAATGTTTCTGTTTCTGGTTTTACTGTTCTCTATCTTCAGCATATCACTTTTGAGAGAGATTTTCTGAAATGTGTATGGGTGTAATTACACATTTACAGGAATTAAAAGGACTTTACTAGGAGAGTAACAATCTCAATGCAGTTACATTGAAAAAAATAGCGTTTGATACAGTGTGTAAAAATTAAAAACTGCATAGACGATTCTCCATTTTTCCTCACCTGGAGCTCTCTTTTTTCTCTCTCTCTCTCATTTTGCCTCTGCTCTCAACTCATTTGTTTGTCATGACGGACAGATTTGCAGAGCACGTTTGGCAATTTTCTTGTCGTGAAAGTAGCTGATGTCTGTCTAAAAGCTGTGAGATTTATCACTAGGCTCTTTGTTGGAAAAAAAAAAAATGAACAGTAGTCTGAAAATTNGTGAGATTTATCACTAGGCTCTTTGTTGGAAAAAAAAAAAATGAACAGTAGTCTGAAAATTTCCAAATCTAGGGACAAATCCATTAAGTTGGCAGCAATGAATGTATCAAAGATAGTAATTGACAGATTTCAGTTAAGTCTCAGTTCTTGTTAAATAAGTTACAAAAAATATAAACTTTCCTGCTTACACCAAACATATAGAGCCATTTTTCATCTTCACCATCATCTTCCTGCATAAATGGAGTGAGTGGTGTCTGGCTGTTGATCATCAGCCTCTGCTGACCTTTGGATCTGGCTGAATCAGGTTGTTTACAATAGAGGATTGACCTGATGAATCTGTTGAGGTCTTACGCGAGAAGAGTTCGAGACAAGCGGGAGGGAAAGAATGTGGTCCCAGAGGGCTCAAAGAGTGCCACCGTCTATCAGCGGAAGAAATTGAATGGGATGTTTCAGAGCAGCAGAGATTAGATAGGCCCAGGCTGTCGAGCAAGCACAGGCAGGAAGTGTAATACTTCCCTCGCTGGAGTGAGATCAAACTTCCAGAACAGAGGAACAAGGACATTCTACAGCAGCCTTTATTTTGGAGTAGAGATGTGGTGTTGGATTTGTTCAGGGAGCACATCGGGACTAGATTTTACTACAGGTGCGGCATTTCCACATTAGCCATGTCGCCATTATAACATTTAGATGTCAGATACAGTGTGATTCCCACTGGAGGTTTATCATTAACATACTGACAAAGGTTCATCAAAATGGGTTTAAACAGCAGGTTTGATAAACCATCACATGAAGTGTCAAAATACACTCCCATGAACAACATGGTGGCATTTGTACTTCATGGAGAATGCTGATTGGATTTGATTGAAGGGGTAGAGCTCAAAATTTTGCTTTGGCTGTAAAGACGACTTTGAAGAATGACCTGTAAAGTAAAAACAGAATTTAAATATTTTTTTATTTGCAGATTACTCTTGATATTAGTGCTTATCAATGACATTAACAGAGATAATTCAGACAAGATTCAGAGGATTTGGAGAGTAAATTTATTATTCATTCATTCATTCGTTTGATTCATCTAGACATTAACTTATAAATATTCATTCATTCGATAGATTTGAAGATTCATCTAGACATTAACTTACAAATATTCATTGATTCATTCTTTAGATTCAAAGCACCTACAGAATAACTTACCAAATATTTATTCATCCATCACTAGCCCATTTGTTCCTTTAGAGGCAATATCTTTTGATTTCAAACATTTAGAGAGTAACTTACCAAATATTCATTGATTCATTCCCCTATTTAGAAGGCCTGGAAATGCCCACAGATACAGATATACAAAATGAGAAACCAGGGATTTCATGTTGGGATCGATGAGTTAAGCAGGAGTGTTACATGGGAAAAGAGAGCCATCAAATACGCTGGAGGTGGTGTAAAATAAAGGAGCAGAAAGAAGAGTGGGAAATGGTTAGAGAAAGTAACAGAGGGGGCGTTCACGACTTGGGGAGGTAAAGTGAACCCTTATCCATCCATCATCCCCGTCTCTGGCCTGTCCAGTGAGCAGGGGAGGTAATGAAAGTAATTTAACGTACATCTATAATTAATAAGCTCTCTTTGGGCGGTGTGCTTGGGTGGAAGTGGGTGATGGAGTGTGTTTATTATGTGTGTGATAGAGCTGGCATGAAGGGGCAGCAGGCCACTGCCATGCTAATTCACTAGCCATCACTCCAGCAGCGTCCAGGTCAAATGGGTGGAGCTATATGGGCCACCGCCGGCTTTTACTGTCCCATAGGTATAGATAGCGAAGTGAGTTTTTGCTCCCTCTCTTCTTCTCTCACTTTCTTTCCTTCTCTTGGAGTCTCCTGAAAGAAAGAGGAGAAAGGAGATGCAGCACGTAGCAGCACCCCAGGCCAATGTTCTCCCTCTATGTGTCCTGCTCTTTCTTCCTCTCTCTCTCTCTCTCTCTCTCTCTCTCTCTCTCTCTCTCTTTCTTTCTCCTGGCTTCCAGTTTGGGTTTTCTGTCTGCTTTAGTTAAGGTTAGTGAACTCTCTTTCTCCGAAGTCTGTCTGGCTTTCTCTCCTCCTAATATTCTCATTTCTCCAAGAAACTCAGAGAGTTTGCTTCAGGGACTCCTTTTTCTAAGGGACAGACTGCTTTGCACAAACACAGTTCAAACCCAGCTGCCCTCAGCGCCGTCTCCTTTTGAAACTCACTGCTCTTTGAATACCGTCTGTTTGAACATAATGCCCTCTGCCTTTTCTTTACACAGAAACACACACATACACAACCGCACTCTCGCATTTACAGACGCATGGTTAAGCATGATTATATATTATAGTTATGTGTACAGATGCATGCAACACTCATGGCTAAGTGCGCATTTCATTCACATGTAAATAGTCACAAGCTAGTACTCAAATTCCAGCAGTGTCAATGGTAGAAGAAGAGAGCTTTTCTTTACTTTCAACTCCAAGCCTCTTGCTCTCTCTCTCTCTCTCTCTCTGCTTGCTCTCTCGACTTAAATAGAATGGTCTTTGTCAGTGTTAAGGGTGCTACATACTTCATCTGACAGCATGCTCGGATTGTCAGAAATAGACAAAAGCCTTCGTTCCAATGACCAAAATGGAGGGAATTATTGATGTATTAACATCCATCATATTAATGCATAATAATTAGCAAACCTGGAACTATGGGATGTAACAAATCTTGCATCTTCAGTTTTGATTGTTTGGAATGAAAATCCTGGAACAGTAAAATTACTCAAAACTGTGAATAAAAAAAGAAGCTTTAATTTTTGTGGCTTTTCCTGCTTTTAGGTCAGTTGCAGGGATATACCAGAATAAAATTTCTGACTCTTCTATGTTATTAAAAATGCATTGTGTCATTAGGCTGAAGTAAGGCCACAATACAAGGTTTATACACCAATATTTTATGACTTTCTCATAGTGAATTTAAAGTTTTAATTTCTAAAGTAACTAGATAAATGTTGAGTATGCAAGGACAATTCTGACCTTTATTCCTGCACCCTGAATTTTTATGCTAGTAAATCATGAAATAAACTCTAACTCCACTTTCCTTTCCTAACCTGAAGTAATATAATATTCTCACCTGAACTTTCAGTAAAACAACTATCACAGCGTACCTGTAACATACAAGCCTGCTAGCTGTACAAAATACACATCTGATTCTATTTTAATCAGTCATTGATGCAATAGAAATCTACAAACCACCTGCACCAAATCAACCAATAGATGGCAGCAAAGAGACCAGTTCAATAGCAAATTTAATCGTAATTGAACATGAACATGAATTACTAGGTGAAGTAAAAATTAATGTGGTAAGCAAGGCAACATAAATAATTTCACCTCGTGTCATTAAAAGTGCCATTCCACTTCTATAGAAAATACATTAAAAATTTTATATTTGGAAACAAATGGAGTAACTTTAAAGGTTATGAAAACATTGCCCACATAGCAATAACTCTAGTTTTAGGATAAGAGGGCTTTTTCCAGGTCTAATGCAAGTATTTAAATATAATATATTCTAATGTTAAATATGCTGTTATTAAAGCTCCATTTCAAATTGTGCTGCGATGCTGCAAACGTATGAAGCACCAGATTGTAGTGATAGCAAACAGAAAAGGATCGTCAGTAATAAGCAGGGCAATCGAACCTCAACTCAAAATGACCTCTTTTCAGTTTTTAATAAGAAAAATGCCTAATCATTTCAACCTGAAACTAAGAACAAAAATGAATCACCACAGAGTAAGAAGCAAATTTATGTCCATGAACCAGATTTTGATGGGTCAGTGTTGCCCAAAAAGTTTGCCTTGCTGCTGCTTTGAATGTTGCTGATTTTAATCAACCCATTTTCATCTGTTTAGTTCAAATGACCCAAAACTTTCGACAATGTAATCATTATAAAGTTGTAAAGCTTGTCGAGCAAATACAACCTGCGCTTCTTTAAAATAAGTCATAATGAAAGGTTAAACAACTCAAATCTGAGGGATTCCAATCTAAATATATTGTGGGTCATGGAGGTAACTTCCTGAGACTAAAGTTTTTAAAGACAAAGCTGTAAATCCCAATACACTCCTGCCAGGACTTGAACCTGGTACTTCCACCTGACAGGATGGATGTGTTACCACGATACACCACAGGGGTTACAGTATCCTACGTGGAACCATTATACAAGAACAGAAACACTAAAATTTAAAGCAGACTTGCAGGCCCAAAGAGAGTTTAATGAACTGAGCCAATACTAAAGCTGAGATTTTTGATATTATAATAGCAGGTTCTTGTTTTAGGGTGAATTCCTCTGCTATTTGGCAACTTGAGAAAGGCATTACTTTCAGATAAGTGATTTCTGGAAGATATTTAAAAATAACCCGCTGAAACAAGTTGCATGTGGAAAATTTATTTCAACATTAGCTATTTAAGTGATTTTGTTCTAAAAAGGTTGACTGTGCATAAGTTTGCCCACTAAGCTTCACCAGAGCCCTGTTTGCCAGCACTTTTCCAGGTAAATCCAAATGGGCTTTCGTGGCAACTGTAGCAGCAGCAAAGCTACCTGTCATAGAAACCCTGTCTGGTTAATCCCATATTTTGCCTGTTTACATCTCCCACGGCGAGGACGTGGGCTTGGATTTTAGGAAGTATAAATTTGGGGTAATTAACATTAGCTTCCAAATTCTGTTATACTTACAAAATTCAAGTCACTAACAGTTTGTAATTTTTATTATTCCAAGTAGCTTCCAGTTTAATGCTAAGGTATAGTAACATTAGCTGTTAATTGTGACCATTTCAGTCCGAAAAACCTAATTTAAGATTCCATTTAATTGATTTAAATGACTAAATGTCAGTATCATTAGTACTAATTTCACTGAAGACTCAAGTTAAGTTTCAGTTAATGCAGGTAAAATAAAGACTAACTTACACCAAACCTGTTTCTCCACAAGAGATTGTGGCACAATCCAAGAATATAGTCCAGGATAAACGCAGGAAATTCATCCATAAAATATGAGAAATTTGTTCATAAAATACGTAGGAATTCGAGAAATTTGTCCAGAAAATGTGAGGAAATGTGAGAAATTCATCCATAAAATGCAAGAAATTTGTTCATAAAATACGAAGGAATTCGAGAAATTTGTCCAGAAAATGTGAGGAAATGCGAGAAATTCATCCATACAACGTGAGAAATTAGTCCACAAAATGCAAGAAATGCATCCATAAATTGTGAGAAATTAGTTCACAAAATGTAAGAAAGTTGTCCATAAAATGTGAGAAATTTCAGCATGTCCACAATATGAAATGAACTGATGAAGAAAATAAACCTAAATATAGCCGCAAGTGGCAATAAGTGGGGTCCAAGCACATGCGACAACTCAACAAATGATTCAGTTTTATCAGAAGTCGAGTGCACAGATATTCACCAAGTTGAGTGACAATAGACCCAATCATTCATGAGATATCGCAGTTTTTGTTGACTAATCTATGCCCACTCAAATTTGGCAGGAAATTGCAGCAAAATGGTAGACAATATCAGTAAATGAAGTAAGTATTTTCGACTTGGTTCAGACATTGTATCTGTAAAGTTTTGTGTGAATTGAGTCAAAATTGTAGGAGGAGCAATGAAGAAACAGTTTTGGAAAAAATTCAAAATGGTAGAAACATTACGAATTGGAAATGGGCGTGGCTTACAGGGATAGATGAGTCTTAGCCTAAGGAATACAGAGAAACATTTTGATTCTACAATCTATGGTTCAGAAGTTATTGATGAAAGTTTGCTGTGGGAGTTATAGCGCCTCCATCAGGTCAGTTTATGATTCATTTTATGCAGATGCCTGTAGTGAACATGTCCACCAAGTTTGTTTACAGCAGACAAATACCTTCAGGAGATATACCACATTTTATACCACATGTTGTACAATAAGCCATGCCTACAAATTTCTCAGCCAATTGCAGCAAAGCGATTAAGAGTATCAAAAAACTGAAATAGTCTAATCTTATTATACACTTACTATAGACTTCCTATACACTTACTTTAGTCGTACTATACACTTACTATAGTTTTACTATAGACTTACTATACACTTACGACTTACTATAGTTTTACTATAGACTTACTATACACTTACTATACTCTTACTATAGACTTATACACTTACTTTAGTCATACTAAACACTTACTATAGCCTTGCCATACACTTACTATAGTCTTGCTATATACTTACTATACACTTACAATAGTCTTACTATACACTTACTATAGACGTATTATACACTTACTAAAGACGTACTATACACTTAACATAGTCTTACTATACACTTACTATGGACGTACTATACACTTACTGTAGACTTACTATACACTTGCTATAGACGCACTATACACTTACCATAGTCTTGCTATACACTTACTATAGACTTACTGTACACTTACTATATAGCAGACTTACTATGCACTTACTATAGACGTACTATACACTTACCATAGTCTTGCTATACACTTACTATAGTCTTGCTATACACTTACTACAGACGTACTATACACTTACCATAGTCTGGCTATACACTTACTATAGACGTACTGTACACTTACTATAGTCTTGCTATACACTTTCTATAGACTTACTATAGACTATACACTTACTATAGACGTACTATACACTTACCATAAGTCTTGCTATACACTTACTATAGTCTTACTATACACTTATTTTATTCTTACTATACACTTACTATAGACTTACTATAGACTTATTATACACTTACTTTAGTCGTACTATACACTGACAATAGTCTTACTATACACTTACTATAGTCTTGCTATATACTTACTATATTCTTACTATACACTTACTATGGACGTACTATACACTTACCGTAGACTTACTATGCACTTACTATAGACGCACTATACACTTACCATAGTCTTGCTATACACTTACTATAGACGTACTATACGCTTACTATAGACGTACTATACACTTACCATAGTCTTGCTATCTTCTTCTTTTCCTTTCGGCTTTCCCTTCAGGGGTCACCACAGCAAATCATCTGCCTCCGTCTAACCCTATCCTCTGCCTCCTCTT